>JAYESA010000017.1:149055187-149426151 GCA_036927795.1 Iris macrosiphon | reverse complement strand
CTTTGATCCCCCAAAATTTATTTTCTTTCTTTCTTTCTTTTCAATTGTACGAACAACTAGAGATCTATTTGGTTTTTGGTTTTTGGTTTTTGGTTTTTTGGTTTTCTCAAAAGATATTTAATTATCTAATGTTTATGGTTGGAACTTGGATATAAATTATGCATTCAAATGTTGTATATATACCGTGTTCTCGGCGTGTCATATCCTTCTTCGTTTTTAAAGATGTGTCACCGTGTCTGTGCCATGTCCTACATCAGTGTAATATACTCTTGAATTGCTATTATGCACATTGTTTTTCCATTACCATTAGGGGGCGTTTGATTCAAGTTTTGGAGGCTTAGGAATGGGTTTTAGATTCCTTACCCTTGTTCGGTATATCTAGGATTGGGAATTAGGGGGGAATAGGAGAGGCTTCATATTCCCATTGTTGTGGGAAAGTAATTCCCAAGGCCCCCGTGGGAATAGTTTTGTTTTCCTATGAATGTTGTTTGAATATTTTGTTTGGACAATAACACCCTCATTTTATTTTCAAAATTTTAACTTCTATCCCAAACATGTAAATTTAGGTAATAGAAGCATGAAATGGTATTTATGGAAAACTAAATAAATTAAAAAAAAAATTCCATATTCCCAATCTAACTTAACCAAACATGGGTATGAGAATGTTGAATTCATTTCCCATGGAAAAGGAACGGAAAATGAATTCCTAGAAATACAAAACTTTCATCCAAATGACCCTTTAGTGCTTAAATAAGTAGTATACCCTCCTACAAAGACGTCCCTGCCTGCTGGGCATGATCGTAGATTTGACGCTTTCATCCCGCAGGATGCAGATTGAAGTCACGAAATAGCCTCTTAAAAAAGTTGAGGTTATGGCTTGAAACATCTTTAGCCTCCCAAGATCCTGCATTGCAAGAGGCTCATGGTACACGTTGTCCTTCATCTAGAACTAGTGATCCAGGAGGACTTAGCAGTGGGAGAAACCAAAAAAAACAAAAACAAAGAAATAGCCTCTCCAAAAATTTGATGTTATGGCTTCAGACATCTCGAGCCTCCCAACATCCTGCATTGCAAGAGGCCCATGGTACTCGAAATCCTTTATCTAGAACTAGTGATCCAGGAAAACTTAAGAGCAGGAGAAACCAAAAGAAGATCCCCAAAGAACAAGATACGCCAGCGAAATGGCGATGACACTGCAGTCTGCAAGCAGAACAAGTCGACCAACCGGCCAACAGCCAAAACCTGAGCCCTGGAAGAATTGGATCTGAGGCCAGGTCGGTCTGCTGATATGTGTTCTGGTTTTCATGCAAGACTATTCCTTTTGGGTTTTTAATTAAGGTAATTACTCTCCATGAAGGTTAATTCTAGGGTTTTGAATCATTGTGAGGAGGATCTGGGAGTCCAACAGCCAAAACCTGAGCCCTGGAAGAATTGGATATGTGGCCAGGTCGGTCTGCTGATATGCGTTCTGGTTTTCATCCAGGACTATTCCTTTTGGATTTTTAATAAAGGCAATTACTCCATGAAGGTCTAGGGTTTGGAATCATTGTGAAGAGGATCTGGGAGTCCAAATCCTTGTAGATTTTACCTTTTGGTGGCTATAAAAGATTAAAAGGTGGGTCCCTTAGCCATCATAACTTGATCAGGAATTTCAGAAATATTGTAGCCTACTCTACTTTTTTATTGAGACAGATGAAGAGCATCTAGTAAAAACATTTGGATGTGTTTTCCCTCAAAACCTTTTGTGGCTATAAAAGGTGTGGGGTGTGTGTGTGTGTGTGTGTGTGTGTTGTGTGTGTGTGTGTGTGTGTGTGTGTGTGTGTGTGGGGGGGGGGGGGGGGGGGGGGGGGGGGGGGGGTTACAAAAACATGAAATCTTACACCTTATTTCAGATGAACTAAGGTCTACAGCTCAGCACAAAAAGAAACTCAAGAAAATCAACGAGATTACCAAGGGTCAGAAGAGGAGCCACGGGAAGTAAAAAAGGAACACCACAGGTTCAATCCGTTTCACTATTCTTTTCCAAGTCTCCACTTTCTAGTTTCTCCTTGTAATGCACCACAATCTCTTAACCCTTTACTCACAAAGACAAAAAATGTTCTTTCCATCAAATTTCTCAATGTCGAACCAATAAATGATTATGGATGATTTCACTGCCATCAACAATATTGCTCAAACATTGAAATTCCAATATCAAATCTTGCAGTTATTATTGTTATGGAAGCAGATCCACGTCGTCCGAAGAACTATAGAGAAGTGACACTATAGGTGAGAAAATGAGGAGTTACAGGGATGTTGAGCTATCTGATAGTCTAATACGACGGGCGGTTGAAATAAAAGACTAAACATTCTGCTTCTGATGACTAGATAACATTAGTCAGGATGGAGATTACTGTTTTTCGCAACTTATGTTATCCAAATAATAATCCCAACAGGACCAAGTCTGTGCCTAATTAGAGAAGGCAGAACAATGTACATTTCAATATTGCCCCTTGAGGCTTTATATAAAGAACAGGGTTCTTCTATGGGCCAGTTATCATGGATAGGTCATAGCAGAAACAAAAATAACATGGGGAAAAAGAAAGAAAAAAAAGAGAGAGAGAAAATGGATTTCTCTCATATTAATTTCTTGTGCTCTCTCATTTGTTCTAAAGCAGAAACAGAGCTTAGTTGAAGATTTGATCCATCCATAAGAAAATATAAGATTACAGGTTTGAGACTGGCAGTGGCAACACTTTACATCAGCAAAGTTATGTATATCTCTGTGCCTGCTCCTCCTTATTGGACTGTAATTTCAGCCATAGTTACGGGATCCCCCTATAAACTGCACTCCCGATCTCACGAGCCCAAATATGGCAGGTTCACAATCCAGATAGCCAAAAGTGGCACCCCGGGAGATCCGGATCTTACAAGATGACATCAAAGATATTGTTCAAATGATAGTATAAAAGACAATAAAATCAATCAATTGACAAAATGAAGCATGCAAGAGTAGGGTGTGTAGGATTTGGCACGAATTCTTACCTAGTAGGCTGATATACACACTCACAGAGACACAAACAAACTGCTCTTAAGCGAACCAAAGCGTCCTGGTTAAGCCTACCCTCATCATACTGCGTACTAGGAAAAGTAGCCTAGCCCGTAAATGTACCTGTTCCCCCATTATTACTTGATTTCTAATCTATATTCCTTCATAGGATTTAGGTAACTAGCAATTTGTGAGCTTCACTAAAAGCATCAAAATGCAACCTACATGCATATCTGGGTAACAAGACATGAAGCCAAAAATTCAGCAAAGCTATACCTTGACCAGCAACAAACTGCACATTTTCCATGCACCTGGGTCCTAATTCCTTATCCAATTCTCCGAGCCTGCCTGCCTACCTCGGTTTAAATCCTGGATGCACCTTTCAAGTAACCCATATCATGCTCTACTTTACAAACTCCTGAACTATCTTAAGAGCAATCCAATTTCAGCTAAGCTATACATTTACCAGCAACAAACTGCACACATTCCATGCACCTGGGTCCTGATTCCTTGTCCAATTCCCCAAGCCTGCCTCCTCGGTTTAAATCCTGGATGCACCTCTCAAGTAACCCATACAATCATGCTCTACTTTACAAACTCCTGAACTATCTTAAGAGCAATCTGATTTGCACACGTCACATGCCAACAAATCTCAAAAAACTTAACACCCAACATGAATCATGACATCATGGGCAACAAGCCAATGATGGCTTCATCCTCCATTGCACTTTGCAATCACTCCAATCATAAGCATAATATACCTAGTGCGGCAGTGCCACAGCCTCACTACTACTGAAGCATAGAAGGGTGCGCTAAGTATGTCATATAACACCCTTCCCATCCTGCTCATTACCATCCTTTAATATCAGAAGACTCGGAACAAGGTCATCTTTGAGCAGACCTCTAGTAGGAGAACGTTTATGCAGGTATTGAACAATTTTTCAAGACTAGCTGAACAAACGGCATCAGTTGCTGAGAACCAATCACCACTATTTTGACCAAGACAGAAAGAAAGAGATTAGAAAGGATTATGATGACACATGAAAGGCAGGTGGCTGATGGCACAACTAGTAAAGTATCTACATGAAGAGGGATGAGGAAAAGTTTTTCTATAGGGTACTATGCTCATCATTAAAGCACAGTTTATAAGAAAAAGGGATGACTCAGAACACCTATAACAGCTTCCTACAACCTACAAGTTCAACAAGTATATGATGTCTTTTCACAACTTGCGTGAATAAGGCTCCAGATTTTAAAAGAATACCATGTAGTCGATAGGAATTCCCTATAGCAAATTGTATCATCGTACCTCTTCGTCTAGACTCTTCGTAGTCTAGTTGGTTGCATGAGCCTAACCTGCACGGCCAAAACCCAAAAGGTAGGCTTGCTACCCGCCAACTAGCCGCCTAAGTTTTATGGTATGACCCTCTCATACTCGTATCAACCTTGGCTAGGAACTTGGCAGCAACATAAACGGTTGACCGATCGTAAAAGTTTTGTCAGATCTTTTATGGAGTTTCTTATTGGAGAAATCTTTTATGCTCCATAGCCGGCCCCGGCCCTATTCTGGTGGGAGAAGACTTGGATCATGATGACCGTGTAATTATAGACCTTGTATTTCTCTCATAGACAGTAGTTGTTGATAATGATTATTCATTGAGATAAACCATACGTTAGACAATTTTCTTACTAAAAAATAGAAACTAGTGTCTTTGCAATCCACAAATAGAATAAGATTAGCAAATCCAAAATAATGAAATATCTTCTCAAGACCACTTAAAGTTACAACTAACACCCGTAAGGTGGGAATATTTGCATGACCATTTCACAAGGAAGAAAACAAGAGAGTGTATTAACAGTTACAATTCATTGTTATTTAATGGTACATAAATGTATTGTGTTATTATTACTTAATGTCATTTTGGATTGGAGTAAATTCCGTACCATAAATGTATTGTGTTATTATTACTTAATGTCATTTTGGATTGGAGTAAATTCCCCGGTTTGAAGGTGCAAATGAATTGAATGTGCTGTTTTCTAACTTCATTAATTCTATCAAATCTCAATTCAGGATCAAGAAAGTTAAAATCAAAAGTCAATTAAATATAAGAGAGACTTTCCAATACACATGAAATTAAAGTAGACAGGTGTTAATATTCATATATAAATGATTGCATCAATCTTACCATCCTTCGATCTATCATACTACATCCATCCGCACAAAGTAAGGTAGGGAATGTGTCAAATCCCTCTGACAGACACAAAGATAGCACAAGTCTCATCCCCTTTTGGCATTCAGGTGTTTCTGATAGAGACATATCCCCAGTAGATTTTGTGTAGGCACGAAGAAGAATAATCCACCAGAAACCAGAGTCCACTGGTGCAACCCTCCCAATTGCACTTTCTCCAAAATCTGCAACTAAACTATCAGTTTTTCGGACGGGATCGTGTAGTACCTTGAAGCTTGCTGGCATGACTCCTTCACCAAGCTTAAAACGGTCAACCTTCTTTTCCCACCCTTGAAGGTGGACAGTTTTCACTAGAAAGTGTTTAACTATATCATGTTCACCATTCATTAGGAAAGCTAGTGCACTTGGTACAAAGTCACGAACAAACACCTGTATAGAAAAAATACAGATCAGTGCAATCTTCCAGCCTATGATTAGTTGACAACTATGTCGCATGGACAGGAACACACTATGACATGATATGTTGTATAATGTATTCTGGAGTTTCTTTGTTGTGTCAGATATGTGTCCGACAGGAAGTAACACGAAGACAGCAGCAAATTTAGAGGGTCCATGATGCAGGGGCTGACAGGGACATCAGGCATGTGGCACGGCAGATCTACAAAATTTAGATATGAGAACAAGGCTATCTACATGCCTCTTTGTATATATACATATATGTTTAACATGAACACTTTCATTTGTTTAGTTTGTGGTTAGGTATTAAGGAACTTGATATGTACAAAATGGGTAAGTAATATTGAAATGTAACACTACTAGCCTAATAGGGACACACTACTCTTCGTCCTGCAAAAATTTCATGATCGCCTAGAAAATAAGTGTCAAACAGGGGCAGACACGCATGTTGTGTTCTACACAGATGGACACAACACATTGTAGTAGGGGAAGCCCTGAAGTGTCCTACATATCATAGCTTTGCAGCAATGCTTTATTTCTGAAGGAAATTGTAAGGTCATTGAAAAGTAGCCAGTATTTGTTCCATTCATTCAATTGTTTCTGCGTGTTTGCTAATTGTTACATTCATTGAGTGCTTTAAAATATCGAATATTCATCGCCCTGTTAGTAACTTTTCGGAGCCAGCTATTGTCCACTATTATTCTGGTCAAATACATGAATGTAGACATAACACCCTCAAAAAAGAAACTTTAACAAAGTCAGGGCCGGCTACATGAACCCTTTTCTTCCATCCTGCTCCATTTAGGGCCATCTCCTCTATCATATGCAGATACATGCCTAGCCACTAAACTGTCTGCTATTTTCAGTTCTGTTTTGTTCCTATTACAAATTTTGTAGGTACTTAGCTTCGTTGGAACTCGATACAACCATACAAAGAAGTCACTTTTTAAGTAAAAACACTAAGCACATTGGTAGTGTCACACACCTGATCATAATTCAGGACCTCCTCCGAGGCATGGTCATAAGCGGCGATGGTTCCCACCGGCTGCCCCCTGAAGTGCACCAGTGACCTACGTAGCGCCTCCCAGGCCTCAGCAACCATCGGGTGCGGCTCAAATGAGCCCCGTCCTCCGGACGATGACACAGGAGTGTTGAGCACCGACCTCATCTCCCCGCCGGGCGACCAAATATTCTCGTAGCCGTCGATCCCCCGGAGGTTGTTCCCGGAGATAGAGAGCTCGCTGAGGGACCGTTCGTCCAGTGACCGCTGGCGCTCCATGGCACTCACAGGCCGCGGCTTTAAGAGGAGCTGGGAGAGATCGAGGTCATCAAATTCGGAAATGGAGGAGTGGGAGTCGATCTTGAGGATGCTCGTACCGTTACTGCTGCGATGGTTCTCCATGGCTTCTTCCACCTTCAGCTCTGCATCAAAAAACCCCAAATTTAACTCGATAGTTATAGATATACAAAAAAATAGAGGGTACTAATTAAATAAACAATTTGAGAAGATCTCGATAGAAATTCTCAAGAAATTAATGATAAAAAAAATTCTGATCATATTACATCTATAGCTAAATTTTAACAATAAAATCACTGAAATGTAACAAGAAAATGCCAACAACAAAATATCACAGATTATGTTCTGAGCTAAGCTATCCCCAACCCCAAGTCAATCCAAGTCTTAAAAACAACTGATTTTTAAGCTAAAATTTGGTGATAGTCAAAGTAATAAATCAATTAATAGATTCAAATTCTCTAAATTTGTTAGTAAATCAAAAAAATTATCTATAGAACCGATAAATAAAGGAAAATATGATAAAACGAGCTTCAGTACCAGCAGATCTCAAATTAAAAAAAACAACTTTAACCACAAAACTCTATAATTTACAAAAAATCCCAGAAATTAAAAACAATATAAGAATGTCAATTCAGAGCTAATCTAACCCCAAGTCAACATAAATCTTAAAAAGCTACATTTCGTGGTATTAAGGTGTAATAAATCAAGTATTCCAGAATAAAATATATACTCGTCACATAAACAACAAATGTCGAAGTATAGTCCTCGAGCCCAAAAATTCCACGAAAAATCCTGGGAAAAAAAATGTAGAAAAATCGTGAAAACTAGAAGGAGAGAGCTGACCTTATGAGTCGGTCGAAAAGTTCCAAAAACTATTGTGAATGAATATATCGAAGCTCCGGAGAGATCGATCGAGGAAATTTATATGTATATATATAAAGGAGAAGTGGGCAGAAAAAAGAAAAAAAATTGAGTAGAGCATAGAAAAGTTTAAAAATTACAACATAAAAACGTACTTAAAAATGCGTTTTTGAATAAAACAAAAACGTGTGTATTATAAAATTCGTCTTTTAATCCGTATACTAAATAAAAAAATAATTAATAATAATATTTTTATTAAACCTTTTTCTTAAAGAGAGTTTTATTGTTCTCCTCGAAAATTTTAAAATTTTATTGCTCTGAATACAATAAAATACAAATTTTATGCTCTGCGCAATTTTTTAGAAAAAAAATAGCAGTACAACGGAGGCGGATATTTATATATGGAGGGAGGCCTTTTTTCTCCTCATTTTCCTTTTTTTCCGTGTAGGAAATTAGAATGGTGACCGGTTACAGTCTGTTGGGAGGGTCCTCACAAGAAAGCTGAGGTGCACGACGATTAAACAAATGCCACTATTACATTATTTGACTACAAGTTTGGGTGTTAGTATCGTCCCGCACTTTTGTCCTCTCTTTTTTGGACGTTTATACAAATATAGAAAGTTTTGGAGGAGAAAAAATTGGCTCTTCTCACTTCAAAATACATATGATGTACTTGTGACCGTTACAAAGCTTGCAAAGACATCTTTGACATATATTTTGATCAAAAAATTGCATTTATAGCCTCAGTGTTTGGTGATATTTCATCCATAGCATAAAGTTTTAAAAAATTATAATTTGAGACCCAAAATGTCGTTCTCACAGACGTATTCACCGATCTGTCATTAAAAAAAATTGTGATCAAGAAAAACGTCCTTTGGAATGGCATATATTGAAAAAAAAATCCTTCCAAAGGGTGTATTTTGCAGATATTAGTTTTTTTCTTCGAAGAATAGAAAATATAAACATGTAAAAGAAAAAATTATCATTAAAAGTTCAATTTTGTCACTAAATCTCATTTCTGAAAGCCTCATTCGTCAATAAAAGTTCTATTTCGTAACTAAAAAGTTTCGCATATAAAAAAATATTTGTGAAGAAAAGTCCTTCGTAAGAACATATATTGCAAAAAAAAAAAAAAAACTTCCAGAGGCCGTATTTTATGCATATCAAATTTCTTATAGAATGGTGTTTCCAAAAAAAATCGTCACTAAAAGTCCATTTCGTCACTAAAAACCCAAGTTCGTCATTGAAGCCCAATTTCGTAATTGAAAGACCAATTTCATCACTAAAATTCCGTCACTACAAAAAATCATAAAAATTATGTAAAGAATACGTCCTTCTGAAGAGCGTTTTCTTTACATTTCCATTATATGTTTCTTAACTAAGCGGCTAATTAATAATGGCTAATACATATATGTGCACAGAAAATGCCCTTCGGAAGGACGTATTTTTTAATATGTTCTTCTAAATGGCGTTTTGTGACTCTTATCACAATTTCACCAAAGTTTATGCACTCAGAGCAATTTCATCAAAGTTTGATATTATATATGCAATTTTCTGTATTTTGATAGAGTAAGATCAAGTGTACACCAAAATACTTTCTTTCAAATTATTTTTTTAGTCCAATAGATAGGGTTATTCGTCAGTCCATGATCGATTTATTTGATCACAACCGCAGTAAAACTAAAATTATTCAATTGTGATATAATGACGGTCAAATAAAATCAACCAACTGGTCGGTTTGATTTTGAAACCAATCGACTTAGTTCTGTTTATCTCGACTCAGATGATCGATTTTGTGAACACAACATATTTAAAATCAACAAAATTTTAAATATTTTTTAGCAATTATTTGTCACATGTTTGCTAATAATTTCCATCATTTCATCTCCAACAAACATAATAACTAATCTTCATCATTCTATCTCCGATAAAGAAAAAATAGTCTAAAAATAATAAACAGCAAAGCAAAATAATGAAAATACATAAGGTTCATTGGTTGATTAGTTTGGTTCGATTTCATCTATTTTTTATATTATCAATTCATTGACCAAACAAAACCGTTCAATTATTAAGCATAACCAATCGACCAACCCGAGCAGTCCATCGGTTCAGCCGGTTCAGCCCAAAATTACATAATCCTACAAATGGATATGTTCATTTGTGTATTGTAAATGTTTATTGTCCCAAAAAAAAAAAACACCCAAACTATTGAAAAATTTCTACATTGTAATGTGAGAACAAAATTTAAGAACATTTTAAGTAAAGAACCGAAACATCCTTGGTCACTTAAATCCTGACTAAACTTTCCATTGAACCCCCAATCCTAACCCTAAACCACATGTTTAAAATTAAATAAATAAAAATATAACAGAAATGCTCTTAGTAATTTCTTGCACAGAAAATATCATTACTATGAACGTCTACAATATTGTATCAATGTTGTGAATGAGAAGATAGTATTTGTGATTAAAATATTGAGTGCTTATCATAATTGAGACATGAACAACGTACTATCACCGCGTATAATAAACTTGTCCACATATTCGTATTCTAAAAAATGGGAGCATATCGTAATAGCATCCGACACGATTGTGTCCGACATGTTGATTCTTCTAATCGCGAATCGACCAAGTATACTTGCTACATGTACTTCAGTTCATATATAATGTTATTTCTATTAATAAAAATGGTTTTTTCGTTTAAAGTAATAATATTTATTAAAATTATAAAAAAAAGAAAAAGTTGGAGGAATTTGCGTGGAGGAGGATGACCCGCCAACTCAGTTGGCGGGGTGCTGAGTTGGAGAGTAACTTGCCAACTGAGTTGGCGGGGCAAGGATCCACTTAGGACCGTTGCAATCTGCTCGCCAACTGAGTTGGCGAGTAAGGATCCGTTTCCCGACCGTTCCACAAAGGCTATTAACAACAACGGCTATTACATTCTCCCTCTATAAATTACCTATCTCAACCAAATCATCTCACACTCAATCTACTTCCTCTATTTCCTCTCTTCCTCTATTTTCTCTATTCCCTCTAGCAAAGTCTCCAACACTCTCTCTGTCTCTCTGCCTGCAGCTAAAGTTCATTTGAGTTTTCTGCCTCAACCGTCATGGATCGTAGCGTAAGAATTGTATGCTCGCACGGCGGTAAAGTAAATGGGTTAAATTACGAAGGAGGAGAAAGTATAATTTTTTCAACTTATCCGAATATTAGTTTTGAAAATATACGTAATCATATTATTGAACGTTGTTCTATTCATTATGATTTTATTCTGAAGTCTATTTTTTGTTCTAATTGTTTTTTGATAGATAGTGAAGATGCATGAAATTATATTCTTGAGATTAATTCACAATCACGGTATATAAAAATATATGTTATTAAAGTAGCAGCAACCTTAGATAGTAGAAATAATGAATATTTTTCTGAATATCAGCATGTTAGTTCGGGTGCTAGTTCTTCTCAACAAATAGTTTCATTTATCCAAGAAGGTCATTCATCAGATGAATCTAACCATGATGATGATGATGATAGTGACAACGACGATGGAAATAGTGATGATTTAGTTGAAAATGTAGATTATACGGTAGATGATGATGTTGTAAAAGCTATCACTGATGAAGTATTTAAGGGACAATCATTTCCTAGTCGTTCTCACTTTAGAAGCTTTATAAGTAATTTAGCAATTAAATATAATTTTAGTTGTTCAGCTAGTGTTATGAATAATGCTCGTGGAATTATATATAGTTGTGATCAACCGAATTGTAATTGGAGAGTATATGTCAAATCTATTGAAAATTGCGATATAGTTAAAGTTAGTACATTAGAAAAACGTCATTCTTGTTTAGGAAGACTTAGTACAGGACGTCATCGACTAGCTACCGCTTTATGGATTAAGACCATGATAATTGACATTATTAGAGATAACCAGTCATACAGTCCATCACAAATTGTTAAAGATATATATAGGGAGCACCGTATACAAGTTAGTTATTCCAAAGCATGGAGAGCCCGAGAGACAATATTAGCTGAAATTAATGGTAGTTATGATGAGGCATACGCTAGTCTTGAAGAGTATTGTTATAGAATTATGGAGACAAATCCAGGTAGTACATGTTTTATTAAAACTGCCGAAAACAATAGCTTCCAACGAATTTTTATTTGTTTTAAGTCATGTATTAATGGATTTTTAAGTGGATATTTACCAATTATTAGTATTGATGCTACATTTCTTTCGTCTAAATATCAAGGTATCTTATTTATTGCTTGTGCTCACGATCCTAACTATCAATTATATCCTATAGCTTATGTTGTTGCTGAAGGTGAGAATAGTGATTCTTGGTCTTGGTTTTTAAATTCTCTTAAAATATCTTTTGAAAGTTGTTTTAATGATTGGAGTACAATTTCATTTATATCTGACAAGCAAAAGGGATTAATAAATGTTGTTCGTGCTATTTTTCCTGCATCTCCTCATTTTTTTTGTATTCAAAATTTTAAACAAAACATGAAAAAAGTTACAAAAGAACCAGTATTTCAACGCTTGTTAGACTCGCTTGCTAGATCATATAATAAAACGGATGCAGAGAGTGTGTTTGATATAAAATTGCCGTCTTTTAGACCTGATGGAGGGCTAACACCGAGATACCTCCTGATCAGATCAGATCCCTTTAAGTGGGATCAAAATATATAGCATTACCTTTAATAGGTAACCCTAGTATATTTGCCACATCAAAAAGGGTGATCGTCATCTCGTCGAATGGGAGTTGGAAAATGTTGCGTTCGGGCCACCAACGCTCCGCAAGGCTTACAACTAAATGAAGATCGTGGATTAAATATCTAACACGATCAATATAGTGGAATCCAAAGGATTCCACCAAAGCCTTTTGGACCGAATTTAGCTCCCACGTACGATAATTCCTTTCGGCCTGCCAATGTACATGGATCCGGGTTCGTAAACCAAGATCATGGTCGTATAACTATAAAAAACATATGCATTATATTTTGTGTGTAAATTAATATGCATTAATAAAGTAAACATATGCATTATAAAAAACATATGCATTTATAAAGTTGGCAACTTGTAATTTCAAAAATTACCTCGCCAGTAAATATCTGACTAGAAATGAGGTCTTCACGTTGCTTAATAATAAGCTGGGTAGTCGGTCCGCCAGGAATACGACCGTCATTGTGGGTAGCCATCGCCAGTAAATATCACGAGGAGAAAGAGGATTGCTGTGATTAAGGAGGAGGAAGCTGTGAAAATAGGAGGAGGAGGAGGAGGAGGAGGAGAATGTGTTGTGAGGAGTGTTTGGGGGGGTGTTTATAGGGAGAAAATGTAGCCGTTGTGCAACGGCTGAAAATTGCCAACTCAGCATGGCCCGCCAACTGAGTTGGCGAGCGGTCTCTCCTAGACAGCGCCCCGCCAACTCAGTTGGCGAGCAGTCTCTTGAGGAGAGCGTCCCGCCAAGTCAGATGGCGAGTAGTACTCCTGTCTGCTAATACCCCCAACTTTTTCTATTTTTTATAATTTTAATAAATATTATTACTTTAAACGAAAAAAATCGTAATAAAATTGTGAATGTGACTCGTGGTTATGTGCCTCTTTGTTCGAGTCAAAATCGAGTGCTATCAACAATTAGTGTCGATCATGGTCCATACTAGCTGTATATAGTGTTGTTATTATAGTAACTATGTTAGTGATTATATTTGATATATTGTTGTATCCCTTGGATACGGACGTGATTTTACTATTGCTTTCATGCTAGGACACGTACTCCACGTCAGATTCTTCACGGGGACAATCAAGGTGTGTATCAATTATAGTATTTTATTGAGTAGAACTTTTCGATTCATTACTATTCGTGGACCATTAATATTGGACTACTTGTGAATTATTTTTAGACATTAGATATTGGCTGGATGTGTCATTGACGTGTCTGGTGTAGTATCATTGGATTGGGGGGGGGATGGGGATGGGGGGAGGGCTGGGCATATGGTTCCAAGACCTGCGGTTTCGACTCGATCCGAACCGTAAATTGTCCAAACAAGTCGGTTCCTAAATTTTAAAATTGAAACATGATGGGTTGGAACGGATCGTGTGACATTAACGGATCGAGACGGATCATATCTTTAAAACAAACGGCGCCATGATCGGACCCGTTTCTTTGGGTCAGGGTGCAAATTCGCTTTTGACTCCGTTTTAGCTCCCGAGATAGTCTGTGTTTCCGAAAATGAATAATAGTGTACAAGAATTATAGATATGGACTAACAATGTATCTTAAATATACAAGTTTTAAACATACTATTTTTTAACTTCTCGTGTTCAAGAAAGTCGGTGATGAGTGTATTTTGCTTGAAATCCTCAGCAAGTTTTTAGATTGTCAAAATACTGCTGTTATGTTGATTTGTGACCACTAAGTGAATCCAATTTTGCATTATACACCAACTTGCCTCACTTATAGTTAGGGCCGGTTGGCCAGGGTTTGTAGTTTCAATGACCTGAATTGCATTATACTTTTTCTTTTCTTTTTTCCAGAAATTTAGGATCCATTTCAAACGGTCCGGGTCTAGTTCGGTTAAAAGAAAAAAGTTTGGCCCATCACGACCCGCCAAAGAACAGGTTCAATTCGATTCTATAAAATTTGGATCCGGTCCGTGCCAACCCCTAGATGGAGGAACATTTACTAAACGTCATTATTCTTAGTGTAGTTCGCTAGTCTCTCATATAAACTAGGGTTGTTGTTATTCTGCCTTAGGCCGTTAATATTTCATATCTTCCATAATACAATGAGCCTTCAAAACGGTTCAAAATTGAGCCGTCTAAGTCGTATGTATATATATCATCAATTAATATTTAAAAAAATTTAATATTATATAAAAAATTATTAATATTTTGTTATATGTGTTAAAAAATTATTGTATTTTTTTAAATAGATTATAAGTAACAGTAAAGGGATTCGAACTCAACAAACCAGAGAGAATACCTTCCAACTTAACCATATGAGTTATAAGAGATTTTTGTTTATAATTAGATAATATTACATAGCTAACCGTTTTCAAAACTCTTTATAAAAAGTTGAAATATATTCATAACTAATTATAATTAAAGTATAATCAAATATATAATAAATTCTAATTAAAATATATAAAAAAAATTTTAAATTAAATATATTTAAATATTTACATAATTTTATATTAATATAAGAAACAAATTTATTTTACTTGCAACGCACGTGAATTTACTGGTGAGCATTATCTGTTACTATTATACCTCGTAATAACCCCCAAAAAATTGTTTTTAGTAGTTAATAATTACTTTGATGTGTTAAAGTGATCGAAACAAGAATGCTAGGTCAATTGTAAAACTCAGCTCATTAGTGATAACTTTCCATCTATCATGTGTTTCGATATCTTCGGGAAGAAACAAATAAATCTTTGTTGGCAGCTAGATTGTGCATGCAACGTTTACGATTTATTGTCATATAAGCAAAGAAGTTGTGGATTTATTGTTATATAAGCAGAGAAGTTGTATGTTTTGGATTTTCATCACGTAGAGAAAGAAATATCCCAATTTGATTTCATAGTACCTATATTTGTTGCTTACTTCTTGCAACATATGGTTGTAATTGGTGTCGTAATTTAGAATATGTGTTGCAATTATTCTAGTTACTTTTAACAATCCGCGGCGATAACGAAGCCCAACTAAACTTCATAACTGGACCAGATCCATCTATCTAACCACCAGAATTTACAATTGGACTTGACATAGCCCGAATACGGCCCAAAAACCAAAAGCCGAACCCGTTATAACTCCAGCTTTCACAGAGCCGGTCTCCAAAACGAAACGAAAGAAGAAAAGTCGGCGAAGGAAAGAAAAATGGGTCCGGTGCTCCGTTCGTTATCGTCCTCCGCTCGCCGGAGCCTCCCGCATCTACAGTCGGCGTCCTTCTCCTCCGCCGCCTTCCGCCTCCGATCTCCTCCGCCCCTCCTCCCCTTCGCTGCTCCTGCGGTCAATCGCATTCCAGGTCTCTACATCCTCGTTTTGAATTTATCGTTTGTTTAGGGGGTTTTCTGTAAGTCTACCGAAGAATCGTGCCGCGTCCGTGTCTTACACGTACCGGGCGCGACACAGACTATCCAAAGTACGTTAGACACGGCAAAACCGGTCCAGTGTCGCTGTGTCCTTATTGCGTCGTGTATGTGCAACATAGATGTAATAGATCAGAACAAAGAGTGGATCTTTTCTTCTGTATTATCATTTAGGGGGATCCGAATATTACAGATGATAGTTCTCACTTTTTGGGCTCTTGAGATTTCGATGGAGAAATACATACTACCTTGGATACGACACAGACATTGGAGGCAAAATATCTGTTAACTCCAATTCTTAATATTTGTCGACGTTGTACTGACACGGGGACACGGGAATGGCACACATTGTGTCTTAGTGTATTTTGCAATGACTATGTCATGTCCGACGTGATAGAATGGACACAGACACCGGCTTTTTGGAGTGTCACTGTTTCGTAGATATTTGTTCCTATTTCCAAACAAATCATTGTTGGAGCAGATTCCATTATGCAGAAGTATGAAAAAAGCAAAAGAGTAATGGAAATGAGTAGGGGATATGCTTCTTTGGAAGTTAATGTGCTCATCGGGTGTCTGTAGAAGCATGAAAAATATGCATCCATGCGATCCTGCGTTCTAAAAACGAAAACTCGGAAGAGATCAGGCCGCAGAGTCTCCCTGCAGCCCCAACAAGCCAACAACCATGCGCCCCCAAAATGAGGCTCAAATCAGGCCATAGAGTCACCCTGCGACCCAAACAAAGACGGCATCCATGCGGCCTCAATCAGCCAAAGCAGCTTGGCCGCAGAAAGACCTAACGTGGCATCCCGTCAGCAGGATCGTCTCTGACATAGAATCCTGACAAAAATGATTTTCTGACTTCTTCAAAAGACGTGACCACACTAAACGACAAAAGTCTTACGTTAGCACATAACTTCACTCTCGAAGGATGTGCAGCGCCGCGTGTACAGCACAACCGGCCTCGTGCGACTCCATGCGGTTCATGCGTCTCTGGCCCCATGCATCCTAGACTCCAAGCGGTCCCGTGCGTCTTTGGCCCCATACATCCCAGACTTCATGCGGTCCCATGCTTCTCTGGCCCCATGCGTCCCAGACTCCATGCCGTCCATGCGTCTCTGGCTTCACGCGTCCGAGACTCCACGCAGTCCCGTGCGTCTCTGGCTCCATGCGTCCCAGACTCCATGCATTCCATGCGTCTCTGACTCCAAGCGTCCCAGACTCCATGCGTCCCATGCGTCTCTGGCCACATGGGTTTCAGACTCCATGAAGACCAAATCTTGCTGTTACGACAAGAGTAATTCTCTCCAACCAAGTGCGGACTATGTGTCAAGCTGACCAAGTCACGCCACAAAGGACGAGAGCCACCCAGATATTTAGCAACGAAAAATCCCAACAAACGCCCACGTGGTAGCTCGACCTGCTCACGGTTACAACTGCACCCTGTTACGAAGGGACACGTGGCACCCTCCAGCATCCATGCGGCCCAACATATGTCCGTCCAGGTTGACTATAAATAGTAGGGTATCACACCCGAACAAAAGAGCTGGCTGGCTATCTGCGAATCTACACTCGAACAAGAGAGAAGAACTTCCGCATCGAATCGTCCACGGAGTAAAGAGAGTTGCTACACTCCCAACTCTCTATCGTTACCCCTCATAACACAAAATTTGTATTTAGACTGTCTATCTAGGACTCCTCTCTGTACTTCCTTTTCGTTTGTTTACTAAATCAAGTTCTTTCTTAAAGACTTTCGAATTTAATAGCGAACAGTGTCATTATGTTGTCTTAGTAAAATGTTTATAGGACTGGATGTATCGTAAAATGTTTATCAAGTATGACTAATGACCCTTAGTAAAAATGGCAATGATTAGGCTAAAAAAATATTTAGTCTAAAAAAATGACAATGCTAAGGTGGACCTGTGGGAAACTTTAGGAAAAGGAGTATAGTAATTTAGGACTGCAACTACCTCATCTAAACAATTGCTTCCAACCAGTATAATAAATTATTGGTTTATTTACTGTTAGACTATCCAAATAAGGGTTAGTTTGTCATCTTTCAATGCTATCACTAATGCATTGGTTTGGAACATACGAAGGAAAAACAGTGTATAAGATAATATCTGGAGTTATACATATGCAAAATGAAACTTCAGAGGGGTTTTCTACAGATTTTTCAAGCTACTTTCTATTAAAAGGACTTGTGATGATAAGATGTAATTTTAAAATATACAATAGAAACTATGAAATTACTATTTTCTGTAATATCTTGTTAGAAACTTGAAATGGGTGAATAAACTTTTCAAAAACCAAGCTGGGAAGTTATGATGTTGTAGCAAGAACTAATTAGGACATTGTAGTTAAGACGATCAAATCATGACAAGAATAACTAGGTTACTAGTTGGAGTTATTCATGACTTGAAGGTTATATAACTTATATTGTATAGTTTCCACTTCATTTTATTTATACTATTTGATTCGAGTTGAAAAAATAGGTATTGTTGATATTAAAATTATACGTAACATTTCTCTGGCTTAGGCAACAAACTGTTAAATATATGCATTAGAACTTCCCTTGATGCATTCAGAAACAGTGCAGGGATACCTCTTTAAGTGATTAATCGACAATAATTATCATGAGATGAGATACTCATGCAGATAACATTTTCATGTAATATCTCAATCTTCAGTTACACAGTTAAGTCAGGGTTGCCCAAAATTACCAAGCCTGGAAAACCTTTTCAATTTCGAAGTACACATACAAATATGTTGCTTGATTATGGGCAAGATGGGTCTCCCATGACATTACCTTAAGCTTCTCATGGGAGTACTTGAAGTTGGAGACAGGAGTTGGATATGAATAAAATAGGTGATATATCCTTTCTTTTACATGCAGAATTGGAGAAGAGTGCAACTGAAATTGGTTCTCGAAATTGAGCCACATTGAATTCATTAGGGTGAATCTTCTCCCCCTCCTTTATATATCCAGGCCAGTAAATGTTATGAGATGCTATTAATAAATTTTTATCAACTCTAAACTATTCATATTAGGACAACGTGGGCAATCTTGTGAAAGAGGTCAGGATGGGCTTTCTACATGGTCTAATCTTCGACAAGCATGCATGACACACTGGTCCAGTCCTAGTGACACTAGACAGGTTGAAAGCCAATGAAAGCACGTCTTATAACTGTCCTAAGGATTATTATTGATTATGAGGCACTAAAGAAGCATCCACCTCATCTTCCCACTTTAGTTATTGTCATTGACGTTTCCCTCATTCTTACGTAATAACAAATTATTGGTCCTAACTAGCAGCAATCACTGGTATACTACAGATCAATCTAATAGGGTCGTAGCTTATTACAATTTCTACAACAATTAATGAAAGTATACTACGACATTTACAACAATTATCTGAGGAATTACTCTTGATTTGACCTATTAGGGACTACAACTTTGCCGCGTTGACTAGCATACTGTTCTACTGCACATTTCTAGAACAAAGAAAACGACTATAGGTTCAAATCCACTTTTCTATGGTGAATTGACCGTCCCATGCCTTTTTGAGACTGGATTGAATTATTAACTATTTGCTCGGGAAGAGTTTGGCAAGGGAGAAGTACGAATTGCACCATGACCAGCCACCTATTGGAATTACATTCTACGAGGACATGCCTTGACCATGACAAGATAAGTAGCTCATAATTGAGAACCCTAAGTTTTCGGCTAATTGCAATTTTGGGGTCTTAAATGTCCAACAAATTCAAAATTTGATCATTTTCAAGCTAGGAAGCACGGACACTCCGACTCAATGTCGTGCCTGTAGCACGTTGTGTCACACATGTATCAAAATGACTCACACTCCAAATAACCACATAGACATGCCAAAATCAATGATATTCCATGTCACCATGTTCGTATCATGTCATATTTGTATCTGTATGCCACAAAGCACACACACACACACACACACACACACACAACTTTTTAAGTTTTGGCACTTCATGCCCTCTGCCAGTCAGCCATTCAATCTAACGGCCACGTGACCTTTTTGGACACTTTTGCCCCTAAACAAAAAGATAAATTACTATCTTATTTTTTTTAAAAAGAACTTTTTTAAAAACAATTTCAAAGTAATCTTGTACCATCTACAAGCCCTAACCCTAATCACACCCCGCACGCCGCTACTGCTGCCCCCTTTTCGGCAGCCGAGACCACCCCTCACTTCCCCTAAATCCTGAATGCAGTAATGAGCACGACTGAATCTTCACATGATTGCTTTATAGAAGAGAAAAGGCCACTTCCTCTCTTCCAAAGTTGGCATCAAATATTGCACAATGAATCTTCACATGATTGCTTCATTGAAGAGAAAAAAAGCCACTTGGTTTCCAGCTGTTTACAAACACTATTAGTTTTACATGTTATAAGTGGACTGGATTCCAGTGGCAGAGGGCATCTCGGCAAAACTAAATCCAATCAACAAATATGCAAGATAACATAATGCAAGAGACCAACTACAGCCACCTAGCTGCCTCAGCGGAAGTAAGTGTTCATGCCATATGCTCATCATACAAAAGAATCCGTTAAAACTTGTTCCGGATTAGATTCTTTGCAAATATGACTGCTTCAAGCAGCTGGTTTAAAATCTTTTTAGCACTGACAGTGCATTTTTCCTTAAGTAGTGAGAGGAACAATGGTGCCCACTATTCAGTCTAGCAAGCTCTTTTACTACAATTCTTTAACAACAATAGTACCCACCACATATTTTGCTAAGCTCTTCTACCCAACATATTCTCTTAAACTTATCGTGTTTATTTAACTTTTAAACCTTTTACGGTTGAGGTAAGGATTTCAAATGAAACATGTTCTCTCCATTTCTGTAAACAGGCTCAGATTGCGGTCTTCCTCAAAATTTGAGCTTAAGTCGAACATTCAGCGTGAAGACAAGCCAGCTGCCTTACATAACAGATCCTGACATAGAATCTGCATTCAAGGATCTAATGGCCATGAGCTGGGATGAAATTCCAGATTCTGTGCTCAATGCTACAAAGAAAACATTATCTAAGTCTACTGAGGATAAGGTTGGCCAGGAGGCATTGGCGAATATCTTTCGTGCAGCTGAAGCTTCAGTGGAATTTGGTGGGGTTTTGGTGTCCCTTAGGATGGTACTCGATGATCTTAGTGGTGTAACTGGTGAGGTCTGTCCAGTTCATTACTTTTCATGATGTTGTTCTATAAGATAGCTATTTTCTTTCTTTATGATTGGTTGTATTCTGCAGAATGTTGCACCTATGCCCGAGTATCTAGAAGATGCCATGAAAGCTGCATATAAGCGCTACATGACTTATCTTGATTCTTTTGGTCCTGACGAAGCTTGCCTGCGGAAAAAGGTTGAAACAGAGTTGGGAACAAAAATGATACACTTGAAGATGAGATGCAGTGGCATCGGTTCTGAATGGGGAAAGGTAAAATTGTTTCTGGATAATTCTTACAGCTACATAATTTCAGACTGTAAAATATTATTTGTTTCACAACCAGCATTAGGATAATATATAATAAAAGATTTCTAGTTTTCAAAATTCCCTTGGTTGCCTTAGCACAGCTACAGTCCATCTTCAGTTTGGTCTACCACGGAACTGCAATCTTGTCAATCCTAAATGGTACATCAAGTGGTTTCCACCTGATGATATTGTAGTGATTTTGCTACAATATATTCTCAATTGAAGCTACCTCCCCGTGGATAAATTCCATCTTATCCATTGCTTTTCAAGTATAGCTGGTTGTACATCTAAATATTCTTATTTTAACTACACTCCTTTTTAAGATTGATTTTGTGGCTTGCGGATAGATATTAAAGCAATTAACGGTCAATAATTTAACATTAACTAGCTAGAAAATCTGTTTTATAGCAAGCTGTTAACCACACTTTATATTTTGCATACCTTTAATGCCTAAATGGAGTTATGCATGTCTCAATGCTTTGATATTTTCATACGAGAAATGACTCATCTATGAGCATGGCCTACAGATGTTTGAGGCTATAGGTTTTTCACACTAGTGCATCATAAGCAAACTGTTAAATGTGCATCCATGTAACAATTAAATTTAGTTATGTTCTCGTACTTCACTTTAACTTTTTCCCTGGAGAGATGCATAGCCAGCCAACTGACAATCATCTTAATTTTGCAGGTTACCCTTCTTGGCACCTCAGGTATTTCTGGATCCTATGTTGAACATAGATCATAGTTTAAATTTAGATCTGGTGGTTGGAGGGCTCTTGTTAAGTCCGACTTTAGTATCTCATTTGTATTTGAGGCCTTGTTTCTGTCAATAATGCGGGTTACTTGATCGGTGTACTTGGAGTTAAGGAGATCTCAGAAGAATAATATTGCCATACTCTGTTTAGATTTTGAAATTTTGTTTCTTTTGGTTTTGTAATATTAGACAATGACATGAAGCTGCTTTGTAATGAAAAAAGGGCAACAGTGGCAACTGTTTTTTTGGTTGCTTCATAGTTTTGTGGTTGTATGTGCAAACTATAAAAGAGTAGCATTTCAGGTTCTTATCCAGATAATTTCCCGTTTGAGGTAAATTGCTACCCTTTTTTGTTCTAAAATAATTTATCTTCTTATTGTCTTTAACTACTATCAGTTGGCACCATATATGGTGTTTAACAATTTTGAACCTTCCGAAACACTAAAGGGACTCCATGACAAATTTTTTTCCTTCTTACAGGTGCTCTGTGTCCTCGAGTCCTCCTAATGAAGGTTTAAGTAAGATTTACCTCTCTTTTTTTCCACCTCCACATTAGCATTATTAAGTATAGCTTTTCAGGAGAAATTTGAAATCCTACCTGATCAAGTAGTTGGGCTAAAGTTCTATAGACAATTTTTCTTGAAGAAATTATGCAAACATTCAAAACATATGGTTGGAGGAAAGCTCCACAAACATTGACCCACATGTGACTGTTTTGTTGTAGTCGGAAATCGATTAGATCTTCATTAACTAGGAGGAAGAAGAGAAAGAATTCTCTATTGATAGTGGAAAAATGAGCAAGCAACCATGGAAGGGGTTGTTGCTAGCAATATAAACAAAGTCACGAGTGGCTGTTACAAATCCGTGAGACTTAAATAAGATTGATTATGCTCAATCAATTAGGAGTAAATACTGCTAACAACAGACACACTGCATCACTCCTTGAGTGAGCACAACTGAATACAGAAAAAGTACAAAAGATCAACATAGGTTTTCAGGAATGATCAACATCGATCTTCAGGACATTAGTCGTCGTGAATGATCAACGTGAATCTTCAGGTAACATGTTAATGTGACTTTATGGGGATATATAAATAAAGATGAACCTCACCAAAACTTTTATTTGGAAAATCCAATAGAAAAAAAATTCATAATCAAAGGGAAAAACTGAGCCAATGTCGATATGTCTTCAGGACATAAAATATCTAGAGGTATGATCAACATGATGTGAGTGCCTCGTTAAAACCTTCTTATGATGCCAAAAATCTAATAGAAAAATATTTCTAAGTTAGAAAAAAGATTAAGATAGTGACTATACTTTTGCATACTTCCCTTTCCCTGATTATGATATTTATCCCAAACTATGAGTTTTGCAAATCAAATTTTTTTTGCAGTCTGATGCCAAGAACAATTTTCAGGAAAGTAGAATCGGACAGGAACTTTGTGAATATGGTGGCCAAGTTATCTTGGGATCGGATCCGTTTGACTTCAATCTTCTGTTGTTGTTGTTGCTGACGCGAGAATAAACTTCGGCACGATGTGTTTGGTATTGTCTCCCTTGATGTAGCCATTCTTATCTGGTCAATACATGCGATATTGTCATTGTATATGTCGTTGGGACGTCATTGATAAAAGAGAATCCGCTCGCAGTCTGAAAATGCTCAATGTCAGCTCGCAACTATGCACTCTCATGTGACACCATGAAGGGTGATGAGCTCGGCATGATTTGAAGAAGTGATGACTATGTTATGCTTTATAGACTTACAAGATATTGTTATATCACTAATAGTAAAGATATAACCACATTGAGATTCCGTCTTTGTGCTGGTCAGATAAATAATTGGCATCGACATAGCCAACAATGCGGACACCATTCCAATGATCAAGGGAGTTTAACAATTCCGAGATGTACAAGGATAAAATAAGCATGTCCTTAGTGAAAGAACCCTAGCTAATAAATCAAGCAAAAAACGATTGCTAATAGGCAATTTAAAATTAAATGTACAAGAAATAAACCAATAAGAATATCGACACCCGATGTATCCTGATATCCTTCGTGAGGCACTCCAGTCCCTAACTCTTTCCGATTTTAATCCACTATTATCAAAATAGTTACACCACGAGCTTTGATTCGAAGGCTCGCCGACTTCTTATACAAGAGCTTTGATCCGAAGCCTCTTCGACTTCACACAAGCTTTTTGATCCGAAGGCTTGCACACTTTAACCTCTTACAAAATAGGTTTTGATATTCTCACAACAAATATGAAGATCTCACTTTTATAACCCAAGAACACTCTTAACACAATTTGTAGATGGACAAATGAAAGTTTTGATAGAGTTGTTTGTGGATATGACTTTAGTAGATAGAAAATTTTAGGCTCAAAATGATCAACCTTGAATGAAGGGGTTAAAGGCTATTTATACAAAGGCACAAAGAAAGAGCAATAATGCAATTTTTCGTTGACATGCAAAATTTTGTCGGTATTTCGTGGAATACTGTCGGTGTTTTGCCTACAAACAGTAACGACTATAAATATAGCCGTTGGAAACATTTATGGCACATGAGTCTGATCGTTGGAATTCAAATGGTCATGAAACGGTATTCCGCGGAATACCGTTGGAGTTCTATTTTTTCACACAGAAAGCTGCTGGAAAAATACGTAACCTCCGCTTGTGTTCCACAAAATTTTGTCAAAATTCCGTGCGAATGTCCAAAAGTGATCCTGGATTATTTTTTACCCTACCTTTTGATTTTGCTATCCATTTTTTGTGTTTACAAATATACCTAAGACATCTTATAGACTCTAAGCAGACTATAATAGGTGCATGCTACTTTAGAGTCTTGAATGATGACTTGGCTTCTTTCTTTGTAAGATGATGACTTTTCCTTGACGACAGTTGTCCGAAGATAAACGGATCTGAAAATCTGTATACCTTTCGGGGGCTTCGCTCCCGAACCCCCCGGGGAGGTTGCTCCCTCGATTCCCGTCCGCTGACCGGGCAGCGGAACCCTCGAGTACGTGTCCCCGGAGATGTCGTGGGCGGTTCAGAAAAATCTTGTGGGATGACGTCATCTTTGGCGCAACATGATTTCTTCATTGGATATGTTCATGTTTGATCTTGTTTATTACTTTTATGCAAATACATGTTAAACGAACAAAATAATACACATAGTAGCAAGTATGATTCATTTAATGCACATTAGGACAATACTATGTTTAAGTAAAAATTACTATAGTGACTGTATAATTATTAGTGATATCATAATGCTAAACTTAAGCGATTAACCACAATAAAAAATATAGTTAGAATATTGGACTAACACTTAATTCTCATAAGGTAACGAAAGATGTCTTTAATACTATTCAAGTGACATCACGTTGAAGTACATCGCTAAATTTAGCCAAGGGATTCACAACTTCGGGTTATAAAAAAAATGAATTAATCATGTGGAACTTCTAGTTCACAACATGTAAATAGTGAATTTCAGCTGTCAATTTGTATTGGTATATTAGAAATTTCAGGTTCTTGTAAACTTTATGTTTTGGTGAACTTCAGATCGTTCTCGTGAATTGAAGAACTGCTAGTTAAATAATCAATTTAGGAAGTAATAATCTTTCTGTACATTATGATGCTATGACGAGGCTAAGTCCCATTCATATTTTTGCTTCTGGCAAAATACTAAGACTATGCGGGACTATCAAGGTGGAGATATGCCACCGCCAAATTTTGCTTCAAGTAAAATCCTAAAAACATTGGCACTATCGACTCCCCAAGATTTTTTCGAGTCTATTAAAGGGAGGGGGAGGGGGGGAGGGCAGGATGAGGCTATGTCGCAGCCAAATTTTGCTTGAAGGAAAATCCTGACAATATTGTCACCATCGACTCCCCGTCATATTACCACATCTGTTAATAGGGTGTGGTGGTGGTGCTGGTGAAGTGCCCCTCGTGGGGGTTAGTGAAGCTCGCGAAACGTAATTTGCTCTGGAGTTCGGCTCCACGATTCTATGCCTCAACGTCGAGTTTTACTTCAGGCAAACACCTGGCAGCGGTGCTAGATTTCGTGGGGCTAGGCTCCGTGAGGCTATGTTTCGCAGGATTATATTCCGCAGGGCTAACCTTAGTGCCAACTGCCAAGTTTGCTTCTAGCATAGGGATATGCTTCAACAGAGCTCCCCCTGACCGCGAGGTTGCTCCATTCGGCGAAGTTGTTTCATTCGAAGAAGCTAATGACTTAGCCAATATTTGGTCGCTTCAGGCAATACTATGATGTAGCGGAGTTGTGCCATTCAACGAGACTGCTCCATTCTGCGGAGCTAATGATTTGATCAATTTTGATTATCGCTTCAGGCGATACTATGTCCATTGTTCGATTCCTTTCAACGAGGCTGGGTTGAAGTCCATTGCATCGAGGACGTTGCTAATGGCGGAGGGCGAATCTTCGGCCGTTTTGATAGCGTCGTAGGCGTTGAGAGTCATTGGTGGCTAGTGATACATAAGGATCTAAAAGTATTGATAGTCATTTCTGATTGATAGATCAAAAGATCTTAATAGTTAACAAAGTCATTGCGGATTTATAAAATGTAAGCAATTTCTTGTTGTTGGACCACCGGCCATGGAGGTCGGGGACTGCTTTTTAGAGGAGAAAAATTCTCTATTTGTCTGTTAAGAAGAAAATAATAATAAAATATTAGATAGTACTAACTCGTATTGTTCGATGATGATCGCACAATCGTGACCTTTAGCGGGGTAGAGCTAGGTGTTGATAATTTGTTGTAAGTAGGAAATCTGACTAGAAAAGTTCTTCTGGAACTACGAGGAGGAAGAGAAAGAATTCTCTATTGATAATTGGAAAATGAGCAAGCAATCATGGAAAAGGTTGTTGCTAGCAATATATGGGTGATAGATATACTTAATAAATTAGCAATCATACTTACTCGTGTTTGTAATCAAACAAGAATGGTTGTTACAAATTCGGAAGGATTAAATTGATTGATTGTGCTGAATCAATTAGCACTAAATACTCTGCAGCAACATGTTTAAAGTTTTCTAATATGACTTTATCTGCTTTGATTCCACCTTTAAGTACACAAATACATATATTCAGTAACATATAATATATTGATTCCAATTCATCAATTTTATACTAGTAGTTAATCACGAAGGAGAAGCATCAAAGAGTGAAGGTGGCTGGCCAGTCATATTCACAAGGGACAGGTGCATAAAAATACCCCCACCCATATGGACCTGGGAATCTTGTTGATGTTAATGGATGCTTCCTCCAATATTTGATGCCAGATGTGTATGAAAGGGAAAGGAGAAAAGGAGCTCAACGAGGGCAGCAGGAAGATGGCCATGCCACACTATGTGGTCAGCAAGCAGCCCCACAAAATCTGAGGGTTTGGGTCAGAGAGCCAAAAGACCAATAACGAGACTTTGAAATTGATCCCTTTACTTATCTGTCCTGCATCTCTTCCTATAGGTTTTGGTGAAGTAACTATCCATCAGGACTTTAGTTGGGTCTATTATATGGGTCAGTGCCTGTGAGTTAGTTGGGAGCTTGGATCAAAGTCTTCTTTTCGACGAGGGTATATGCATGTGTTGATGACTCTAGCCTCTAGTGTGGTAAATTTGTAGGCATGCTTGAAACTTGATAAGTAAATTTCGCCAAAGTGTTTATAAGTGGCAACATTAATCTCTTATGTAAGGCAATTACTAGATTCATGGAGACCTAGTAATGAGCAGGAGTCGATGGCCTTAAAGATGATACAACTTGCTATAGGGAATACCTTAAACCATCAAACCTTAACAAAGCTGTGTTATTGAATGTTCTTGAGTTCTTGAAAGATTCTGAAACAATGTTGATGTATGGTTTGGGTCTTTAATTCTACAGTTGTAAAGCCTTCCCAGTCCTACTACTATTAGATTAGAGTAAAGGCCAAGTTACAGAGACTACCCAGCTCATCTTTGACAGTATTATGAAGTGAATTGACTATTTTCAGTACAGATTAGAAGAAGAAGCATTCTTTATGTCGCTTTGAAATTAGGTTTTGAATCTGTGAGAATCAAATCAACATTCCTTTCGGCTAACTAATTATTCAATTGCTTCATATTTGGTCAATAAGTCTCAGAGCCAATCAAGACTTGTACAACCATATATAATCAATGGAGGTTAGGTTTCCACGAGACATGAGTCAAAGTTGTGGTTGCAGAACCAGTCAAGAGTGAGACCAGCAGCCACATTGTTAAAGGTTTCTTAGTGTGATCAATCAACTTGGCATGCATATTTATTACATATATTGCTGCATGTCTGTTGCTACTGTGGACTAAAAAACAAAGGTGCGACAACTGGAGCAGCAGCTCATGTGTATAGGCCTCCTCTTGGGGATGTGGGCCTGGGCACCCCAGAATTTAAAGAGTTTTTGAGTTTCAATTCTTCTGTGGTCCTATCTATCCATCTAAAACTTACTTAGAGTTAAGGACAAAAACCGAAAGAATTATATTCCAGTTGAGTGTTCTATTACCTCGAGTTTATAAATTCGATTTTCTCTCATCCTCGAGTTTATAAATTCGATTTTGATCTTATTTTGTATCGTCTCTTTAATTTCTCGGAAGTGAAATATCGCTCGTCCATACTAGCTATTCTCATCTTACAGTATTTGCTTACATCTTTATCAGTCGGTTGGGATTTGCTTTCATGAAGCACTTGCTTACATTTTTCGAAAGACAGTCCCAAAAATCGCTTACATAACTTTCTTTCTTTTTTTAACCTAGAACAATTAATTTTGATATAGCTTTTGACAATAGGTAAAAGAATGCGGTCAAAAACTGAAGTTTAGTATAATTTTTTTAAAAAGCAACAGTAATCCTAAATCAAATCGTAGATTCGGGTTTGGAATTGGCGCTGCTTTTTAAAAATAATTGACAATCAACAGATTGTTGCTATTCTGAGATTAAACCAACTTTTAAAATATATTTCGATAAACTGTTTCTTACTAAAAATAAACTTTAAATTACTTTCCATAAACAGAAGCAGTCGGTCTGTCTTATTCACTCACACGCAGTGTCTGTGAGCAGCAGCAGTAGTAGTCGTAGAGGAGCACACATGCGAGCCAGCAGTGAAATCTCAGCAGCAGGCATGATGGCTGCTCTGCTCTCATCTCATCTCATCTCATATCATCTCATCTGCGTGTACGTGTACGTTACTGATAAGCACAACACGCAAACTTTTTGTACGCCAGTACGTTCGTACGTACGTACCGCTGCTGCATCGACACTGTTCCCAACTGCTCGTCGATCCGTGACTTACCCGGCCCAATCCCACAAGTGGGTCCCGTAATTGGAACTCGACACTGGGACCATCCCACGTGGCACATTTCCCTCTTCTGGTCCCAGTTTAGTGTCCGAATTGTTTTAAGACGTTCCGATATTTGGCGAGGGGCGGTTGTACAAGTGTGCGTGTATTTCCGTGCCGAATCTTTTCTTTCCTCTCGTCGAGAGGGGATCTACCTACGTCCGTTGCACCGAGTCACTACTTTCCCCTGGAAAATCACTATATTGTTTATTATAGATTTCTTTCATTTTCGTTTATTCTTTTGGTGGTTTGCAAATAATATTTTGTTAGACATGCAATATTACTCCTGAGTAAGAACGTGAGACGAATCCAAATTGATACTTGTGAGTATGTGAATTGTAACAATTATTTTTCTTAGCTACCTCTGTTTGAATTGGAACAAGTATATTCTTAAGCTTACTCTAATTTACAATGACAAAATGTATGTTTAAAATTATTGAACGTAATGGGCAGGCATATGGCTTCATGCTATGGGCTTCATATATGGACAATTTTGAATGAAACTTTAAATTGCTCTGAATAATATAGTAAAAGATACAGTTGCCACCAGTAGTAAACCAAGTATAGTATGGGATTCATATATGTAACAAGTGTAGACATGATGCAGCTCCAAATCTAGCAAACCAATTAGCCATATTTATAAGCAATAGGTTTAAATGTGAGACAATTTGTACTTGGAGTTATGGGAGGGGCTACATAGGAAGAAAAAAAAAACGTCTAAAAAAAACGTCTACCATCCACTCGGAATTTTTTTATTTTTAGTATACAATTATTTTTGGAAATTATAATCGGATTTTTTTAAAAGAAGGAAATAATTTTCGCATAATTGCGAAAAGGGGAGAAATTTTGGTTAATTGCAGTGAGGGGGATAACTCGCCAATTGAGTTGGCGGGGTCAAACGTGCTCAGAAACCGAGAAGAACTCGCCAACTCAGTTGACGGGCTCTGGACACGCTCGCCAACTCAGTTGGCGGGCCATGTGGCAGTAACCGTCCCATCGAAGACCCCCCCTCCCTCGGAGACCTCACCCCCTCCCCTCCCCCACTCCCCCCCAAAAAAAAAAAAAAAACCCTCCCACTTCCTCTATAAATCACCCCTACTCCTCCTCCTCCTCCTCCTCCTCCTCACCACACTCTCACAACACCCTCCTCTCCTGACATCACTCTCCTCTCCCCCACTTCCATGTCTGCAAGCAGGAAGATCAACTGGAAAAAAAATAACCCAAAAATCTAATGTAAGTAAACATATTATTTGTGATATTTTTTAAATCGTTGACAGACTTATTATATTTTAGTCGTAAATGATCACAGTTAATTTTTTTTATAGATGACTAACCAAAATGACGGTCGTATTTCCGCTGGACCGACTATCGACCTTATTATTAAGCAACGACCATGATCTTGGTTTAAGAACCATGATCCATGTACATTGGCGGACCGAAAGAAACTATCGTATGTTGAAGCTAAATTCTGTCCAAAAGGCTTTGGTGGAATCCTTTGGATTCCACTATATAGATCGTGTTAGATATTTAATCCACGATCTTCGTCTAGTTGTAAGTCTTGCGGAGCGTTGGTGGCCTGAACGCAACACTTTCCAAATCACATTCGGCGAAATGATTGTCACCCTATTTGATGTGGCAAATATACTAGGGTTACCTATTAAAGGTAACGTTATATATTTTGATCCGCACTTAAAGGGATCTGATCTGATCAGGAGGTATCTCGGTGTTACCCCTCTATCTGGTATAAAAGATGGCAATTTTGTGAAGTTTACATAGCTTCGTGGCAACTTCATGGACCTACATCACACTATTGACGGGGTGGTTGATGTAGATGAAATGCGGTTATGTATTTTAATTAGTAAGATTTGTTTATGATTTAATTTAGTGTTTATTTAACACTTAATTTTTTCAGGTTATTCGTTGCACTAGAGCGTATTTGCTCTGTTTATGTGGTGCAATTCTATTTTCCGATGCATCAAAAAATATGGTAAATGTACAACTTCTATCATTCTTGGATGATTTGACAAAACCTACTCAGCATGCATGGGGAGCTACTACTCTAGCATTTTTATACGCAAATTTGACAGAATTTGTGAGATCCAGTCGTAAGAGTATTTGTGGATGCATTTCACTGATTCAGGTATGAATGAAATACCTAAATTAGTTAGATTAGAATACAAATTTTGTTTGTACTAATGTCATATTTTTGTTTTATAGTTTTGGTCCTACGAGCACTTCTATATTGGTAGGCCTGTTACTAGCATTCTCAGTGATGTTGGAATCTTTCCGGTTGCTATGCGATAGCCCACAGATGTAGTGGATTATCAACACTACCAATACATGAGTGTATCACTTTATCGTAGCCAATTTGATACACTGCAGTATAATGAGGTAATTATTTAAATATCTGATAAATATTTAAATTATTACAGTTTTGATCGTAGATAAACATCATATCTTTTTGATACAATGTCATTAAATAGGTTACCTGGTTACCTTACACATGTGAAGATGATGCTCCAGAAATCAAGAGAATATCATATTCGTTTAGTTTACACAAATCTTATATTATATATGATCAATTCACCATGTACCATCCGGCAGACCATGTTCTTCGACAATTTGGGATGAGTCAAATAATTTTTGATGATCCACCGACTGTCGGTTATGAGGCAGCAAATGCAATACAATGAATCATTGGTCTCATTGCTGATTGGAATAATCGGTTCGAGAATTATAGTGTGAGGGACATATTTTCCGGACTAAGATCTGCTGAGGAATGTAAGTTCTAAGTTACTCATTATTCGTATTGATTTAGTGTAAATAGTTTGCTCAAATTTTGTTTACACTATGCAGACATTGGTAACCTGGACTACCTTGATATTTAGATGAAAGAAATATAGCATCAGTACTAATAACCGATAAACAGCCCCTGAAAAACCCGTCAATACATGACTTAAAACAAATAAAAATTCGTTGAAAGCTATTATTTTCGGCAGTTTTAATAAAACATGTACTACGTGAATTTGTCTCCATAATTCTATAACAATACTCCTCAAGACTAGCGTATGCCTCATCATAACTACCATTAATTTCAGCTAATGCCGTCTCTCGGGCTCTCCAGGCTTTGGAATAACTAACTTGTATACGATGCTCCCTATATATATCTTTAACAATTTATGGTGGACTATATGACTAGTTATCTCTAATAATGTCAATTATCATGGTCTTAATCCATGCAGCGGTAGCTAGTCGATGACGTCCTGTACTAAGTCTCCCTAAACAAGAATGACGATTTTCTAATGTACTAACTTTAACTATATCGCCATTTCCAATGGATTTGACATATACTCTCCAATTACAATTTGGTTGATCACAACTATATATAATTCCACGAGCATTATTCATAACACTAGCTGAACAACTAAAATTATATTTAATTGCTAAATTACTTATAAAGCTTCTAAAGTGAGAACGGCTAGGAAATGATTGTCCCTTAAATACTTCATCAGTGATAGCTTTTACAACATCATCATCTATCGTATAATCTACATTTTTAACTAAATCATCACTATTTCCATCGTCGTTGTCACTATCATCATCATGGTTAGATTCATCTGATGAATGACCTTCTTGGGAAAATGAAGCAATTTGTTGAGAAGAACTAGCACCCGAACTAACATGCTGGTATTCAGAAAAATATTCACTATTTCTATTATCTAATGTTGCTGCTACTTTAATAACATACATTTTTATATACCGTAATTATGAATTAATCTCAAGAATATAATTCCACGCATCTTCACTATCTATCAAAAAATAATTAGAACCAAAAATAGACTTCAAAATAAAATCGTAATGAATAGAACAACGTTCAATAATATGATTACGTATATTTTCAAAACTAATATTCGAATAAGTTGATTTTTTTTGGCTTTCTCCTCCTTCGTAATTTAACCCATTTACTTTACCTCCGTGCGAGCATACAATTCTTACGCTACGATCCATGACGGTTAAGAACTTTTGCTACAAGAAACTCAGATGAACTTTGGCTGCAGGCATAATATTTTTTTAGTGTTGGAAGCTTTGCTAGAGGCAGAGAGACAGAAAGAGTGCTGGAGGCTTTGCTAGAGGGAAGAGAGTGAGAGTGCTGGATGATTTGGTTGAGACAAAAAATATATAGAAGTTTGTATTAGCCGTTGTGCAACGGCTATAATCCTTCCCCCAACACCCTCAACGGCTATAATTCCTCCCCGTCCCCCATCCCGAGAAGCCAACGGCCGAAATTAACTTTCCTCCCACTCACTCGCCAACTGAGTTGGCGGGCTCTGCCCCCAACACCCCTAGCTCGCCAACTGAGTTGGCGAGCGTGCCCATTTGCATTTGACCCCGCTAACTAAGTTGGCGAGTTGTCCCCCTCTCAGCAAATATCCAAAACTTCTCCCCTTTTTCGCAATTATGCAAAATTTGCTTCCGTTTTTTGAAAAAAATTCGAATTATAATTGCCAAAGAGGATTTTACATTGTTCTCAAATTTTCAAAATGGGTTACTAATATCCTTAATGTATTACAGTTTTTAAAAATAAAATTTATAGATTTTCTTATAAATTAAGAATACTTTTGATAACCTATTTTCAAAATCCATAAATATTACAATTTTTTTTTTTGGCAATGACAATTCCTTTTTTTAATTATTCTTAATATCTATCTCCACACCTCAAGAAAATGAAAAAAAAAAAAACTAAATCCGGAATTTATATTATAGATTTTTCGTTCCCACGAAATTTAATGCCTAGTTGTCCTTCTTATTGAAGTGTAGCTGGAGGTAGAATGCATGTAGTCCACACAAATACCAAAATGCTAAAAATTTTAAAAACATTTTACAGCCAATTAGTCGAACTCGAGTGATACTTGTGGTTACCGAGGAGAGACATAAGACTCTAGCTGGATGGCGGAAGATCAGTTGATCGAACTATGATGACATATTATTTCTTTTATTTATTTGGTGGGAGTTGAAAGACAGTGTCCCAAAAGACACAGTTGGAAGACAGTGTCCCAAAAAACATATAACACAGCGTGTACAAAGTCTCGAACTTTAGGTCGTACATTTCAAAAAGTTTTTTTTTTTTTTACAGCCAATTAAGTATTTTCAAGAGAGCATAGTTGTTGACCACACATAGTGACCAGTTTGGACCGGTCATCCAGTTCCCTCACCCGGATGCAGAAGATGTTTGGCTAATTCCAGAATGAAAGTGAAAGCATTTGATTTCCCCCTTCACTTCCTCAATTTCCAGTACCCTTTGCATTGAATTGTGAACAAAACAACACCCACATATAGGAATTCCATGGAGGAGGCTAGGTGGTGAAGGACAGGAAGAAGAGAACAGACCCACTTCCCAAGAATATGTGCAACTAATTAAAAGAAAAATATTGCAAAATGTGATCACAAATTCAAATTAATACTAGTTGCACTCTCATTGAATCTCATGTACAAATCTCTGGATCAAATTCACCACCAAAGAAGTATTCAAACTAAATAAAATACCAAGAAGAAAAATAAAGTGAAAAAGGAAGCAATATAACTTGAGCATCATCTACTAGTCATGCATGATCGATCAACTGCATCAATTATTGAGAACTAGTCTGATGTTCATCTCCACTGTCTGTTGCTTGTTGCTGCTGCTGCTGATGTAGATCGATTTGTTGCTGATGATGTTGTTGTTGATGATGATCGGAGTTCATGCTTAGACCACCTCTATTGTAGGCATTGAGAGCTGCCAGCATGCCCAGATTGGTCTCGTTGATGCCGAGCCCCAATTGTTGAGTGGAAGCCCCCGACGCCCTTCCAGGCGGCGGCGGCGGCTGCTGCTGCTGCTGTTGCAGCATCATTCCTCCCTGGAACTCGAGCCCTCCGGGGACGTTGATCCGAGACATGAACTGCAGCGGAGCTTGGATGGTGTTAACGCCCGCGCCTGCTGCCCGGTACTGACCAGGCATCGTAGGCAGCGTCCAAAGCGGCTGCTCCGACGGCACGGCAGCCGTGGATGCTGCCGCAATGGTGGGCACGTTGGGCCCGGCGGTGCCGGAGACGGGGAGCATCCAGAATGCCCCGCCGCCCCCGGCACTCGCCGGGCCCACCGCCCACATTGCCGCCCCAGGAAGCATGCCTGCGGGACGCATGATTCCTGAGGCGGCAGCAGCCGCTGCCGCCGAATGTTGCGGCTGCTGCTGCTGCAGGCTGCCTGTTCCGATCGTCTTTGAAGCAGAAGGCGGCAAGGACTGACCGGCACCGCTCCCTCCTCCTCCGTCTTGTTCCTGCTGCTGCTGGTGGTTGTGCTCTTCTTCTTTGAATAGATCCTCTCTGAATCTCTTCCTAAAATAATTATCAGCAGAATCTCCTCCTCCGCCACCGCCATGGTCACCCATCATGGGGTGCTGGTGCAGCTGGTGAAACCCTAGCATAGAAGAATGCTGGATGGCCGCCGCGGCAGCTGCAGCATCGGAACCGTTATCGTACTCCGACCGATGCTGCTGCTGCTGCTGCTGCTGCGCGTGATGATGCGCAAGCGCGAGAGCATGGAACGAGTGGGGGGCCGACTTGGACGAAGGGGCCGAGTACGAGGAGCCGCTACTTCGGAGCGAGACGTTAAGAGTGGAAAAGTTCGCGGGGATGGTCCCGGTGCCAGTGGTGGCGATAATCGCCGGCTCCGCCTGGTGGAGGAGCCACTCGATGGTCTCCCCGTCCGATTTGTGGCCGAGCTCTCGGGTGAGCTGGAAGACCCTAGCGGCGCAGGCGGCGGGCATTCGGATGCGGCGGCCGCGTCCGTCGACCTTGGTGTGGCGGTCCTTGGAAGACCTCTTGGCCGGGACTACGGGTAGCTTTTTGGATGGATCTTGGGGCTGGGCCGGAGGGTGGTCCGGCTTGGAGGCGGAGCCCATGAAGCCGACGACCGGGACAAGATCAAGTTGTTGTTGATGATGGTGATAGTGTTGCTGTTCTGAATTAGTGTTGTTGTTGTTGTTGCCACCACTGCTGGAGCTTCCATTAGATGGAACTCCTCCTTTGCTATGTTGCTCCATCAATATCAGAACCGATCTGTTTGTTAATAACACAATTTATGCATTTTGTCTGTTTACTAAAAAGAAATTAAGAGGAATATTATATATACATGGAGATCGATGGAGAGAGAGGGAGAAGAGAAAAAATTGACCTAGCTTTGAGAGAGTAACGTTAGGGTTTTGCTTGATCTAGCACGTGTTGTTGGTGGTGGTGGTGATGGTGTTTGGCGTGGGGCTCTCTCCTAGATCTCCAGATTGACAGAGCTTTGAGGCGGGGTGGGGATGGGGAACTTGTTCAAGTGGGGATGGAGAGTAGCCCACTAATATATAATATATTCTTCTTCTTCTTTTTTTTTCTAAACCACAAACCCTAAATTTCTCACTCACTCACTCACAGCTTTTTCCTTTCTCCTTCCATCTTCTGCTCCTTCTCTTCTCTTCTCTACTTGTTCTCGTTTGACTGGTGGGGTGGGGGTGAAAGCAGCAGTAGGCCACTCGTGGGTCCTTGGAAGCAATGACAATAATGATAGGTAAGTTACACTTGGTTAAAATGTGAAGCCTGATTGACAACGCTCTCTTTTTTACTCAATATTTTAACCAAAGCTAGCTGTAGCAGTGCTGCTGCTGCTGCTGCTCATTACAGCAAACATGCTTCACTTATGGGACACTAATCCCCAGAAAAAGCCCCACTAACATAACAAGGACACACACTCTCTCTCTCTCTCTCTCTCCAACACCACCACCATCACCAAGTCCTTTTCTTTTGGTACATTAATAGAAGTAGGAATTTATAGTAAAAAACACAATTTGGGGCAGTAAATATTGAAAGGGGGAGGAGATGGGAGTGGGGTGGGGGCACTACTAGTCTACTCTACTGTGGCTGACCAATAGCTTTGTTTGCTTGCTTTTGTATTGGTGGTAACTTATTGCTACACACTGGGTGATTGCAGCCAGCCAGCCAGCCAGCCAGCCAGCCAGGTAGGTAATATTGGGCAGCAGCAGCAGCAGCAGCAGCAGCAGAGAGTGTGCAGGTGCGGGGTGTCAGCTAAAGCATCTAATGCTCCCCATGACAGCTCATAACAACACCCCACCCTCCTATTTATTCATATAAAAGTAATAAAAGAGAGATTTCTTTTCACTTCTTTTTTGTGCGACTTCCTTAAATAGATGAGAACATCTACATAAATATATAATTAAGCATCCAAATCTTGTATTGCTGGTACATGAGACCTTGGTTTCAGCATCACCAGCACCATGCACGCACTGTTAGGAAGATGATGATGAGGATATTGGTTGTACTTGGATGTGTTATTTCAGTAACAGTACCTTGTTATAATGTTCTTAATCAAAACTACTTTGGGGATTTATAAGGTCTCTCAGTTGTTTTAATTTGTAGAACTGCTTAGTGTAACCGCGGCCACCACCACCAAGTAGGAAGGGGTAGTGATTAAGACAGCAGATTAACATGTCATGCATCCAAATCCCAATTTAAGACAGTTTGACACTGAATTAGTCATCTTAATATATCTATACAAGATTTTTCTTTTTTTTCAAAAATATCATTCTCTTTTTCTTTTTGGGAGATGTCATATAAGAAATAATACGTCCCTGTGGCTCGATCCACTGATCTTCTGCCATCCATCCAAGATCTTATGCCTCTTTTCAGAAACCACAAGGATTACTCGAGTTTGATTCCTTATCTCTGTTTACTAATACTTTTTTTTTTATTAAATTTAACATAGATAGTTAGGTAGTTGTTGTTTATTCTTTCCAATTAATAAAAAAAATAAGAGGTTTTAATTTTCTCAAGTAGTAAAAAATAAAATATTATTGTTTGCTTTTTCTAATTAGTAGTAAAAAAGAAGAAGAGAATTTACTCTTCTAAAATAGTATAAAATACGTACAATACACTTGCATATATACTATTATACAATTAATTGAATAACCATCATTTTAAGCAAGGTTCGGTGTCAAAATTGGTATAGGATCCTTATGATAAGTATTGAGATCGATGGCAATATCTACGTTTTTGGAAAAAAAAAATTTGGTATTAGAAAACCAATAAATATTACTAAATAATTAAAAATTAATTATATATATATATACATTTAGGTATAATTTTAAGTATTATTATTATTTTTTTTAGTAGTTTTTAAACTGAATGAAATAAAGTTATCCTTCTTGATTGTTTTACCTGTAAATAATTTATTTTTCCTTTTACAACTTTGCAATATTTTTACATCCTTATTAGTTGCTATTATTTGTTCAATTTTTTCTGCTGAAATGACTGGAAAAGAGATTCCTAACGTTGGTTTTTATCCGTATCGATTGTTGTTGGTATTAAATTGGAACATGTCAAACCGTATTGATATCGGTCGTATATTGTATTGCTATCCACTACCAGAAAAAGTCAAATTAGCGACGTACAGAAACGTCGCAAAATGACCAATAAACGTCGCTAATTACTTTTAGCGACGTAATTAGTGACGTTTTACAGAAGTCGCCTTTCAGCTAGTAGCTGAAAGGAAAAATGTCGCTAAACGTCGCTATATCGACATTTTTTAGCGACGTAATGTGTTGCTAGATTAGCGACGTTTAGCGATGCAACGTCGCTAATTAGCGACGTGCTTATCTGTCGCTTAACGTCGCTAATTAGCGACTTATATAGCGACGTTATAGCGACGTCTTTAATGACCTGGCAATACTGTCATGTCAGCAAGTTGCGACGTACAGCGACGTTTTTAGCGATATTTTTAGCGACGTCATTAGCGATGTGTCGTAACGTCGCAACTTAGCGACGTATTTAGCGATGTGTAGTAACGTCGCTAAACGTCGCTAAACGTCGCTAAAAACGTCGCTAATTGTACAGTGAAAAAAAAATAAATACTGAATTTTTATTCTTGCAGTTTATTAATTCACAATCTGTACAAATAGACTCGGAGCAACCCTCCGTTGAATTTTCTGGGTTTGCCGACCCCCTTGGGTTGAACACTCAACACCGGTAAATTAACATATATTTAATATGAATAATATAATAAAATTTGAAGAAAAAAAATATCCAGCAAATATCGTCGTAAAAAATACAGCAAATATATATCCATACAATGAGTCTCATCCTAAATAATACAAAGAATACAAATATCCAGCAAATATCCATGCAAATATCTATACTACTGCGGATCTGCAGGAGGATGACCACCGGCGCGCATGAAGGATAAAAACAGATCATACTGCTCCCGTGAAATCGATACCGATGTCGATGGAGAAGGCAGTGACGTTGGTGGAGTCTGTGTCGATGTAGGTGCACTAGGAGGACGTATCCGCTCCAACTCTGCGAGTCGCTGGTTGTAAGAATCCATGGTAGATAACAACCTCGTACTGTTATGAACCATTGAATCATGCATCATTGTTAGCCTCTCGCCCATGGATAGCTGTGATGCCTGCAGCTCCGTCACGCTGCGCTCTGTCGAGGCTCTAAGATCATTTGTCAAATTTCGAAGCTTCGTGATGTTGCGGTCGAGCATATCGAATCGTGCGATGAGTGTCGGATCGTCCGCCTGCGGCTGGGACCGGGGCTGCTCCTCCATCCTTCGCAGCAACTCGTCACAGAGAGACGCAATCTGACGGTCAATGGCCTCCTGGACTCTGGCCGACGACTGTGAGGGCTGTGGGAAATACGCACTTGTCGGGGAGGCCCTAGATGACTACGTCACAACCAGGGCGCCATAGGATCCCGTACCGTAGTACGTACCCCTCTAGAGACCACCAGTGGCGGTCACCCATAGGTCGTCCGCCGACGGAGCTGGAGCGGGCTGCGAGGAAGTACCGGCCTCTCCAGTTGTATGTGCACTAGCAGTCGCCCGCTCACGCAGCCTAAGATACTCGGCCTAAAAAAGTTTGGATACTCGATAATTGCCTAAGTTATATTAAAATTAACACAAAGTAAAGTAATACTTACATAGGTCTGCGAGGCCCTCTCATCAATGAGATTTTCGTCCTTGCGATGGGTGGCCAAGAAGACGGTCACCATGTTTGCATTCTCACCCCTCTGTACCTGTTAAAAATATATTATTTAGTACTAAAATTAAACATTTTTTTCTACTACCATTTTATCGTACTTATATTAAAATAATATATCTTAAATAAAAAAATACCAAACGACAAAAAATGTTTCGTCATCACAATCGAGCCACCACACTGTAATCCTCCTGATTTTCATAAATTTAAAAATTTGGATTTTTCTGAATTTTCTGGGATTTTTGGAATTTTCCAGGATTTTTCTGTAATTAAATACCAGTGTTTTAATTATTAAAGAATTTTTAATTGATATTAAATAGTATTAAAATATTATGAAAATAATATTTTATGGTGTAAAATGAAAAACTAGAATTATGGTAATTTTCCGGGAATTTATTGGACCCCGGATGGATTTTAAAAGCCCTAAATACTAATTAAATTATTAAACCAATTTAAAACCCAAATAAACCGGCTTTATTTAACTGAACCAAACCAATTTAAACTGGACCGGTTTATTTTTAAACCAAATCTCTTTTCGGGTCGGATCCGGGTCCAACCCAGACCCGACCCGTTAACCCGACCCAAACCCACTTTCTTGTTAGCGGATCGGGCCGGATCCGAATGAACCCGACCCGACCCGAATGGACCCGACCCGCCAACCCTTCTTCTCCCCCAAACCGAACCCGCCGCCGCCGCCTGTGTCGATTCCCCTCCCCTCCGGCCGCCCGTTACGCCGCCGGCGACCTCTCCGCGACGCATTCCCTTCTCCTTCCTCACCGGACCCCGACCCTCAGCCTCCCTCCTCCCCTTTATAAGCCTCCACCTCCTTCCCCGCTTCCCCTAAAACTCGCCGGAGCCCTAGACCTCGCCGGAGACTTGCTGTTCCCAGCCGCCTGACCTCCGGCCGACGCCGGTTGTCCCCGAGCTCGCCCCACCAGCACTCGCCGACCCTCCCCGAGCTTCTCCTCCTCCAGAACCCGACGACAACCGTCCCCGCACCCGAGTCCTCATCCGGCTGTCCCCTCCGTCCGCTCCGTCCGGCGAGCCGTGCCCAGCGCCGCCCTCGCCGAGCAGCTCGCCCCGCCGTGGCCAGCCTACTCCGGCGAGCCCTAAGTTGGACACAGGCAGACACGGACACAGGAGGACCCAGACACAGGAAAACCCTAAACCTAATTTCTGTGTCGTGTCGGACACAGTGTCTAGGACACAGGACAACTCGGTTTTTTAACTCACTTCAGGTACTCATATCTTTTGACTCGTAGCTCGGAATTCAATTCCGTAAATTGTATCGCGTCGCCTAGATGACCCTCACGGTGCCCGGACAAACCGCTCGGGGCATCGCGTCCTGTGGTGATCGCACACCGCGATCCAAAAACAGGAAAAACTTAGCCCTGTTTCACCCCGGAATCGAGTACGCCTCGCCAAACGGGACGACTTGGTCACGTGCGGTCTTCACCGATACGTCAGCGTCGTTGATACGGACATGCGGGCTTTCGCAGAAGCTGATTTGGATGAGCGTGCACACCGGAATCAGTGCGTATCCGCGGACACCGCCCCGTATCCGTACTTTCTGTTTCTCGCTGTAACTTAGTGTACACAAGTCAGATCGAGACGAAACTTGCACCATTGGACTCGTAGCAATACGATGGACCTGTGAGCCAAGTTTGGTTCGATTCTGAGAACGTTGACAAAATCGTGTGTCGTGGGCCCCACAGGCTCCATCCGACGGGCGATTTTGAGAACGGCTCATCGGAATCCAATTCTGGAAGTTCCGTTGGGTTCGTATCATCGTTCCTGATCTGTTGACACTAAGTTGGACTATTTTTGAGACCTTTGACCCTGGCACGTTTTTCGGTGCAAAGCGGCCCACATTTGGACCCCGCCTTGACCCGAAAATAACGTTTTTGCCCTTGTCTCCAAATTGGACTCAAGGACAGGCGTTCCTAGCTGATTGAAGTGTTCTGGACCTGATGGTGATGTCTATTTCAGCAACCGGAGTACTGCTTGGAAATCCAGCTGAAGCCAGAGCAACATTTGGAACCGAAAATCCAGGCAAGTGTACCTTGCCATCAAATGCAGTATTTTATTCATTTTGAATCTCTTGCTCTAATTTATGTGACTGTGGTACTTGCCCTATCAAGTAAATTATCCCCAGGACACCTGACACAAGCATGATACAGAATCTTCCTGATTATTCAAGGGGGTTTGTATAAGATATAGATTTCATGATTTAAGCTTTAGAACTTAATAAATGACTGACTGCATTAGTTTCAATCTTGCGTAACATGAACATTGAGATCTGTGACGTGAGATTCATTGGGTGGGGAGAGTATTACCATATCAAGGCTGATTATATTATATATATATATCTGGTTATCTGGAAGTGTCCTAGTCTCTGACACAGAGCTTTGGCACCTGTACTGGCCCTTCGAGAATCACTGCTATGGTTTCTTATCACTGATCCTGTAGTAGTCTCAGCCTGAGTATGAATAATAACTCTCACTTGCATGATCACTTAGCTGGTTTTAATTATTTAACCGGATTTGTTTGATAGTAACATCGGCATGCCACTGTCTTAAACTTATTAATTCCTTGTGCTTCTCTTGTGTTTAACATTTTGGTTGACTTGCATGCTCATTCACTGTATTATGGCTCGTATTCTTCTGTACCTTGTTACGTCCCTCTGAGGACCTGGTTTTGTTCTCCAGTTATAGCAGACGAGAGCTACCCTGAGGTATACGGAACAGGGGCACTACTCGGAGCAGTACCTGAACCTGAGGACGAGGTGACCGCTGAGGACTTCTCATGAACAACTGCTTCACCATGCTCAGTCATTTAGTCTTTATTTTCCTGTTTCATTAAACTCTCTATTTCCTGTTTAATTGAACTCTTTATTTCCTGTCTTTGAGAACTTATGTAACAGACTTAATATCGGATTGTTCTCCGATTTTATTTACTTTGTCTGGTTGTAACTTAATATTTCTTTTGCTGAAGTTGATATCTTATATCTGTGGATGAGAATAGTAGACCCCGACTGATGTAATACAGCTTAAGTATGCCCGATGGATTCATTAAATTGGGTTTGTCCATCGGTGCATGCTGCTGGCCATAATCACGCATCCAGTCCCTCGGTATTTTGGGACTGGGGCGTGACATGGTTTTTGTGGTGGCCCATGCAGGTCAACGACTAAATTGTTCGGTTTCAACTTAGGGACCGAACAGACCTGCAATAATAATAGGATAAGTTTTTAGGATCTCATCCACTTGCTTGTAAACGTTCTTGATATCTGTATCGTATTCAAACTAAATTTTTATTGCATCTTGCCTTGACTCCTGTGCGCCTCTTATAGTTTATTGTTGATGCAGAGTAATGGATTCACGAGAAACCGACGGAACTCCAGTAAGAACACCAATAGGTGCTGAAACCACCTACGGAGAAGACGAAGTGACGCTATTGAGTGGAGATCCCTCTACTCACCGAAGCAGTCAAGCAGATCCACAATCTTTTAGATTTCGGCGTGATGATATTCCACCTCCGCCCCAGTTCCCTCCACAGATGCCTGTCTTTCCATCAGGCCAAGCAATGGACGGACAGCAGATGTTCCAGATGTTCTACGCAATGTTACAAGCTCAGCAACAAGTTCAAACCGAAGCCCAACGTCGTGAGGCTGAGTACTTGAGGAACAGTCTAGTAAATGCACTGGAGCAGGCCAACCTACCAGCTAGAAGGCAACCGACGGGCTCTATCACAGACTTCCGCCAGCTGAAGCCCCGTACTTTCTCTGGCAAGGAGGGACCAACAGAAGTACATGAATGGCTCACCAATATTCGTCATCAATTAGAAGCAGCTGAGCTTCCCCAAGAACGTTGGATGACCGCCGTAAGAATGCAATTGACGGACAATGCTCATCACTGGTGGCTATCCGAAGAGACCAGGCTCGGACCAGACCGAGTTACTTGGGAAGAGTTCTCCAGACTCTTCCAGGAGATGTACATTCCGGCCATCGCTCGATCAGAACTGAGGGACAAGTTCAATCGTCTCACTCAGGAAGCTATGACGGTGGAAGAGTACAACGCCGAGTTCATTCGTCTGAGTCGCTTCGCTCCTACCTTGATCCCGACAGAAGTAGAAAAGGCTGAGAAGTTTTTCGACGGACTCAACATCGAACTACAGAAACTGATTGGATCTGTCGCACCAACTTCGTACACGGATGTCCTTGCTGCAGCTCGACGCATGGAGCGCGTCACCAGGAGAGAAACCAGTCTGAAGAGGCCTTCCACATCAGTACCAGCCAGAGCAAACAATGGAAAAGTTGCCAAGAAACCTCATCTGCAACAAGCACCACAGGGATCTGCATCCAAAGCCCTGACTCTTCCTACTTGTTATTACTGCGGCAGGATCGGCCATGTTGAGAAGGAGTGTAGACGTAAGCACGGACTGTGCTTAAGTTGCGGATCCAGACAACATGCAGTGAAAGACTGCCCTGATCGTAGGGAAGCACCAAGGGCGAACCAACAAGCTCTACCAGCACCAGGAGGACAACAACCAAGGCCACCCTTGGCACATCAAGCAGCACCCTACCAGCAAGTCCAGCAACATCAGCGAGCACCACCTCAAGGACGCGGCCAAGTTTTCGCGATGACTGTGGGAGACGCGCAGAACCAAGGAGTTGCTAATGCGAGTAAGTCTTTGTAGTTGTTTCGTTTCTAGCATTTCTGTAGTTCGTGCCTGCTGGTTCGTGACCCCAGACTTGACCTGATAACCTTGACCTGATAACCTTAAAACCTGATAATTTTAACTTGCTAACAATTGATAACCTAGTTTTGAACTTGATAATAACCTAGAATTGTTAACTTGATAAGTTTCGAAATATAACCTGGTTTTCTAAAACAGTAATTTTCTAAGATTTCCCACATTTGGGAAATTGCATAACTTCTATTGCATAGGGAAATGATTTTTCCTATGAGTTCAAGCCCTGAACTTTGATTTTCTTTATTGTATTGTGATTCAAATAAAATTGGTAACCGTGTCATCTCTGTTGACCGGATATTCTTTGATTGCGAGGACGCAATCCTCTTAAGGGGGGTATATTGTAATCCTCCTGATTTTCATAAATTTAAAAATTTGGATTTTTCTGAATTTTCTGGGATTTTTGGAATTTTCCAGGATTTTTTGTAATTAAATACCAGTGTTTTAATTATTAAAGGATTTTTAATTGATATTAAATAGTATTAAAATATTATGAAAATAATATTTTATGGTGTAAAATAAAAAACTAGAATTATGGTAATTTTTCGGGAATTTATTGGACCCCGGATGGATTTTAAAAGCCCTAAATACTAATTAAATTATTAAACCAATTTAAAACCCAAATAAACCGGGTTTATTTAACTGAACCAAACCAATTTAAACTGGACCGATTTATTTTTAAACCAAATCTCTTTTCGGGTCGGATCCGGGTCCAACCCAGACCCGACCCGTTAACCCGACCCAAACCCACTTTCTTGTTAGCGGATCGGGCCGGATCCGAATGAACCCGACCCGACCCGAATGGACCCGACCCGCCAACCCTTCTTCTCCCCCAAACTGAACCCGCCGCCGCCGCCTGTGTCGATTCCCCTCCCCTTCGGCCGCCCGTTACGCCGCCGGCGACCTCTCCGCGACGCATTCCCTTCTCCTTCCTCACCGGACCCCGACCCTCAGCCTCCCTCCTCCCCTTTATAAGCCTCCGCCTCCTTCCCCGCTTCCCCTAAAACTCGCCGGAGCCCTAGACCTCGCCGGAGACTTGCTGTTCCCAGCCGCCTGACCTCCGGCCGACGCCGGTTGTCCCCGAGCTCGCCCCACCAGCACTCGCCGACCCTCCCCGAGCTTCTCCTCCTCCAGAATCCGACGACAACCGTCCCCGCACCCGAGTCCTCATCCGGCTGTCCCCTCCGTCCGCTCCGTCCGGCGAGCCGTGCCCAGCGCCGCCCTCGCCGAGCAGCTCGCCCCGCCGTGGCCAGCCTACTCCGGCGAGCCCTAAGTTGGACACAGGCAGACACGGACACAGGAGGACCCAGACACAGGAAAACCCTAAACCTAATTTCTGTGTCGTGTCGGACACAGTGTCTAGGACACAGGACAACTCGGTTTTTCAACTCACTTCAGGTACTCATATCTTTTGACTCGTAGCTCGGAATTCAATTCCGTAAATTGTATCGCGTCGCCTAGATGACCCTCACGGTGTCCGGACAAACCGCTCGGGGCATCGCGTCCTGTGGTGATCGCACACCGCGATCCAAAAACAGGAAAAACTTAGCCCTGTTTCACCCCAGAATCGAGTACGCCTCGCCAAACGGGACGACTTGGTCACGTGCGGTCTTCACCGATACGTCAGCGTCGTTGATACGGACGTGCGGGCTTTCGCAGAAGCTGATTTGGATGAGCGTGCACACCGGAATCAGTGCGTATCCGCGGACACCGCCCCGTATCCGTACTTTCTGTTTCTCGCTGTAACTTAGTGTACACAAGTCAGATCGAGACGAAACTTGCGCCATTGGACTCGTAGCAATACGATGGACCTGTGAGCCAAGTTTGGTTCGATTCTGAGAACGTTGACAAAATCGTGTGTCGTGGGCCCCACAGGCTCCATCCGACGGGCGATTTTGAGAACGGCTCATCGGAATCCAATTCTGGAAGTTCCGTTGGGTTCGTATCATCGTTCCTGACCTGTTGACACTAAGTTGGACTATTTTTGAGACCTTTGACCCTGGCACGTTTTTCGGTGCAAAGCGGCCCACATTTGGACCCCGCCTTGACCCGAAAATGACGTTTTTGCCCTTGTCTCCAAATTGGACTCAAGGACAGACGTTCCTAGCTGATTGAAGTGTTCTGGACCTGATGGTGATGTCTATTTCAGCAACCGGAGTACTGCTTGGAAATCCAGCTGAAGCCAGAGCAACATTTGGAACCGAAAATCCAAGCAAGTGTACCTTGCCATTAAATGCAGTATTTAATTCATTTTGAATCTCTTGCTCTAATTTCTGTGACTGTGGTACTTGCCCTATCAAGTAAATTATCCCCAGGACACCTGACACAAGCATGATACAAAATCTTCCTGATTATTCAAGGGGGTTTGTATAAGATATAGATTTCATGATTTAAGCTTTAGAACTTAATAAATGACTGACTGCATTAGTTTCAATCTTGCGTAACATGAACATTGAGATCTGTGACGTGAGATTCATTGGGTGGGAAGAGTATTACCATATCAAGGCTGATTATATTATATATATATATCTGGTTATCTGGAAGTGTCCTAGTCTCTGACACAGAGCTTTGGCACCTGTACTGGCCCTTCGAGAATCACTGCTATGGTTTCTTATCACTGATCTGTAGTAGTCTCAGCCTGAGTATGAATAATAACTCTCACTTGCATGATCACTTAGCTGGTTTTAATTATTTAACCGGATTTGTTTGATAGTAACATCGGCATGCCACTGTCTTAAACTTATTAATTCCTTGTGCTTCTCTTGTGTTTAACATTTTGGTTGACTTGCATGCTCATTCACTGTATTATGGCTCGTATTCTTCTGTACCTTGTTACGTCCCTCTGAGGACCTGGTTTTGTTCTCCAGTTATAGCAGACGAGAGCTACCCTGAGGTATACGGAACAGGGGCACTACTCGGAGCAGTACCTGAACCTGAGGACGAGGTGACCGCTGAGGACTTCTCATGAACAACTGCTTCACCATGCTCAGTCATTTAGTCTTTATTTTCCTGTTTCATTAAACTCTCTATTTCCTGTTTAATTGAACTCTTTATTTCCTGTCTTTGAGAACTTATGTAACAGACTTAATATCGGATTATTCTCCGATTTTATTTACTTTGTCTGGTTGTAACTTAATATTTCTTTTGCTGAAGTTGATATCTTATATCTGTGGATGAGAATAGTAGACCCCGACTGATGTAATACAGCTTAAGTATGCCCGATGGATCCATTAAATTGGGTTTGTCCATCGGTGCATGCTGCTGGCCATAATCACGCATCCAGTCCCTCGGTATTTTGGGACTGGGACGTGACAACACCACTTTGCAGCATTCCGCCTAGCCGCCTTGGCCTTCTCAGACCTTTTCTTGTAGCTCGGATCGTCGAATTTAGCCCTCATCGCAGTCCACTGCTCAGGCGTGATCCAACCTTGGATCGGTTTTTCAGCACGATCATAAGCCTTCTGGTCATCCAGAGCATCACAGATAAGCTTGGCGGCAACAGCAGGAAATATCCACTCGATCAACTCGGCCCGGTGCGGAGGATAGAAATACGTTTGCTACAATAAATAATTTAGTAAGTGAGCATCGCAGATAAGTTATATAATATGCATAAATTAGAGGATTTATATAATATACTTTTACCTTGAAGTGCGCAAACCAGAACGCCTTTCTCTCCTCCGGAGCTTCAGAGTAGTTGATCCAAGGGCCACCATAGTTGTTCCTCAGAAATAGGCCCAGGCGTCTCTGAACCGACGATGGACGATATCTATACAGAGATAATTATTTAGATAAAAAAGTCAATATATGATGAATAAAGAAATACACGATATATATGATGCTAAACCATCTAATTGACTTACTTTGTACCGTCGGCCCAAATCTCTGTCCTCGTCTCCTCTGGAGGTGTGCATGGAGGATCTTGCTGATGCTGGGACAACGTCGACACGACCTCCTCTACATGCTCATCTGTCTCCATGGTTCCGTCAGTAGGAGGAACGCTGGACGAGGGAGTACTATCACGCCTGGAACTACTCGTCCCAGGAGTGATGCCACGTAACGCGTCGCAGTCGGAGATGTGACTGATCGATATACTGGAGTACTGGGCGACGACGATCCGGAACCAACAGTAGGCAGTACCGAAGGAGCACTCTGTCTACCTTGGGACCTGCCGAACCCTCCGCGTCGTCCTGTCATACCTGATAACAACATATGATGAATAAAGAAATACACAAATATATAATATATTCTACAGTCAAAATTTTATGCATATCTCACAACATTCATAGAATTGTATAGTAAATAACCAGTGGTGTCACAAGTCTAAATGGATAGTACATTATACAATCAAAATATAATACATATATTCGTCAAAATAGTAAATTCTACAGTCAAAATATAGTTACATTCTACAGGCAAAATATTTTATTTTCAACCATCTTCAGAAAATTCATCTTGTTCGCCTTCCTCGTCCTCCTCTTCCTCTTCCTCTTCCTTCTCCTCGTCTTCACTTTTATCTACTTCGTCTTCGTCTTCCTCTTCGGATAATTCTACATCTGCTACATTATTACTCGTGTAATGAGTAACTTCCGTTGAGTCCACATCTATAATATTTGTTACAAGATGTAGCTCGTCCTCCTGATAAACTATTTCATCAATGTCAAAGGTATTTCTAGCTTTAGTCTTGCATACTGCCCACCAATCTGACCTTGCTGTCCCCCGTCTAGGATAAGTTGTGAAGTACACGAGCTGAGCCTGACTTGATAGGACAAATGGTTCGTAGCCTTGATATCTACGCTTGTAGTTTATATCCACAAGTCCATGCTTGTTAATTTTCCAACCTAGATCTTGAATCAGATCGAACCATTCACACTTGAATAGTACGATATTTGCAGGTTCTGTGCCATAATTATATGTCAACTCCACAATCTCTCGTAAGATGCCAAAGAAATTATTGCCTGGATCGACGTATTTGTAGTTCGAAGATTTGATACACAAACAACTATTTTTCGTGGAATCAAGATCCAGAAAGCTGTCTCTGATAGGAGCATTTGTTGACTTGAACCTAAACCCATACAGAAACTTGGGCATATTTTAACGACAGTAATTGGTTCCTTGGCTAAAGTTCTAATAGATTCAGTCTCGGGTGTTATTAGACGATCGACCTAAATATCAAAGTAGCGATGGTAAGTTATTTATTTTGCAAGTGCAGAAATAAAAAGTAATTACCAAGCACCTTACATATGCGCTCAACCAAGAAGGAAAATGGTATCTCATTTCTTGTTATACTTATTCGTCTGTTATGTAGGGTCTAACCGACCTCAACTCATCATTATATGTGCTGAAAACAATGAAGCAACTGCTGATTAGTAGCATAATAGTAGCTTATACTATTACATTGAGATAATGTAAACGTGGACGTATTAATTACTTACCCCTCTAGCTTCTCCATTTCATCCTCATCGCAATTGAGTAATATATACAACTGAGCAGCCCTTAGCTCGTCGTCATTCAAATATCTCTTCTTTATTTTCCCCGAAGGCTTTTCGGACGCATTGAACACTTTGAGTATTGCATCATTAGATTCCTGATATCCTTCGTCGTTTCTTAGAGCTTTCGTTCTATTAGTAGCAACATGAGGTTTGAAATATGTCGAGCAAAATATTATAATCTCCTCGAGAACATAAGCTTCACAAATAGAGCCCTCAACCTGTGCCTTATTTTTTACCTTTCTCTTTAGGTGATTCAGACGCCGCTCGAAGGGGTACATCTACCGATAACCGACAGGACCACCAACACGTGCCTCATAGGAAAGATGAATTGGCAAATGCTCCATAGAGTCGAAGAATCCAGGAGAAAATACCTTCTCGAGCTTACATAGTGTTACCGCAATGTCCTTCTCTTGCTTTTCTAGACGATCGACGAGCAACTTAGTAGAACAAAGATCTCTGAAGAATATGCTGAGCTCTGTCAATGGATCCCAAACGACCCGCGATAAGAATTTCCAAAATACAATCAGAATTAACCTCTCCATGAATACGTGACAATCGTGGCTCTTCATACCCGCCAGTTTGTTCTCCTTGAGGTCGACGCATCTTCTCAAGTTCGATACGTATCCGTCTAGAAACTTTAAACCTTGAATCCACCTACAAAGTCTCCCTTTATCCTCTTTCTTCAGTGAGAAAATTGACTTAGGTTGCTTTAACTTTCCATTTCCCTCCTCTATCAAATGCAACGCAGGACGTCTACATATTTCTTCTAAATCCATCCCGGCCTTCGGATTATCTTTCGTCTTCCCCTTTACCTCCATTACAGTATTAATTATGTTATCAAACACATTCTTCACGATATGCATGACATCAAGGTTATGTCTGATCAGATTGGTGCTCCAATATGGCAGGTCCCAGAATATACTCATCTTCGTCCAGTTATGGGTGCGACCAAATCCGTCACACTTGTACCCCTTAGCAGGCTCTTTGATAGCACTTTGTAAATCTTTTACTTTTTTCCATATCGTGTATCTGGGCCACCTTGGCGGTGGATTGGCCTTCTCCACAACGCCCGTACGAAAAGCATTCCTGTTCCTCCGGTACGGATGATCCTTCGGTAAAAATTGTCGATGACAATCGAAGAAGCACGGTTTGCCTCCGTATTTTAAACGAAAAGCCTTAATACGGTCCATGCAATACGGATATGAGAGATGACCGTATGTGCTCCATCCCGATAATATTCCATAGGCCAGAAAGTCATTGATGGTCCACATAAGTGCTGCCCTCATCTGAAAATTTGGCTATCTAGAAACATAGTACGTGTTGGCACCTACTTCCCACAGCTGATTCAACTCATCTATCAAAGGCTGTAAATACACATCAATATTTCTCTTCGGATTGTTCGGACCCGGGATAATAACGGTTAGGAACATATACGGAGTCTTCATGCACATCCAAGGCGGTAGATTGTACGGAGTGATGATCACAGGCCAACATGAATACTGGGAGCCCGAAAGTCCGAATGGGGTAAAACCGTCAGAGGAGAGCCCCAATCTGATATTACGCAGATCCGAAGTAAAATCTAAATACTCTCGATAAAAGTGCTTCCATGCTTCTCCATCGGATGGATGATCCAATACTCCTTCGATCTGTTTTTGCCTATGTTAACTCATGTTTTTTGCAGTCTCCTTAACCATAAACAACCGCTGCAACCGCGGCGTCAAAGGCAAGTAGTGCATCTAATCGGTAGGCTTTCTTGCACCGACAGACTTTCCTCTACCAGTGGCCTTGTAGCGATCAGCACCACAGAATCTGCACGCATCTTCATCCTTGTCGTCTTTGTAGTACATGCACCCGTTGCGACATGCATCAATTTTCTCGTATCCCATCCAGAGCGATCTCATCATCCTCTTAGATCGATAGAAGTCTTTAGGCAACTTTGCACCCTCGGACAAGATCTCTATAATCAAATCGATTAGAAGATTATAACATTCTTGTGACATGTTAAAATCGGACTTGATGCTCAATAATCTTGTAACCACCTCCAACGGTGAATGATCCTCACAACCAGGATATAGTGGAGTCCTTGCATTCTCCAGAAACTCCATAAACTTTGCAGCATCGACATTCGGTGCCTCCTCAACTGTAACATAATTGTCCGGATTGAAACTAGGCCCCGCCAAGGTCTGCTGTTGGCGGCGCATGCGACGAATGGTAATATGTGTCCTCTGGATTATGCGGCCCATACGGCACGGGGGTGTCTATGTCATGCCCCGATATCCTGCAAGAATCGGTCGTCCCCGCTTGGCGTGAATCACCGTGCCAGCACTCCCATGGGACGATCTTTCCCATCTTGACGTGATGTCGCACGAGCACAAGCTGTACCCGTATAAGGCTTTGTCCGAACAGGCGATAAATTGACTAAGCCATAGAGTCGCACAGATAGTCCGAATACAGCAGAATAAGAAATGAACGGGCGATTGGTAACAAGTTCACAGAGTCGCTAGGCCGAGATTACAAGTTACCCAAGTCCTCTCTCTCTCTTAAAACAATAAAAGCGTGCCAAGTGGCTAAATTTATGGAATGATACATAGACGATGTTCCAACATTATGTCTTGTATATGTGCTTCAGTTCCGGACGCAACGTTCCATGGCTCCAGAGCAAACTTCATGCCTTAGCACGCACGAAGGGTTTTCGCACCGAACGAGTTTCTTCTGCACCCTGCAAGCAATCTGGTGGGTTATCAGTACATGAATGCACTGGTGGGAGGGGACTTCTTGCCCACTCGATAAATCCAAACACATATAGATTTCGTGCACCATCTATAAAGTTATCCTTCCAGTATTGGCTTAGGATCAGTTTTATGGCATAATGAAAAGCCTAACTCATGTGGCAGTGCATCGTGCGATATGAAAGCAACATAGCGAGACTTACCAACTTACCATTCATTATTTGCTGTCCAAGGAAAACAAAGTTAAACCAAGCACGAGTATATATAATAAAATCCAAGAGAAAATTGCATAAGCAAACACGAATGTTACTTGCGAGACTTCTGATTCAGGTGCACGAGTTACACGGATTATCCAGAAGTGTTACAGAAGATGTTCAAGTTTTCAATTATGTATAAGTGTGTTATACTCGTATCCGTTCAGGTGATCCAAATTACTAGGCACGATGCAATAAATTGCATGCAGATTGCCGCTAAGCGATGATAACTTATCTATATGAATATGAGGTCACTGGCACGACGCCATAGTGGACGATATAGTCTCAGGGCAGAATAGTGTGCAAGCAAAAACTTGGGGCATTGCACACATCCTGCCCGACGCAGGCGACTACATTCTCTGACGTAGGCGACTACAGTCAGGAAGTTTTGACCGGTCGGATCGGCCCCGGTGCCCGGAGACCGTCCGCGGAACGAGATTTGATAATCTTTCTTCTACACCAAGTTGTCCGTGACCATACAAGTCTATAATCTTCTGGGCCTCTTATCAGGTACAGGTATAGGTACAGGAACAAGTCAGGATATATCAGGTACAAGTTCGAGTCAGGATCTTGTCAGGTACAATTTTAAGGCAGGATTGTTCACAAATATATATCGACTCCCCGAGCCCGTTAATTCAGTACGGGATGAGTATTTCTCCACGGGCTATGATTCTTGCTTTATTGACATGATAAAAATCCCCTGGTTCAGGATATGCTTTGTCGACCTAACGGTCGTGAATACTTTCAGGTTCATACTTGCACGAAACGACTATTCGATAGTCTTCCGAGGAACTTAAATGAATATAAGACAAGATAGTGTTACCGGGGTCGTCACATGAATTATGTGACATGCATTAAAATGAGGCAACGATTACAAGTTACAATGTAAGCAGGCAAGCAAGCATTTATATGAAATATAAGCATTTATGTTAGCACGGGTCTGGGGGTAGTGCGAGAAGTAAAACTGTACAAGGGCATTTCGAGCGACATAATCTATGGGACAAGCAGTGCAAACAAGTGACGCAGTGCACTACAAAGAGTATATATTGATCTACTCGAGGTATAGAGAGGTCTACTTGCACGAAGCTAAGGTAGCATGCGAGGGTCCATGTTATAAGCAAAGTTTTATTTCCATGTTCTAACACAAGCAATACAAGATGGGATTATTCCCTTAGTTAGGTGCGTTGTATTCTTTACTAGCATGCAAGGGATAATTCACCAAGCGATTAGCATGTATCGTCCATATTTTAAGTGTGTTGGCTAAGCAAATACTAGTTTACCGTTGCCACCCACCTTACCGATGATTCGTCTTGGTCGAGCGATACTCCAAGGGAGCCTTTGAAAGTCTAAGTCTGAACTCCTGAAGGGCCAAGTCTGGAATTCTTTGCCTCAAGCAAGTCTTCTCCCTGAGCAAAGTGGGTCAGGTTGTTGCACTTGTGTCGTTTGAATCGGCTGTCCGTTTGAAAGGAATAGGTCATTATATTATACACCACTCAGAAAAAGTCTCGTCCTCGAGATTTTCTGAGCGCAAACTATCAAATCTATCTCAAGCATAACAATCTGTGTCACGTGTATGTTGGGTCTGTCTTATTGAATGACTCTATCATTCAATTCAAGCTCTGACTCGGTCTCTGCTGCACTTAGAGTGAAACATATATCACTTAACGCGGGATACGTTACAATCCATCTTGAATGATGATCTAAGGCCGAGGCAAACTTATCCAAGTCGATATACTCGTCCAAGCGAGTCTAAGATATTCACTTATACTAGCATTCGAGATCAACATATCGTGAGTCTGGATCGTGCACATATTCAAAGCGTCCCTCAAACATATGCATGTCAACCAACTTAGCGATATCGAAGTCTTTGCAGTCGAGTTCAATATATCATCGAGTCTTGGATCGTGCACACGTTCAAGACATCCCTCAAACATATGCATTCAACCAAACTTAGCGATAGTGAATTCAGACAATCTACTTGCAAAAATCTCAAGGGTTCTCATCTTATGAATCATAATAATACCCAACTGGGTCAACCAAAATCCAAGTCATTTTCAATTCCACTCAAACCAAGTATTGCACTACCGTCAAGCATGATCTATTCGATCAACCGACTAGCATCCATGTCCATTAGTGCATTCCGTTTGTGTCAAACATAGCACACACTTACCGTTCCAAGTCTAATTCTATGTCTTGCTGTCCAAGTTCTATGGCTTGCTCAAGAAATACTCTAAAGTCGGTTATACAAGTTCTTTCACTCGGCACATGGTCGTCTACCTAATTACTAGGTCAGTTCACAAGGTCATGGTACAGTTTATGTTCATGACTCATCGTGTAAATTCTTTGAACGATGCTTGCCCCAATTCCTAAGGTTAAACCATTATTCATTTCACACGGGATATTCTACCCAAGCTCGTTTTACTCATATTTCTAAATATCGAGCAAAGATTATCCTATTCACATTAACACATTCGTTGCACAGGGTTCGAGTCCGTTCAGTCAAATCCATGATATATCCAAGTTGCATGACAAGCCTAGCATTTCGTATAGTCTATCTCCTCAAACATGTGATAGGATCTACTTGTCCATTATAAGTCTAGACCACAAAGCCATGATTTAATTCTAAATCTTTGATCTTAATCATAAATCCAAGTCATCCAACAAGATTTATGTATTCATTTACGAAACCATCAAGCGTGACTTACTCCAGGTTCTAGAATAACTCATCCTTGAAATACTTATGATTCACTTGCATTCCCAAATTTGTCTTATCGTGTCAAACCATAAGTCAAGATGATCCTTCAATTGTTATACTCTGGTCTCCCACAAGTTGGATCATCCTTATTGGACGTGAGATCATCACACCAACGCTTCCGCTGGTTAATCGTCCTAATTCGGGCGTGACGCATGTATGTGTATAGAGTTACGCTCGCACAAGACAAGAATATCGAACGTTGTGGTTATCATCGAAACGATCGAGATACCTTATTATTATACTTTGATCCATCCAATATATATATATATATATATATATATATATATATATATATATATATATATATATATATATATATATATATATATATATATATAATTCTCCAAGTCATGTCCGTTTATGCCGTGATCATAATTCGTCTAGCAAATCGTCCAACTTAAGTATTACCGTTTGATAAATTCAAAGTCTTACTTCTAGCATTCCTCAAGCAACTAAGTTATATACTCAAGCCAAAGTCTATCCACTTTGTTACGTTTCATTCATCGAGTTTATTTGGAATAATCACCGAACATGTTTTTGTGAGTTCGATCATCCCCGCCGAACATGAGATTACCACGCCAGCGCTCCTGTAGGATAATCGTTCTCGGCTGGGATTGATTGTCGAGAGTTATCTTTTGAACTAGATTCAAGACCGTTCTTCCAAACTCCAGGTTAAATCCGTTATTGCTTACCTCTTTCATCGAACCACAATATCCATAATCAAGTTTTAATCCGTTTGATTCAATTTGAAATCGCTCGCACGATGCACCAAGTTTTCTCGACCAAGATATCGATTTTATTACCTTGAATCCCTATCCGATATAAGCCTTATCACTTTTTCAAGACATTCTCAATCGTTCAAACCAACCTATGAATTCGCTTGAGCATTTCCAAAATGATCCATACACCACTCAGGAATCGAGTTACCCAATTAAATTCTCAATCGTGTTCGCATCACTCGCTAGCATATTCACCAAGTTGTTCCTTTGAATTTTTGCACGATACCTAGCAGCGCCTGATAAATCTTAGTCTCATATATATCCTGTTGATAGTCACCCAAGTAAACTATATCTGATTTGTATCTGCCGACACAATATACTGTCTGAGCTATTTCTCAAAATTCAAGCACGATCTTTATATTCGCCTTAGCGATAATCTAAAAATATTCTATCGGTTGGCATTCTAAGTCTGACTTATCTTTATCTGAACAATATCCCAATCTTGCTTGCAAACTTGCTAGCACCAAAGGATCTTGGTGTGCGATACTCGATACAACTTAGTCGAAAGGCTGTGTGCATAGCTAACCGTCCGAACGATATTCTATCTCGCATATGGTAATCAAGTATAGATATTCGGGTTCGCACATATCTTGCAAATTTCAAGAACGAGTCTATTCTCACAAAGCCTAACACAGATCGGAACAAGGGTCTTCACATAACTATCTAGTTCAAGCAATCATATCATTCACATGCACTTTTTAAAAGTATTTAGACTCATTGTATGGAACATTCCAACGGGTCAACGAGAGACAATGTACGCACATAACCCATGAACGAGCTTTCAAAACTAAGAAAATTGATAAAAAGTCCAAAGAAGTAAAACCAATGCTTTGATACCAAGATTTCACGCCCCGATCTCCCGCAAAAATCGGTCATCCCCGCTTGGCGTAAATCACCACACCAGCGCTCCCGCGGGACAATCTTTCTCATCTGGATGTGATACTGCACGAGCATAAGCTGTACCCGTGCAAGGCCATGATCCGAACATGCGGTAAAATAACTAAGTTACAGAGTCGTACAGATAGTCTGAATACAGCAGAATAAGAAATGATCAAACGATTAGTAACAAGTTCACAGAGTCGTCAATAGCGAAAGAAGTGAATAACACAAGTATAAAAGTAAAACAAGTAATTTATTGACATTACACAAGTCTTACAAGCGGCTCTAGGCCAAGATTACAAGTCACTCAAGTCCTCTCTCTCTCTTATAACAATAGAAGTGTGCCAAGTGACTATATTTGTTGAATGATACATATGAGATATTCTAATATTATAACTTGTATATGAGCTTCAGTTCCGGACGCAATGTTCCAAGGCTCCAGAGCGAACTCCACGCCTTAGCACCCACGGAGGGGTTCCACACCGAACGAGGTTCTTCCGCACACTGCAAGCAATCTGGTCGGTTATCAGTACATAAATGCACTGGTGGGAGGCTTCTCGTTCGCTCGATAAATCCAAACAATTTATATAAGTTTCATGCACCTTCTATTAAGTTATCTTTTTCGCCTTGCCTTAGGATGAGTTTTATGGCATAATGAAAAGCCTAACTCGTGTAGCAGTGCGCCGTACGGTATGAGAGTAACACGGCGAGACTTACCAACTTACCATTCATCCTTCCCTTTCCATGGAAAACCAAGTGAAACCAAGAACTAGTATATATAATAAAATCAAAGAGGAAATTGCATAAGCAAATACGAGTATCACGGGCGGGGCTTCTGATTCAGGTGCACGAGTTACCCAGATTATCCATAAGTATTACAGAAGATGCACCTTATACTCATATCCGTTCAGATGATCCAGATTACTAGGCACGATGCAATATCTTGCACACAGATTGCCTCTAAGCGATGATGACTTATCTATATGAATAGGAGGTTACTGGGCAGAATGGTGTGAAAGCAGAAACAGGGGGAATTGCACACATCCTGCCCGATGTAGGCGACTACAATCAGGAGGTTCTGACCGGTCAGATCAGCCCTGGTGCCCCAAAGACCGTCCGCGGAACGAGATTTGATAATCTTCTTTGTGCACCAAGTTTTCCGTGACCATGCAAGTCTCTAATCTTTCGGGCCTTTTGTCAGGTACAGGTACAAGAACAAGTCAGGATATATCAGGTACAAGTTTGAGTCAGGATCTTGTCAGGTACAGGTTCAAGTTGAAGGAAGTATTGTTCATAAATATATATCGACTCCTCGATCTAGTTAATTCAGTACGGGACGAGTATTGTGTGGTGCCACGTTGCCCCTTTACGGGGAGCGCGGCTAAGAAATGTAAATCGGTATCGTACGATCAGGATAGATTGAATCAAGATCTTATCCTCGTTATGGATTTATTTCTTCGGAATTAATTCTCATATTCAGTGGACCGTGTCCCAAGGATGGACATAGCGGCAAAGTCAAGAGGGACCTCTCTGCTGCAAGTTTTTTGCCTAGTTTTCGCTGTCACCTTGTTACTTTTGTGCTTTTGAGTTAGTTTTTGGATTTAAGTTTTCTTGAACGGTTTCGATGGATTTTATTGATTTTGTTTGTTGAACTGTATTTTATTCCGAGCTTGGATAGAGTCAAAGAGAAATTGATCATCTGTTCGTGGCAATGCAAGTGATCGTGCAATAGACGTCGTACGAGCGTAGTCTTGAAGCACGTCTTTTCTTTCCTTTCTCCAACCAACTTGTGAGTGGCTATAATTCGATTCAATTGACCCTTCTTCCAAGTCTTCATACCTAAAATCTTGCATTCTTGATTGTTCCGATCAAACGATACCAAAATAACTAAAAAGATGTCAAGATAAAAAAGAATAGACTTGGATTATTTGTGCTTGTCAACCAACTTGAAAACGGTTACCTTGTTGTATGCTAGTTCACTTAAAATATTCTTTCATAGTGTTTCAAATTCAAGTTATAATATATACTTCTTTTATATTGTGCTATGTATAGAACATACCTTGCTATGCAATAAACTGATCAGGAAGACTATGCAAAATGAATCATGCCATGCTACTTGTCTCGTTCTCGTGTTGCCTTAAATTGCATCAATTGATAACTTAGCATAGACGTCGTTTGATCACGGACAACTTTTGCATAAGGGCATAGTTCCTGCGGACGGGTGCTGAGGCACTGGCACCGATCCGATCTGGACAAAACTTCTTGTTTAGTCTCTTGTGCTGGACGAGATGGCTTGTAGTGCTTTTTGTACTTTCGTTGCATACCATACTCGTCAATGACTATAACTCGTCCATTTTGGCATCACGCCAGTGATCCCCTCGTATATTTAAAATATGCAAGCTAACTATGTCTTCGTGGAAGGGAAGGTCATGGTAAGTATTTGTGTAGGTAGTTCAGACGGGCAGGTAAAGGTCACTGAACGGTGGCATATTTATTTCAGTAAATTTTTATATCTAATGCTTGCTTGTAAAATAAACTAAGGCAAGATAGAAAGACCACAAAATAACTTGCATGCTTCATATAAACAACGTGTTGGTTGGTATAGTTGGGTTAGCTCGCCTTCACTAGTGCATTTCGATGTACTGATCTTCGTTGCAACAGTTTTCCCGCACCAAGGAGATCCTACAAGCAACTAAAGCAACTCCCAATCCAGTCCAGCTACCGGCAAGCCCTGATCATACCTCGTAGAAGCGTTGTGAAGTTTCCTGGAGCTCGTACACAAACTTATGCAGCTCCGTGGAAAGGTGATAGCTTTGCCAGAAGGTGTCTATATCTTTTGACGTTTTAGTAAAATGATGTAATGTATAGGACGATTATCTCATTTTGAGTCCACTTTTGTAAGCCCGTGCGACAATTATCCGACTCGTTCAAAACTTTGTAAAAGATGTCATTATCAATAAAGAGAACATTTCCATGTTTCAATATTGTTTTTTAATTATCTGCGTACTCTGAATATGTGCTCGTTATGTAAAATACCTTAGCATTGTGAGTTGCGAAACATAGGCTTACACGGTGTCATATTCGAGGGACGACTATCGATTCTACAGAATCGGGGTATGACATATTGGTATCAGTGCACAGCTTCAAGTTCCCTTGACCCTCGTGTCAGAAAAGTTCCTTTAACAATCAATTTCCTATGCGAACTCTTGAACTCGTTTGGCCAAAATGAGATACGTTCCATAGAGTGAGTCCATAATACATTATGAGCCTGATATAATTTACCTTCTTTTGAAAGAATTACTCAAGCGAAAGCATTAGCGCTAGCACAGGGTGAGGTACAAGCCCAGGAAAGTAGTTCTGGCACCTTGAATAGTTCCAGAAGCCAGCGAGCCATGCCTCGTGTCGACCCAATTGAGAAAATGATACAGATGCTTTCAGTTAGCCAACAGAGGGATGAGGCTCGTTATGAGTGAGCCGAGAAGCGGGCGAAAGAACGACAAAGTAAGTTCGAAGGCAATATAGGAGCCCAATTTGCAGTCCAACAGAAGCAGGTAGATGTCTTGCAATAAATTATTCAGATATTGGCCTCCAACCATTTCATAACGATAGTAGCGGCACCGGTGGAGCAACCCTGTCACGACCCGATTCCGTAGAATCATTGAGGCGTCCCCCGAATCGTGACCGTCGTACGGGCCTGGGGTTGCGCCCGCACAAGGCTTTAATGATTTGCATAGCAAGCACATATTCAGAGTACGCAGATAAATTGAAACACAGATTTGAAACATGGAAAAGTTCTCTTTATTGATAATGAATATCTATTACAAACTCTTGAACGAGTCAGCTAGTTTGCCGCACGGGCTACAAAAGTGTTGACTCAAAATGAGATAGCAGTCCTGTACATTACATCCCTTTATAACTTTCAAAATGATAAAGACCTTCGGGCTGGAGGACGGCTTTGCCACGGAGCTGCATTGAGTATGGAAAGTTGCAAGCTCCTTCTCTTCAAGTACTTCAAAATGCGGCGCGATCAAAGGATGCGCCTACAGCTGGACTGGATCGGGAAAGACGACTTCGGCTCCTCGCTCGGTTCGCCTTAGTGCGGAGAACCTGTTTCAACGAGGGTCAGCATGTCGAAACATACTGGTGAAGGCGAGCTAAACCCAACTATACCAATCAACACGTTGTTTTAATGAAGCATGCATATTTTTATGGGTTTTTATCTTGCCTTAGTTCATTTACAAGCAACAGTATATATATATTATACTGAAATGAACTTGCCACCGTTCGGTGGCTTTTACCTGTCCGTCTGAACGACCTGCACAATACTTACCTTGCCTTCTCTGCCACGAAGGCACAAGTTAGTTTGCAACAAGTTAAATATACAGGGGATCACTGGCGGGATGCCATAATGGACGATTTAGTCTTGAACGAGGATGGAGTGCAGCAAAGATTCAGTAGTGGCTACAAACCATCCCGTCAAGATGCAGTAGACTACAGTGAGTTCCGTCCGGATCGGATCGGTGCCAGTGCCCCAGCGACCGTCCGCAGGAACCAGTAGCCTTGTGCACAAGTTGTCCGTGATCGAATCGATAATGTTTTATTATGTTAACAGTTCATGCAGTTGAGGCAATGCCGGTACATGATAAGTAGTATTATGATTCAGTTGCATAGCCTCTCGGTTCAGTGTATTGCATTCAGGATAAGCTCTTTTCATAACACAATTTAAAGAAGAGCATACATTCTAACTTGTATTATGCATATGATAATATTCCAAACGAACAAGCATGCAGGTAAGTAACCATTCACAAGTTTGATTGACAAGCAGTATTATCCAAGTATATTCTCTTTTATCTTGGTATCTTTTAGTTATTACTTGGTATCGTTTGATCGGGGCAACAAGAATGCAAGAGCTTTTGATGTGAAGACTTGGAAGCAGGGCTAGCTAATCGGGATGGTAGCCACTCACTTAGATTGTTGGAAGGGAGAAGAAAAGAGGCGCTTCACGACTCCGCTCGTAAGTCGCTTATTGCTCGTTCACCTGCATTATGAACATCTCGATCAATACCTCTTCTACTTTTCCAATCTCGGAATTGAAGTACAGTTCAATGAACGAAAACAATAAAAACCATCAAAACCGTGCAAGGAAAACAAGCAAATCCCAAAACCAACTCAAAGCACGAAAGTAACAAGCGATATAGAAAACCGAGAAAATAAAAGATAGCAGCGGAAAGGTCCCTCCTGACTCTGCCGCTAAGTCGATCCCGGGGGCACGGTCTACTGAATATGAAAATCGATTCCGAAGAAACAAATCCATAACGAGGATGATTTCTTGTTTCAATCTATCCCGATCGAACGATACCGTCTTGTGTTTCTTAGCTGCGCTCCCCGCACCCGGGGAACGGAGCGCTACAAACCCACGCCTGAAGTCAAAATGCCTCAAACTCCAAAGAAGAAGTAAGTGACTACCTTCGACTTTGCCAACTTCAAGAAGGTCTGCAATACTCCATTCAAAGGGACTGAAGATCTAGTCGTGGCTCTTGATTGGCTGACAGAGCTTGAAGATCAGTTCCATTTGTTGGAGGTACTTGAGGAAAAGCGTATTGTATGTGCCCAACTGCAGCTCCGTTTGAACGCGTATGATTGGTGGAACGTGCATCGAAGATCTCTCACAGTAGGCGATGAAGGGGAGACGATCGCGTGGGCTACCTTCCATGGTGCGTTTGAAGAGGAGTTCATACCCCCTCCCGTTCGTCGGCAAGGAGAACGAGTTCGTGCAGCTCCGTCAGGGCAATATGACAGTGAAGCAGTACTCCGCCAAATTCAACCGGCTCGCCAAATTTTAAGCTCGTATTTACCTGATGCGGCGAGTCCAGCGAGACGATTCGAAGGTGGCCTGCGACTTGCCATCCATGCACACGTGGTCGTTCCCTAATAACTGACGATGCAGAAAGTTCTCAACCATGTCCTTTCTCTTGAACTGCAGTATCCTTCAGTTGCTGTTGGCACTGTGCATACTTTCAATCACAAACGCCATAGCATTGCGGGAGGAAATACCGCTCCAAAGCGTCCAAATAATGACGGTCAATAGAAAGGAAATTTGAGCAAAACCTTTGTCTTCAGTAAGAAGCCAGGGCACATGGTTGACAATTGTCGCAAGAAGCTCGGGTTATGCCTCGCTTGCGGTGAATCAAACCATGGAGTTAGTGACTGTCCGCTGCGCTACTCTGATTGTCGCCCTCAATATCCAAATCATGCCAGCACCCCAAGACAACCGAGCCGCACCGCAGCAAGAGCGTTTTTAAGCTCAAGGCTGGGTGTACACTATGACATGAGAAGAGGTCCTAGCATCGGACATCATTGTGTCAGGTATATTGCTTTTTAATAACATACCTGCTCGTGTGCTATTTGATTCTGGTACAACGCATAGCTTTATATCCACAAATTTTGTTTTTGAATACAAAATAAAAATAACACCATTGTATCTAGACCTTAGTGTTAGCACCCCATCGGTTAGGAAAAAACCTGTTCGTTCTGTATGTCAGGGCGGTCATGCCTGTATTGGGGGAAGGAAACTCTCGCTAGATATTTTAGTCCTAGATGTTCGGGATTACGACATCATCTTGTGGATGGATTTGCTCGGTGCTTGCCCGACAACTATCAAATGTGCAAAAAAATGGGTCATCTTCCGTCTACCTGGAGAAGTCAAATTCTGCTATACGGGTGGTCCAGCAACAGATGCATCAAGGACCTGCATGGTAATTTCTGCGATGTCAGCTCGGCGAATGTTACGCTCAGGATGCGAGGGATACTTAGCGTCGATTCGGGACACGTAGCTGGATTACGCAAAAGTTGAGTCTTCTTTCATTGTGGCGGAGTTCTCTGATGTATTTTTGAGCGAACTACCTGGCATGCCACCCGACCGAGAAATCAAGTTCACCATCGATACATTCCCAAATACACAACCGATTTCCAAAGCCCCGTTAAGAATGGCCCCACTGAACTAAATGAGTTAAAGTGCCAATTACAAGAACTGCTTGACCGTGGATACATTCGTCCGAGCGTGTCTCCTTGGGGCACGCCTGTGCTCTTCGTAAAGAAGAAAGATGGGACATTGCTACTCTACATAGACTATCGAGAGCTAAATAAGGTCACTATCCAAAACAAGTATACCCTGTCCAGGATCGCTGACCTCTTTGATCAGTTGCAAGAAGCATAGGTGTTTTCAAAGGTAGACCTTTGCTCTGTCTACCATTAATTAAAGATTAATCCAGAGGACATGCCAAAGTCAGCATTCCGGACCTGCTATGGCTATTATGAGCATTTTGTTATGCCGTTTGGACTGATAAATGCCCTGCCGCATTCATGGATTTGATGAACCGTGTGTCCTGACCATTCCTCGATAAGTTTGTGGTAGTATTAATAGATGACATCTTAGTTTACTCGAAGAATAAGGATAAACACGCAGGACACCTCCGGATGGTGCTTCAAACTCTTCGAGACAATAAGTTGTACGTGAAGCAAAGCAAGTGCGAGTTCTGATTGGACAACATATCCTTCCTAAGGCACATCATTTCAGCAAAGGGCATCTTAGTCGACTCGAAGAAAGTTGAAGCCATCGTGAAGTAAAAAAAGACCTGAGTCAGCCAACGATATTTAGTGCTTCCTTGGTCTAGCAGGATACTACAAGAGATTTATAAAAGATTTTGCAAAGATCGCCTCGCCTCAGACTCATCTCACTCGGAAGGGAGTAACGTTCGCGTGGACGGACGACTGTGAAACTTTATTTATGGAGTTAAAGCAACGGCTTGTCTCAGCCCCAATTCTTATCCTTCCGGACGGACCAAATGATTTTAAGATCTATAACGATGCCTCAGGAAATGTTTTAGGATATGTCCTTATACAGAGGGACAAAGTGATAGCCTTTGCGTTAAGGCAGTTGAAGCCTCACGAAAGGAGCTATCCAACGCATGACCTGGAACTTGTAGTGGTGGTGTTCGCATTAAAATTATGGCGACATTACCTCTATAGCCTGCCGTGTGAAATCTTCACTGACCAAAAAACCTCAAATACCTCTATACTCAAAAGGATTTGAATATACGGCAATAACATTGGCTTGAACTCCTTAGCGACTTTGACTTGATGATCAGATACACACAGGGCAAGGGCAATATTATAGCCGATGCACTGATTCGAGTGTTTGTGGAGAGCTTGGCTATCGATGACATGCTGCGAAGGGATCTCAAAATTTTGGGCATTACACTCCGAATCAGATAAAAAAATAGGGCATATGAGGCTCAGATGCGCCTCAAACCAGACTTGTTAGGAAAAGTTAAGTCCGCTCAGAAGGATGACATATTCCTTGAGAAGATACAAAATCTTATCTCAGTAGAAAATGCGACCGATTTTGCGGTAAGCACGAATGGGATTATGCGAATGAAGAGAAGATTGTGTTCCTAACGATGCAAACCTCAGAAAGGAGATACTCACTGAAGCCCACTATGCGAGTTACACTTCACATCCAGAAAGCACAAAGATGTATCGAGACCTCCGTACAATATTTTGGTGGCACATCATGGAAAGGGAAGTGGTGTTGTTTGTGTCGCAATGCATGGATTTTCAGAGGGTAAGGGCAGAGCACGTGAAGCCAGGCAGAGAGATGCAGAACCTTACTATACCAGAGTGGAAATGGGAACACATAACGATAAATTTCATTGTTGGTTTACCAAAGACGCAACGGGGGAGTGATTGTCACGCCCCAGTCCCAAAATGTCGAGGGACTGAGCACGTGAGCAATGGCCAGCAGCACGCACTAATGGACAACCTAATTTAATGGATCCATCAGGGCATGCTTAAGCTGTAGTCTAGCGGTATTAAGTACAAGTCTCAGGTATTACTAATCTCATCCACAGAATAACACAGATTGATTGCCAGAAATAATGCAATAGAAATAAATATGGAGTAACAAATAAGGTTGTCTCGGGAAAAAAATCCGAGAATTATTCTGTTACAATTAAGGAGAAAAGACAGGAAATGAAATGCTGGAAATGGAAATACTGTGTTGTTGAAGCCGGTGCTCAGGAGAAATCTTCGGCCACTACTTCGTCCTCTGTTCCTTGTTCTGCTCCAAGGAGTGCTCCGGTACCGTACACCTCTGGGTAATTCTCTTCAACTGTACCTGGGAACATAATCCGGATCCAGGTCCTCAGGGGACACGTGTCCGGACACAGGAACTAGGGCTAGGGTTAGGGTTTCTGGACGCCGGCCGGAGCTGGGCGGCCGTACGGGTCGCGGAGGCGGCTGGGCGGAACGCTGGTGCGGGCGGCGGCGGCTGGGCGGAGCGCTGGGGCGGGCGGCGGTGGCTGGGCGGAGCGCTGGGGCGGGCGGAGGCTGTCGTCGAGGTGCTGGAGGGCTGAGGGGAAAGATGAGGAGAGGGAGCCGGGCGGCGGCGCTGCGGCGGGGTCGGCGTGGCTGCAGCGGCGAGGCGGCGAGGCGGGACGGTGGCGCAGGCACGGCGGGGAGGTGGTTCGAGGCGGAGGAGGCGATCGGGGGGGGGAGATTTATAGGGAGGAGCGAGGGCTAGGGGAGGCCGAGCGGGGCGGGGCGACGTGGATGGACATGGCGGTGAGGGGCCGGCCGGAGCGGGCGGCTCGCCGGGCGGGCCGCGCACGATGCGGGCAGCCGAGGGGTCGTGGGGGAGAGAGAGGGGGCCGGGTTGCGGGCACGGGCTAGCGGGCGGGTCTCGCCGACCCGACCCGACCCGCTAGCAGCGCGGGCTGGGCCGGCCCAATGGGCCGGGCCGGGCTGGGTTTTTGGGTTTAAATAAATATAAAATAATAATAATAATAATAATATTAATAATAATAAATAAATAATCAGTAAATAATTAATTAAATAAATAGATAAAATACTATTTAGGTGTTTTAAAATAGGTCCGGGGCCCGATAAATTTTAGAAAAATTGTCCTAAGTCCAGTTTTTCATTTTACATCCAAAAATATTATTTTCATAATATTTTAATATTATTTATTATCATTTAAAAATTTTTGGAAAATTAAAACCCTGTTTTTAAATTACAGAAAATTCCCAGAAAATTCCAGAAAATTGTGAAAAATCCAGATTTTAAAATTTTGAAAAATCAGGGGGTTTACAGTGATGTCGTCTGGGTCATCATCGATTGACTCACCAAGTCAGCTCACTTTCTGCCTATCAAAGTTACTTGGGGTGCCGACCATCTGGCACAGATCTACCTCAACGAGATCGTTCAACTCCACGACATGCCCGTATCCATTATCTCTGATCGAGATGGACGATTCTTATCCCATTTCTAGAAAAGTCTTCAGTCAGCAATGAGGACAAAGATAAAGTTCAACTCCATCTACCATCCTCAGACAGACGGTCAAACCGAGCGGGTAAACCAAATCCTCGAAGACATGCTGCAGCTCTGCGCCTTGGACTTGAAGACAAGTTGGGACATGCATCTACAATTAGACGAGTTTGCATAAAATAATAGCTATCAATCCAGCATTCAGATAGTGCCTTATGAGGTGTTGTATGGGCGGAAGTGCGTATCCCCGATCTGTTGGGATAAAGTTGGTGAACAAAAATACGTAGGACTAGGACACGTAAGCATGCCAGCCGCATGGATATGGCAACTCTAATATATGGAAACCAAATCCATACGTACGCTGTATTATGAATATCAAATCCACAAGTGATAAAAATGTAATACAAGTCACAGGATAAAATCTAAATCTCATCCACCAAAATCATATAGAAATAAATAACCAGTATCTAGGAAACTAGATCTCAACAAGAAGTATCTAAGGAAGATAGTTGGGTGGAAACAAATCCACTACCAACTCGAATAGGAAAAGTAAATACAATATAAGTACCTCACTCAAACAATATAAGTACCAGCTACCAATCACGGCTCGAAGGGAAGACATCCACGAAGCTTCTATATCCTTCCAATCTGTGCTCCTGCAAATACTCAAGAACAGGTACACCTGGCAGCGGACCAGGTCCTCAGAGGGACATAACAAGTATACTTAAACACATGCCAATAAAGTACTAAAATAAATATCCAATGGGTCGCCTAACCGTCTAAAGTGAATGCAGTTAAGAACAACTTTTCCCACAAGTGAGCTATCTGGCTGAAAACCTGGGATTTGGCATGGTTCTCTATTGGAGATCCAGGGGCCTACAAAGGCACGACGACTTTCGAACGCCGGAGGCCCGCCTGATAATAATATAATATATAGTGGTCATCACCACCCGTATCTCCAGCGGAGAATCCGGGCGCACAATAGAAAAAGTGTAAAGGAGCTCAAATGCGGTACTTGTTGTTCTTCCCACCCCATGCTCTAAGCATGTCACATCCATGACACGATTTGGTCCATAGCCTATTCTTAGTACCTAGCCCAATCCTGCAACCAGACAAGGACAAAGATGGGACCACCGTACTACAATAGACTATGTCCATAGACCTCTAATAACTGCTAAGTCTTCTAGCATACAAAGTTTCTAACAGCAGTTATTCCTAACGCACGTCCCACACGTACCGATGATCAGTCAATACGTACGTCCGTGATCTATATGAGACTCACCACTCGTGTAAAAATATGTGTCACAGTCAAATGAAATCTAATGGTGCTACATGATAATGGGGTAGTCTCATGAACAAGGTCAATGCAATACATAAATAAAAACATAACGCGACAACACCGTCGCGCACATTTTGTATAACAGTTAAAATATATGAACTAAGGACAGAAAATAAAGATGCATGCAACATATAGAGTATAAATAACAGTACAATGGCAAGGTATACTTGCCTGGCAAGGAAGCTGCAATGTACCAATAACCTGCTCCAGAAATTGCGCAGAATAATCCAATATCCTATGTACACATAAATATAATATAATAGAATCATTAGTCATTACACTAGCACATACTCAACCATTTTTATACTGGAATCAGGGGGTATACTAGGGGTAACACTAGTCATCTAACACGGTCAATTACGCATTGAATTATGCGGGTGTCGCGTCTTCAAGTACTGTACGAAATCAGTCAGTCAACTGACAGGTGTCTATGCCGGTACGTTAGTGTACGCAAGGCAGACAAATTCACAAGTTCTTAGGGTCAACATGGTCAAGGTAAGTATGGGATAGTCCATGATATCCTAGGGTCATACAGTCTGAATATTTAGTCATAATTATCAATTAGCATTTACTTACATATATATTCATATAACTATATAATAATATAACCATTAATTTATTTTAATTTATTTAATTCTGGAATAGTTACTCTAAAATCCTATTTTAATCTTATTATTCTAATTTTTATGTTAATTCCTAAATTTTGTCCAAAGAAACTGAATTTTATCAACTCGAGACTCATGGCACGCAAATCGAGGCGATCTGTTGACCAAAAAGTCAACCGATACAAACTCGACTTTCATGCATGATTTCCTGTAGATTTCAGCCTAAAAAATATACTGGAATTTATGGCTCGTCTGAATTCAAATTCGTTTGGGAATTATGGCACATACAAATTTTGTATTGTGCACCGATGGTTAAATTCTAACCTAGAAGTTCTACAGAATTAACAGTATATAAATACTTTGAAATAAATTCTGGAAAAAATATATGTTGATGATCTCGATATTAGCTTTCTGAAACTTTAAACAGTTCGTGATTCTGATTCCTGGTTCTCCCGAAATCGCGAAAACATCGAAACACGTCTATTTTTGGACATGCTGTGCTCTACGAATTTTCCAGAATTTAATACTAATAATTTAGAAAAAAAATTTATGTTATCAGAAATCTAACCTCATTATCGTTCTAACAAAAAAAACTGGAGCATGTTTGGAGTCCGGAGCTAGGAGATATCGTCTTTTTAATTCGTCATAACTAGTAGAAAATGTGGCTGAATTTATGACGAATTTTGAATATTTTTTTTTTGGACGAAAAAGAGAGAAATTTGGGAAAAAAAAATGAAGGATGAGGTATATATAATGGTGGACACTACTTAATTAAATAAGAATAAGATTGGTTAATTTGGATAGGATTATAATGAATTTAAATAAGGATAGGATATGCACGAAGTTGATTTCCTAGTAGGTTCAGGATTTGAATTAATTTAAAATAGAGTTTAAATTTATCTCAATAATTTATAATCTTAAATATAATTAAAGATAATACAAATAATTTATAAAATCTTATTAATATCTATTAACTCTAAATTAGTATATATCTAATATTAAGACTATATATATCCAAATAAATCCTAAATAATTTTAAAATCTAAATAAATTTCTTAAAATTCTAAATAAATTACAAAAAAATATAATTAAATATTTTAAACTAAAATAAATATTTGGTAGGAACGACATGCAAGTATGGTCGTATAGTAAATCATAGAAGTCCTTGAAATTTATGTTTTCTAAGTTTTAATTACCAAAAAAATTCTAGAAAAATCTCCAAAAATCTAAAATAACCTAAAATAATTCTAAATGAATATTTATATAAGTAAATATATCAAGAAATTTATTTTCTAATTAACTAAGAGCATATTCTAAATAAATTCAATATATATAATAATATAAAATATACACAAAATACCTATTTTGGGTGAGGGAGTTTACAGTATCGTACGATCGGGATAAATTGAATCAAGATCTTATTCTCGTTATGGATTTGCTTCATTGGAATCGATTCCCATATTCAATGGACCGTGCCCCAAGGATAGGCTTAGCGGCAGAGTCAAGAGGGACCTCTCCGCTGCAAGTTTTCTTGCCTAGTTTTGTTGTCACCTTATTGGTTTCGTGCTTTTGAGTTGGTTTTCGAATTTGCGTTTTATTGAAAGGTTTCGAAGGATTTCATTGCTTTCATTCGTTGAACTACATTTTATTCCGAGCTTGGAAAGAGTCGAAGAGGTATTGATCATCTGTTCGTGGCAATGTAGGTGATCGTGTAGTACATGTCGTACGAGCGGAGTCTTGAAGCACCTCTTTTCTTTCCTTTCCTTTCCTTTCTCCAACCTACTTGTAATTGGCTATAATTTGATTCAGTTGACTCTTTTTCCAAATCTTCATACCTAAAATCTTGTATTCTTGATTGTTCCGATCAAACGATACCAAAATAACTAAAAAGATGTCAAGATAAAAAGGAATATACTTGGATTATTTGTGCTTGTCAACCAACTTGAAAATTGTTACCTTGTTGTATGCTAGTTCACTTAAAATGTTATTTTATAGTGTTTCAAATTCAAGTTAGAATATATACTTCTTTTATATTGTGCTATGTATAGAATACACCTTGCTATAGAATAAACTGGTCAGGGAGACTATGCAAAATGAATCATACCATGCTACTTGTCTCGTGCTCGTGTTGCCTTAAATTGCATCAATTGATAACTTAGCATAGATGTCGTTTGATCATGGATAACTTGTGCACAGGGTCATAGTTCCTGTGGACGGTCGCTGGGGCACTGGCACCGATCCGATCCGGACAAAACTTCTTATTTAGTCTCTTGTGCTGGACGAGATGGCTAGTAGCGCCTCTTGTGCTTTCGTTTCATACCATCCTTGTTAATGACTATAACTTGTCCATTTTGGTATCACGCCAGTGATCCTCTCGTATATTTAAACTGTGCAAGCTAACTATGTTTTTGTTACTGGGAAGGTCATGGTAAGTATTTGTGCAGGTGGTTCAGACGGTGAGGTAAAGGTAACCGAACGGGGGTATATTTATTTTAGTAAATTTCTATATCTAATGCTTGCTTGTAAAATAAACTAAGATAAGATAGAAAGACCACAAAATAACTTGCATGCTTCATATAAAAATGTATTAATTGGTATAGTTGGGTTAGCTCGCCTTCACCGGTGCATTTCGATATACTGATCCTCGTTGCAACCGTTTTTCCGCACCAAGGAGATCCTACAAGCAACTAAAGCGACTCCCAATCCAGTCCATCCATCGGCACGCCCTAATCGTGCCTCGTAGAAGCATTTTGAAGTTTCCTGGAGCTCGTGCACAAACTTATGCAGCTTCGTGGAAAGGCGATAGCTTCGCCAGAAGGTGTCTATATTTTTTGAATTTTTAGTAAAATGATGTAATGTACATGACGATTATCTCATTTTGAGTCCACTTTTGTAAGCCTGTGAGACAATTATCCGACTCGTTCAAGAGTTTGTAAAAGATGTTCATTATCAATAAAGATAACCTTTCCATATTTCAACATTATGTTTTAATTATCTGTGTACTCTAAATATGTGCTCGTTATGTAAAATATCTTAGCTATGTGTGTTGTGCAACCTAGGCACGTATGGCGTCACGCCCGGGAGACGGCTATCGATTCTGCAGAATTGGGGCATGGTATATTTATCCACGAGCTATGATTCTTGCTTTATTGATATGATGCAAATCCCCTGGTTTGGGAACTACCTTGGCGACCTAACGGTCCTGAATACTTTCAGGTTCATACTTGTACGAAATAATTATTCGATAATTTTTTGGGGAACTTAGATGAATGTAAGACAATATAGTATTACCGGGGGTCATAGAATTAATTATGTGATAAGCATTAAAATGAGATAACGAGTACAAGTTACAATATAAGCAGGCAAGCATGCAATTATTTGAAACATAAGCATTTACGTTAGCATGGGTCTAAGGGGTAGTACGAGGAGTGAAACTGTACAAGGGCATATCTAGCTACATAATCTATGAGACTAGCAGTACAAACAAGTAAAGTATATAATGATCTACTCAAGGCATAACGGGGTCTACTTGCACGAATCTAAGGTAGCATGTGAGGGTGCATGTTATAAGCCAAGTTTTATTAACATATTTTAACACAAGCAATACAAGATAGAATTATTCTCTTAGCTAGGTGCGTTGTATTCTTTATTAGCATGCAAGGGGTGATTCACCTAGCGACTAGCATGTATCGTCCATATTTTAAGTGTGCTGGCTAAGCAAAGACAAGTTCATCGTAGCCACCCACCTTAGCGATGATTCACCTCGGTCGAGCGATACTCCGAGCGAGCCTTTGAAAGTCTAAGTCTGAACTCCTGAAGGGCCAAGTCTAGAATCCTTTGCCTCGAGCAAGTCTTCTCGTTGATCAAAGAGGGTCAGGTTATTGCACTTATGCCGTTTAAATCGGCTCTCCGCTTCTGCGAAACTGGTCGTTATAGTCTATGCACAGTGGCTGCTGTTTTCGGCACTTGGCGCCTGTAGAAGCATAAAAAGATGGATCCATGCTCCCAACGTCCATGCTTCCCATAATAAAACTCAATAGATGTTGGACCACAGGAAAACTATGCGGCCCATAAAAGGGATACCCATGCGGTCCAAACAAGTGTCCTGACAACTGGCCGCATGTCAACCTGACATGATGTCCTGACAATAAAGATGGAGCCTGACACAGAATCCTAAAAAATATTTTTTATGATCGCCTCGAAGGACGAGAACACACTAAGAGATAGAAGTCCCAAGGATGGTGCAGAGCCACATGGACAACACGAAAAAAGACCCCATGCTTCTCTGGCCCATGCGTCCCATACTCCATGTGGTCCTTGTGTCCCATGCGACTCTAGCCCATGCGTTCCAGACTCCATGCGTCGCTGTCCCCGTGCGTTCCAGACTCCGTGCGTCCTGTTCATCTTTGGCCACATGTGTCCCAGATTTCACGTAAACCAAGTCTTGTTGCTACAACTAAATGGTCCTCTCCAACAAAATAGCCACTACCAGAATAAGTCAAATTAACGACGTAAAGAAACGTCGCTAAATGGCAAAAAAATATCGCTAAATAATTTTAGCGACATGATTAGCGATGTTTTGCTGAAATCGCCTTTAAACTAGTCGTTGATAAGAAAAATGTCGACAAATATCGCTATTCCGACATTTTCTAGCGACGTAAATGCGTCACTATATTACGACGTTTAGCGATACAACGTTGCTAAATTAGCGACGTGTATTTTTGTCGCTAAATTAGCGACGTTGTGTGACTCATTTAGCGACGTTATTTTTGACTTGGCAATACTACCATGTCAGCAATTTGCGATGGGCAGCGACGTGTATAACGACGGGTATAGCGACGTATATAGTGACGTATTCAGCGACGTATATAGCGACGTGAGTAAATATCGCTAAACGTCGCAAAATGTTACTAAAAACGTTGCTAAAGATACTGAAAAAATAAAGAAATAAATATTAAATTGTTTCTAAACCATTCTTCCTGCATTTTATTAATTTATAATTTGTACAAATTGACCCAGAGTAACCCTCCATTGAATTTGTTGTGTTCGCCGACCCCCTTCGATTGAACAATGGTAAATTAACATATATTTAATATGAATAATATAATAAAATTTTATGAAAACAAAATATTGAGATTAGAAACCAAATCAGGAGAAAATATCGTCGTAAAGAATACAACAAATATCTACACAACTGAGTCTGAAAGCCTCATCCTAAAGAATACAAGAAATAATGTCTGAATACCTCAAAAATAAAAAATATTCATAAATGACCAAATATCATAGGTCTGAAACACAAACAATCAATAAACGATCATAACTAGGACTACTACGGATCTGCAGGAGGATGACCACCGACACGCATGAGGGATAAGAACAGATCATACTGCTCCCGTAAAATTGATACCGATATCGATGGAGAAGGTAGTAACGTCGGTGGAGTCTATGTCGATATAGGCGTACCAGGAGGACGTATCTGCTCTAACTCTGTTAGTCGCTGGTTGTATGAACCGTCGGAGGAGAGCCCCAATATGATATTACGCGGATCTGAAGCAAACTCTGGATACTCTAGATCAAAGTGCTTCCATGCTTCTCTATCCGATGGATGATTAAATACTCCTTCGATCTATTTTTGCCCATGCGAACTCATGTTTTTAGCAGTCTCCTTCTCTATAAACAACCTCTGCAACCGCAGCGTCAAAGACAAGTAGTGTATCGAATCGGTAGGCTTCTTTGCACTGACAGACTTATCTCTTCTAGTAGCCTTGTAGCGATCAACACCACAGAATCTGCATGCATCTTCATCCTTGTCGTCTTTGTAGTACGACATGCATCAATTTTCTCGTATCCAATCCAGAGCGATCTCACCATCCTCTTAGATCGGTAGAAGTCTTTAGACAACTTTGCATTCTTTGGTAAGATCTCTATAATCAAATCCATCAGTCTGTTATAGCATTCTTGCGGCATGTTAAAATTAGACTTGATGCTCAAAAATCTTGTAACAACTTCAAACGGTGAATGATCTTCACAACCAGGATATAATAGAGTCCTTGCATTCTCCAGCAACTCCATAAACTTCGCAGCATCGGTATTCGGTGCCTCCTCAACTGCATCATGATTGTCCAGATCGAAACTAGGTCCCGTTGCATCAAAAATCATGTTCACCCACCCGTCGTCGTAAGCAGTATGGTCGTGGACATCCATATACGGCTCCACATAAGGCTCCGACTCTGATGCCAAAGACACAAGTTCTCCGTGCGTGGTCCACTGATAGTAATTCGGCATGAAACCCTTCGAGTATAAATGATATGTGACTTCCACTTCTGTATGATATTTTAAGTTACGATATCTCACACACGAACACTTAATTTTGGTACCGTCCATGTACTGAGAGAACGCCTTGGCGAACTGCAGGAACTGCTGTACACCCTCAATGAATTCATCCCGCACACCGCACATATCATCAGGATGACGTTGTACATCTATGAACGATGACGCAGATAGTAATTCATATCCATTTCTAGATACTTCTGTTGCAAATATGAATATAGAATTACCTTCAAGTATATACTCATCGTTAAATACCGTACATGCACTGATACTCTTAGTCCTAGCATATATACTCATCGTTAAATATAATACATGCACTGATACTCACTGCTACCTTCAAGTATGGTTGTTTGAGTGATTGAGTGAGCTCGGGTCACTAGGGAGAGCAGTTCACAGTTTTCAGTATGCATCATTTGGCAGTGATCAACAGAAGGGAGAGCAGTCTGCAGCTCCGTGCTAGCACAGCAAGGGAGAGCACAACTAAGCAGTGTGCCAATTTGTGCTACCACAGTACAAGGGGAAGCATACAATAGTTTATAGCAGTAACAGCTAGTTGTATTGTACAGTGCAGCAGTGAGGAATCAGTGTGCAGCAACACTGTGTATTGTACAGTAGGAAGGATTCACAGCAACAAGAAAACTCAGCAAGTAGCAGCAGAGCTAGTGCACTGCAGAGCCTTCAATAACAGGTTTAGCAGTCTGCACTAGCCAATGCAACAGCTTGTGCAGCAAGAAGCATCATCCCAAGTTGGATATGAGTTCTAGAAGAAGCCAATACTGTATATCGTGTCTCGACTTTGAAGAGTCATTCTCGTGTCCGTGTATACGACTCTCCTTGAGTCGAGATCTGTATCGTATTATATATGTTGCTGATACGCAAGGTTGCATCTAAACTCAGACAGCTAACTAGAAGAGAGATAGGGTTAGGGTCTATGTCTGTGTCATATTTCGTGTCATGCCAGTGTATGTGTCTGTGTCGTATCCCATGTCATGTCTATGTTTGTGTCTTGTTTGTGTCCGTTTGTCCATGGCATGTCATGTCTTGTCTATGTTTGTGTGTATTCGTGTGTCTGTGTCAGTATTATGGTTATTGTCTGCATGTGTTAGTGTGTTCGCGTGCGTGTGTGTGTCTGAGTTAGGGTTAGTGTGTGTTATGTTGTGTCGTGTTGTGTCGTGTTAGAGAGAGAGAGAGACAGAGAAAGAAGACAGAGAAAGGAGCTCACCGAGTAAGGAGGAGGGGAGCTAGAGAGAGGACAACGCCGGAGGGAGGAGGATGCCGGAGGGAGGAGGGGAGCCGGAGGAAGGAGGAGCTGATGGAGGGAGGAGCACCCCGGAGGGAGGAGGGGAGCCAGAGGAAGGAGGAGCTGATGGAGGGAGGAGCATCCCGGAGGGGGAAGGACGCGGCCGGAGGGGGGTCGCCGGGGTGGGGCACCGGGATGGGGGGGGTTTAAAATTTTCGAGATATAAAAAGAAATGGAGGAAATAGAAATTCATCAAACCCTATATGAAATAAATTAGCGACGTCGGTTCAGACGCGCTAACCGTCGCAGATATAATAATAGACTGCGACTTAAATACATAAACGTCGGTAAACATCGCTAAAATTAAAAAGTTCGCAACGTTTAGCGACTACCTAGCGACATTTTATATTTTTATAATAATTATAGTCGCTAAACGTCGCTATCACCGACGTATTATGACGTTTTATATGGACGTCGCTAAATACCTATAATTCAGCGACGTTTTATTTGGACGTCGCTAAAACTGTTGCTATTTGAACATTTTTTGGTAGTGAGCGACCGCGTGTCCCTTTTACCAAGTCGTGCCTACAATAGTTGAGAACCGTCCAGATACTCAGCAAATAACAAAATCCTAACAAATGTTCACGTAGTAGCGGAGCCCGGATTTTCGTGCATAGTTGTAGCACCCTTCCGTTGAGATGGGACACGTAGCAAACCCCGCCATCCATACAATCTGAAATCTATACGGCCACAAATATGACTATAAATAGTAGGGTACCAGAACAAAACGGAGATCTGTGAATCAACACTCAAGGGGGAGAGAAGAGCTGCTGCATAAGACCGTCCACGGAGTAAAGAGTGTTGCTACACTCCTAGCCCTCCATCTTCAACCCCTAGAAAATAAATTTGTATTTAGATTATCTTCTAGAATTCTTCTTTGTACTTTCTCAGTTTGTGAATCAAATCTAATTCTCCCAGTTCTCTTTTCGATTTAAATGGCAAATAATGAGGTTTGGCGGCAATATCCTGTGCAGCGTGAGCGGTGGTGAAGGCGACGCATTGTTACACCCCGATCTCCCTCATGATCAGTAATCCCGTATGATGATCGTTCCTTTCAGGACGTGATGCCGCATGAGCACAAGCTGCGCCCACACAAGGCCAGGTACAGAACATGCGATAAAATAACTAAGTCACAGAGTCGCACATATAGTCCGAATGCAGTAGAATAGAAACTGAACGGACGATTGTTAACAAGTTCACAGAGTCGTCATAGTGGAAGCATTGAATAACACAAGTATGAAAGTAAAATAAGCTCTTTATTCATTGTTAACAAGTTCACAGAGTCGTCATAGCGAAAACATTAAATAACATAGGGGATACTCAACACCGCTTCCATACCTTGCAAGCAACCTGGTGGGTTATCAGTACATTGAATGCACTGGTGGGAAGACTTCGCGTCAGCTCATCAATTCCAAACACGTTATATTAGTTTCGTGCATAATCTATTAAGTTATCTTTCTAGTCTTTCCTTAGGATCAGTTTTATGGCAATGTTACAAGCCTAATTTGTGTGACATTGCGCCGTATAATATAAGAGTGATATGTCGAGACTTACCAACTTACCATTCGTCCTTTCCTGTCCAAACATAAAACCAAGTTAACCAGCAAGAATATATATAATAAAATTAATATCGCATAAGCTACACAAGTGTTACGAGCATATTTTTGACTCAGCTGAACGAGACACTCAGATTACTCAGATTGGTGATACTCAGATTGTTCAAGTGTATTATACTCATATTCAGGTATGTTACTTAGGTTATTCAGATTACTTATTCCATGTAATATAACAAATTATACACGGATTACCGCAATCGAGCATATCTCTGATTTATATGAACATGAGGTCACTGGCTTAGCCATAAAGGACCCTATGGGTAGACTGAGGTAACCAAGCGTAGCTGTGAACTACGAAGGTCCCGTCTACCTGATATTGTGTCGCCCCTAACGGGATATTTGTACTTAGCCATGTTACGTCCCACACTCAGAAATTGGGCATGAGTCATGGGTACGTCCCGCTTACGCCACACCATTGGCAGTAGAATGATATAAATGTCCACAATACTATCTAACAACTCACGCAATGATATATATATATAACATGTCAATGGTAACTCAACTCCAAAAGGAGGACAAGATGAATATATATAACATCAATACTCAATCACAATAAACTAGAGGCAAATAATGGCACGATATCATAAAAGAAGAGAAATAACAAGTCATCACAATATTCAAGTCTAGAGTCTAGCAAATAACACAATGGTTACAATATAAATAACATGCCAAGGTCTAAGCTGGAGACATATCTAGTACAAAATAAAAGATACCAGCTACTGGTATGTTATAGCTAGGTGTGTCTCCACTACATCTAGAATCAGATCATCCTGGACTAAAGGAGCTACCTCAGCTGACTCTTCGTCCGATGGGCCGTAGTAGGTAGGCCACAAGTCCTCTAAATAGTCGTCTAAAAAAATCCAATGAGAAAAGAAGCAAAGTACAAAAATCTGAAAGCAGTTTCATATACATGGTAGATGATATATAACAACAATAGAAATGAATACAAGATGCACATGTAACTACGAAATGAAAATATAACTGAAAAAGTAAATACAAGCAATATGGTATGAACTGTAAATAAGAGAACTGATGGTACTAACTAGTGCCTTAGGTAGAAGTCTATTATGTGATCGGTTTAGGTTGCACACGAATATACTATGCTAACTCAATTACACGTGTAGGGTATAATTGACATGCACACGAATACACTAAGGGTTTGATCACATAATCAACTCCTACTCTCTCCCGCCCGGACTAATATTCATGGATCCAATCACGACACATTATGCACACGAATATAATATGAGCACACGGAGCACACGAATAGGACATGAGCACACGGGGCCCACGAATAGATACTAGCACAAGGAATACCCGATGCATACGATAAAGTACATATGTAAAGAGTAACCGATTCACACGTCCAATAAATAATATCTCCTGACTCGATCCATATAATACTCGCATGTATAATCATGTTATCAGAATCAAGTAAAACATATCTAGAACATGCGATATGTACACTATCAAGTACTAAAAACTAACAGAGAAATGTACTCACCTAAGATCCTGAGCAAATGAGGTAGGACGGTGTCCGAACTGGTGTTATAGAAACCTATATATGAATTTACAGGTTACTAGGTGTAATGAAAGAGAAATGAGTTTAACTAAATAAAATTGGTGATTTCTAGGTCAAACTAAGTCACTTTGGTCAAGCGGGATCAACTAGGTCAAGGGTTGACTTTTGGAGTCAAACTAGTCAATATTGGTCAAAACTAGGTTATACCTATGTTTCTAGGTCAATACTAGTCAACTCTACCAATATTAGCTATTAACTAGCTAGTACAAGTCAATTCTAACTAATCTAGTTAACTAATACTAATTTTTTTTTCTGTTGTTGAGAGAGACTACCCGAGACCAGTAGAATACCCATTGGCATTGGCATAGACCTAATTTAGGACCCGCGTGTAGAATAGACACTTGCTTCGGTTTATTTTGGGTGAACCCATGACTAAGCCCTCTTCTCTTCTCTCTTAGTATATATATATGGCTTTTCTCTCTCATCTTTTTCTTCTTCTTCATTTTATTTTCCTTCTCTCCCTCGAGCTCTACCCAACCCTAACCCTAGAAAAAGTTGTTGCGACTTGGACCGTGAGAGATAGAGGCTAGGAGCCACCCAAGGCTAGTACATATTGATCAATGGTGAAGTAAAGAATATATATATATATATATATATATATATATATATATATATATATATATATGTTATTTTAAAAATGTATTTAAAAGAAAATGTTTTCCTTGAGATGTTGATCATGTTTATTTCTTGGAGTTTTGGATTTTTAAGTATAAATTTTTGTAGATCTGAGTTTTAAGTTTAGGATTTTTATGTGTTCCATGAGTTTTCGTTGGTTTTGATCTATTAAAACTTACTTTGTTCAAAAATTAGTTGTTCCTTATGATAGATTATTTCGTACAATTTGGCTTTCGTTTTACTTGATTTAGAGTTAAAATGGAGTTTTTATGAAGGAAACAAATTTTGGTTTTTGGAGCTTTCGGCCATGGCTGAACCTGCTGTTGGAGAAGAGGAAGTCTTCATGCAGACAGCGACCCATGAGGCTAAGGGTGCTATATGGTCTGAACTCTTGCCGCATGCTGACAACATATATCCATCTTGTTGGACCCTTGACTGCCTATTTACATGTGTCCTTAAACACCTTGTGCTTTCACTCGTTGAACGAATAAAAAATTTGCTAGTCCAAAAGTGAGTCCATGTTGCCAGTGGGTGCATGCGGCCAAAGATTCCATGTGGCAAATGGGTGCATGCGGCTAGAGAGTCCATGCGGCCAGTGAGTCCATGCAGCCAGTGGTTGCATGCGGCCAGTGAATCCATGCGGCCAATGAGTCCATGCAGCCAGTGGGCGTATGCGGCCAGGAATTCTTGTGTGAATTTATGTAATCACTGTTGTTATGTTCTCTCTGTAATTCTTTTTAGTGATTATTGTTGTATTCTTTCTTATGTCGATACAAGTTTATGATACCAGTCAAGTTTTGCATATTAGTTTACAAGACAAGTTTATGTACAAGTTCACAATCCTCACGGCACCATAAAAATGTTTGTGTATGGAAATCTATTACATTTGGCATCGGGCAATCAAGTATGAGCATTGTCCAATGTATCACATATCGCGAATATGATAACTCATAAAAAGCTCGTACTTACGATTCATCATTTTAGGGAGTTCTCAAGTGTCCATGACTCGAGAACTTGAAATAATTTAGTAATGATTAAACAAGATAAGATTTACCTAGAGCATTTTTGGAGAAAATAATATTGCACTACCAGCTACCCCGATCTCCAAGGGCCCATGCGACATGGACAACCCTGCTAGGCAAGGGCTCCATGACTGACCAAGTTTACACGTGTTGTGGCACATTACAAGATAAGTTTATGTTTACAAGAAAAAAAATGATTATAAGATAAGTTTATGTTTACAAGACCATTTTTTGATTCACAAGTTTATGTTTATGCTTATAAGTTCAATTTATATTTGTGCTAAGTAACAAGTTATGTTTTTGTATGGTTGACTGTGCATTTAAATTTACTAGACAAGCGTACCCTTGGTCATCTGGATTGACTGCAGTGCCGGTTGTAGCAATATACTTAGCAATGCACTTCTAGTAATTAGGGCTTGTGATATCCCTAGTTAGTTAATTATAGCAAGTCGTAGGCATATTTGTCCGCGAATTGGATGTTTATTTATTCGTATAGTTCGCTCTTCTAGTTTCATTTTTCTTCCGACACGTGATTAGGGTGCTAAGTTCTGCTCGGGTGAAGGTCAGCAACCCCGGTCCTTTTTTGGTTTAAGGGTTGTAGTCCCGATTCAGAGTAGTTCCTATGATCTCTTTCCGTGCGTCGCCTTACTTTCATTTCTGCACTTATTATCCTTCTTCCGGTTTTATTCTTGAGACAAGTATGTTGGTACAGTACAAGTCTCAATCTGCATTTATTTCTTATATGTCTCTTTTGCTTATGATGTGATGTGTTTGGCCTATCACCTCGAGCTCCTTTATGGTACTTGTTGCTTAGGATTCTGATCCTACTTGCTTTGCATGGCCAAGTTATTCCAAAGAGAACCATGATCCACCGCGCCTCCAGCAAGATGGCTCGCACTCGTAAGACTGCGGCCGAAGCTCGCGAATGGGTTTTCTTCTTCCACCCCTCGTCTTGGTTACTTTTTTTTTGTGGTGTTTAGCAAGGGCAGAGTTAGCTCCTTATATTTTTGAGACTTCGGTAAACGTGATGTATATATATTAGACCATGGCTGGTATATTTGATTTTGTATTATTAAACTCTGTTAGTGCAACATTTTGTATTCACTAGTTTTATGATAATTTGTGACATAATTTGGGACACATTTTTTACTTTCATGTATGATATACTCTTGTACTTGTGTTGCTGGATTGAGATAATAGAATTTTTTGGCCTTAGGACTGACGTCATAACATGCTAGAGTTTACCCATTTGTCTTCTAGACAACCTTAACACATTGCGGCTTACTTCGATATTCTGCAAGGTGCGGTTGGCTATGTTAGTCCCAATATTTACTCAGTATTCTGGGAGCGAGGCGTGATAGTATCGGTCATGAACATTCCACACCAATGCACATACCCTCACATAATAACCTGATACCTTGCCTCTCACCCTAGTGCTGCTACTTGCAGCTTAAAGTTGTTGGCTGTCACGCTCGAGTGCTATGCACTTGCTTGTTGAATGCATCACAGAGCACTGCAATTTAGTATTCTAGACCTGCAAACTCAATCCCGAACTCCCTATCTAATACTTGGTACTAATATGTTACCAATACTCACTCCACCATGCTGGCACTTCATTCACTTTCACCTCACCCTCCTACTTAACATTCACTGCTATTACCCCCATATTCCAGTTGACTGCAGATGCACTACAACACTTGAAATCCTGGAGATTTCCCAATCTGCAGGACACCAAAGCCCTATTTACCCCTCTAACTTCTCCCCATTATAGCATGTTGTTGCTCCTTCATCCACTGTACTTGCTGTCATGCTCTCTCCTTGCTACTACTACTTAACCCGACTACTCCAATCCCCTTGCCCTTATGCAGTGTGTCACGACCCGCACCCTAAAAATCGGGCAGGAGTCGTGGGTACGTCCAGCCTACGCCGCAGAATCGGCGGTAGAACGATGTAAGGTTCGTTCTAGGTCATAATCTATCTCACAAAACCTGTCAATATCCTCTCCAAAAGGAGGGCAACCACGCAATATATATATGAATACTCAATCACAATAACTAGGGGAAGAGTAAAAGCACGATATGATAGCACAAATAAACAAGAACCAAAGAGAGCAAGACAATATCCAAATATACAGTCCAAGTCTATAGTCTATAATATCTCACAGCAGCAAAATAATAAGTACAATCATCCAAAAATAATCAACTGGGAACATCCCAGAAAAACCTACCTAGCTAACTAGGGCGCTAAAGGCGTCTCCTCGTCGGGCGCTAAACGCTATCATGAAATAGAAACTATCAGAGGTAGGTACTCGCCTGACGTCCTGAGCAACTGATGAGGATCGAGATTCGGACCGGCGTCGCAAGAACCTATTACGAAAAGCAGAATTAAACAGGGTTCTATGGATTTAAACTGATATAAAATAATTAAAAATAGGCTTCTAGGGATATTCTAGGTCGAACGGGTCAAACTGGTAAAATTTGGGTCAAAAAGTCAACCCATGGTCTAAAAAGTTAACTCTATATCAAAACTAGGTCAAACGTTGACTTTTACGGTCAACAAGGACAATTATGGTCAAATCTAGGTCAAACTAGGGTGCCCCTGAAATTCTAGGTCAAAACTAGCTCATTAAGCTAGTAAACTCTCAAACTCGCCTCCTCGAGATACCGGGATACCCTCGGTATCCGATACCTCGACCTAGGCCACGCACCACGCCTATACCCGCTAAAACCTATGCTAGCACGCGTAAATATATACACATATACATATAAAAATCACTCAAATACTATTCCTAGGCAAATGCTCAAAAATCCCGCTCGAAACTAAATACCTTGGATATCTCAAGGTATTGAGATACCTCGGTATCTCAAGGTATTGAGATATCGCCCAATACCCCTCTAACTACCCCTCTATTTAGCTATCTAAGAATATAAACATATACCTAGTTAATAATCTAGGCTAAAAAATATATATCTAATACATATATGCATAAAACTACGTATCTATATATACCCATTAACACATACACACATATACCCATAAAAAATATATATCTGACTTAATTCACCAATCGTGTTGACTGGCTAGTATATGTGTCATATGCCCCCGGACACACGGGTAGCTCTGCAATCGACCATCTCCGAAGAGCATGGTACGAAGGATAAGGACTCATGGAGGGGGTGTCCCACACGTCTACTAGTTATCTTTCCCGCCCAATGTAACTAAATGCCAAGTCGTACTTTTCCTAAGTTTCTTGATTTTATGCTAAGCCGTGATGCATGTCATACGTACTGGTAGCTAATCAATTACGCAGCTCGCATCCCAATATGTATTGCAACCATGTTGCGTGTTCCCGTGATAGGGTCTAGGAAGATATTAGGATATCCTCGCAATTGTTGGTAAGTCTGTAAAGTACTAAGTTATTTACACTATGTGTCAACGTATCTGTTGACTGTACCTGAGGCAAGCTCAGGTACTCACAGTTATATGGAATTCAGGAAAGAAAATAGCATATCACAGTACTTGAATTTAAACAGTAACTTGGCAAGGTATACTTGCCTACTTCCTGACTGTGCTGGACAACTGATCCCACTGTCAAGACTGAGGGTCCTTGTGACAGGGGGTCACTGACTGTGCTGGAGATGTTTTCTGTTTAAGATGTTTACAGGATTCGTAAATACCAATTTAATAAAAGGCATAGATATATAGTATATATTCTTATGTAAATATATACACATAATACATATATATATATATATGGTTCAAATACATATATAGAGTATATATAAATACATATAGATATAGCATATATAGTATGTATATATATAGCATATAGGTATACGTATAAGTACATATATATTTACATATATATAAGGGAAAGGGAAAAGCAGAAAAAGATACATATATACATACATATATATGATATAATAAATAATATATATATAATAGGTAATATATACATATATAGATATATAGATATATATATTCTCATATATATATATATATATAAAAGAGAAAAAATGCTGAAATTTAGATGTACATATATATATATTATTATGTATATAATATACTTTATAATAATTATATATACATTATACATAATTATATAGATATAAATATATATATGAAAGAAAATAAAAAGATGCAGGAATTAAACATACATATATATATTTATATATATACATACATATATATGATATAGTATATATATACATATAATTATAAAAAGAAAGGCATATATATATATATATATATACATATATATTATATGTATATATATAATAAATACTATGTAAAAATATATATAGATATATAAGAAAAGAAAGGAAAAAATATATATACATAATATATTACAATATATATATACTTAATATATATATATAGGTATATAGTAATAGTAATAATTATATATATATAATATATATATAATTATATATAGAATATATATGTATATAAATATATATACATATACATATATATATATTTATGTATATATAATAAATAAAAAAAGAAAAAAAAACAGAAATTATAAATAAATAATATATATTTATATACTGTATAAAATATAGTATTTAAGTATATATTATATATATATAGTTATATAATTAAATATATATATATAGATATACATATATATAAAGAAAGAAAAGAAATTATATATATATATATATATATTACATATATATATATATAATAGTTAAATAACAGAAAATAAAATGCATAAATAATACATATATATCATACTGTATAAAATACAGTATTTAAGTATATATACTGTATTTATATTATATATATATAGTTATATACATATAATATATAATTACATATATATATATATATATATATATATATATATATATATATATATATATATATATATATATATATATATATATAGATATATATATAGATATATATAGACATATATAAATAAATAAAAAAAAAAAAAATGCAGAAATTATAAATACATAAATACTGTATTTATACAGTATTATATAATAATATAATATTAATTATATATAATAATGTATATATATAGTATATTAATATATATAAATATATACATATATATATACATATACACATACGTATACATAAAATAATACCTATACGTACATTAGAGGGAGGGGTACTGTTCCGGTCAGGTAGGTGGGGCCCTGGGCTCGTCGCCGGTGGGAGCACGGCGGCGGAGGAGGCGGCGGCTGGCCGTGGCGGTGGCTGCAACGGCAGCAGCAGCTAACAGCAGCAGCAGCAGTGCCGGCTTGCAGCGGTGGCAGCGGCGTCAGCGGCGGTGGTGCGGTCGGTGCAGGGCGGGGGATCGGCGGAGGAGATGGTGGCGGAGAGGTTGATAGTGGTGGTGGGGGTCTACGGTGGCGGTGGAGGTGGCTGGAGGCGGTCGGGATGGGGGTGGTGGTGTAGTCGGGGAGAGGGGTCGGGGTGCTGTGGAGGTGATGGTGGCGGCTGTGGTGGTCGGGGGGTGGCAGGGGGTTGGTCGGAACGGTGGAGGAGGTGGCGGCGAGGCGTTTGGGGGTGGTGGCGGTGGTCGACGACGGCCGGAGGCGGTGGTGGAAGTGGTTCGGGTGGTGGTGGCTGTGGGTGTTGGTGTTGGTAGAGTTGGGTCTGTGGCAGCCGTAGGCGGCGGAGGCGGTGGCCGGAGGGAGTGAGGCTTGGCCGGAGGGGAGGTGGGGTAAGGGCGAGGCTGTCGGCGGAAGTTGGTCGGAGGGGGTGACCGGAGTTGGGTGGTGTGAGGGTTGGAAGTGGGGAGGGGGTCGGGTTTTATAGATATAGGGGGAGTGGCAAGGTTAGTAAATAGGGGAAAGTTTAGGGGTGTTTTGGGTATTTTGGGTTTTTAGATTTTTATGCAGCCATTTGGATATTTATGTGGGTCCCACATGACACGTGTGCGGTCCACATTCACCAGCCAATGAGGTGATGCCACCTCACACTGGAAATTTGCATAAAAACCCCTAAAATTTCATAAATTGCAATTAGGTCCTAAAATAGGTATTTTGCGTAATTACGCAATTTGTCTGATAAATTTCCCTGTTCCCAGAAAATACTAAAATGCTCAGAATTGAGAGAGAAAAGCTGTAGGAGGGTCCTGAGGGGGTGGGGGTGATTCTGGGCAGGGGTAGGGTCTGGTTTCTTGGTGATACGGGTCATCGTATTTATTATTTAATAAATACTGCGCACGGTGTTCTATAATTATTTAGAGGCAGGTAGGGCCATAATTTTACTACGGTGCCAATATACTAATTGTAGTATATTTAAAGAAGAATATTAACGTATTTTTGTCTGGATAAAACAGGTGCCTGTTGGTCCTTAATCTCTAGGGGTACAGAGATGGTTAAAGAGCAAGAAATAAAATAGGAATTAAATACAAACTTTTGTAACGATACTTGTGCGTCTCAAACGAAGCTCAAAATTAAGCATCTGGGAGTTGTACAAAAATTAAAAAATTAGTTTAATAAGTCTAGGGCAGGTAGGTAAATTTTGTTTGGGAATTACAGCTAGTGCAATGCTCTAATTAATTATTGAAGTACAGGTGCACAATCAATAGGATATGTAAACAAAATAATTTTTAAAAAGTTACAGAAATTCTAATTAGCTAAAATTAATCCTAAATTACTGAAATCTGGTCGAGGGAGTTTACAATCTACCCTCCTTAGAATATTTCGTCCTCGAAATAAAAACAGACATATAATGAAAATGAAATATTGTTTTGAAATATTAGGACATACCCTGGTTTGGAAATAGATGGGGGAAACGCTGTCGAATATCCTCTTCTCGTTCCCAGGTTGATTCACCTGGTACATGATGTCTCCATGCAACACGAACTAGAGGGATAGTCTGGCCTCGCAATACCTTCTCGCTACGATCTAGGATCTCTACAGGTTCCTCCTGGTACGATAGGCTTGGGCCGACGGTGATCTCTGAATGGTTCAGTACATGACTCGGGTCTGGAATGTACCTCCTCAGCTGGGATACGTGGAAGACGTCATGCACTCCTTCCAAAGACTGAGGTAGGGCTAGCTTGTAGGCAACCTCTCCGATGCGTTCTAGTACATCGAAGGGTCCAATGTACCTTGGACTCAGCTTTCCTTTTCCTCCAAATCTGATAGTACCTCGGGTGGGTGAGATTTTTAAAAACACATGCTCTCCCACTTGGAACTCTAAAGGTCGTCGATGAACATTTGCCCAGTGCTTCTGTCTGTCTTGTGCAGCTCGTAGGTGTCCTTGTATCTTCTTTACCTTCTCCACCGTACGAACAACCAGTTCTGGTCCCAAGATCTGTCTTTCGCCAATATCGCTCCAGCATACTGGAGAACGACATTTCCTGCCATACAATGCTTCAAAGGGAGCCATTTGAATGCTCGCTTGATAGCTATTATTGTAGGAAAATTCTACCAGGTGCAAATGATCTTCCCATGATCCGCTGAAATCAAGCATGCAGGCTCTCAGCATATTTTCAAGTGTCTGGATTGTGCGTTCTGATTGGCCATCTGTCTGCGGGTGGTACGAGGTGCTGAACTTAAGGCGGGTACCAAGACTTTCTTGCATACTTCGCCAAAAGTAAGATGTAAATCTCGTATCTCTGACAGATACTATGCTGACTGGTACTCCATGCAGACGCACTATCTCCTTCATGTACATGTCTGCCAAGACTTCGGTAGATTGTCCGACTCTGAAAGGTAGGAAATGAGCAGCCTTTGTGAGTCTATCTACGATCACCCATACAGCATTACGACCACTGGGACTTCTTGGGAAGCCCGTAACAAAGTCCATCGTAATGTGTTCCCATTTCCACTCGGGTATTGGGAGGGGTTGAAGTAGACCTGCTGATCTCTGATGTTCAGCTTTGACTTGCTGACACACCAGGCACTTTGCCACAAAGCGTGCTATCTCTCGCTTCATTACATGCCACCAGTAGTATTGTCGCAGATCTCTGTACATCTTGGTGCCTCCAGGATGTATAGAGTATGTTGAGCTGTGAGCTTTTGACATCAGCTCCTCACGAAGTTCTCCATTTGGAACATAAAGACGTTCTCCACATCTTAGAGTCCCATCTTCGTGTATGCGGCATCCTGTCTGGATTCCAGCCTCTGTTCTTTGTCGAAGCCTCTGAAATCTTGCATCTGCTGGTAGAGCAGCTTTGATTCTTTCGACCAATGTTGATTGTAGCTGGTAGTTTGATAATTGACCGTCAATTCCTGGCATAATGACCGTTATTCCCAACTTTTCTAGATCTTTCAGCAGACCTGGTTGGGTGATCATAAAGAATGCCGATGGTCTTCTGCTTAGTGCATCAGCCACTACATTAGCCTTTCCTGGATGGTACTGCAGATCAATCTCGAAGTCTGTCATTACTTCGAGCCATCGTCTTTGTCTTAGGTTCGGGTCCTTCTGAGTGTAGACATATTTCAGGCTCTTGTGATCGGTGAATATCTCCACTCGTTCGCCGTATAGATAATGTCTCCATAGCTTCAGGGCGAAGATGACGGCGGCAAGCTCCAAGTCGTGAGTGGGGTAGTTCTTCTCATGAGTCCTCAATTGTCTTGAGGCATAAGCTACAACCTTCCCATGTTGCATTAAGACACAACCCAATCCTTTTCCGGATGCATCGCTATAGATGACGAAACCTCCGGATCCAGATGGTATGGTCAAGATGGGGGCAGTAGTCAGACGCTTCTTCAACTCATCAAAAGCTGTCTGGCATTCCTCAGACCAGATGAACTCCTGGTCCTTGCGGGTAAGACGGGTAATTGGCTCTGCGATTCTTGCAAAGTTTTCTACGAACCTCCGGTAATATCCGGCAAGTCCTAGAAAGCTTCTCACCTCTGAGACGTTGGTAGGGGTTGGCCATGTCTCGACAGATGAGATCTTTGCTGGGTCCACCGAGATGCCTTCTCCTGTGATCACGTGTCCCAGAAAAGCGACACGATCAAGGAAGAACTCGCACTTGCTTAGTTTAGCATAAAGGCTCTCACGTCTCAGCGTCTCTAGCACTAGTCTCAAGTGCTCTTCGTGCTCCTCGTGGCTTTTTGAATACACCAAGATGTCGTCGATGAAGACTACCACGAACTGGTCCAGATATTGGTGGAAGACTCTGTTCATCAGGTTCATGAATACGGCTGGTGCATTAGTCAGTCCAAATGGCATCACCAGGAACTCGTAATGACCATAGCGAGTCCTGAATGCTGTCTTTGGGATGTCTTCTCTCCGTACTTTGACCTGATGATAGCCAGATCTTAAGTCTATTTTTGAGAATACCACAGCTCCCGTTAGTTGGTCGAACAGATCGTCAATTCGCGGCAAGGGGTACTTGTTTTTGATTGTCAAAGCGTTGAGGGCTCTGTAATCAATACACATCCGATATGTTCCGTCCTTCTTTGGTACAAACAACACTGGTGCTCCCCAGGGTGATGCACTAGGACGAACAAATCCCTTGATTTGCAGTTCTTCAAGTTGCAGCTTCAGCTCGTCAAGCTCCTTCTTCGCCAGTCGGTACACATTTGAGGATACCGGTGCAGCTCCGGGTATCAGCTCAATAGTGAACTCTACTTCTCTGTCAGGCGGTAGGCCTGGCAATTCCTCTGGAAATACGTCTTCGAATTCTGCAATGAGTGCTGGGGGTTCTATTTCCATTGCCATGTAAGTTCTAGGAGTCTGGCCTACTCCTTGCTCGATGGTACCTCGTACGTATTCGAACTCCGGGTGTCCTGGTGGTCTAAAGGTGATACTTCCTTTTTGGCAGTCTAGGATAGCATTATTCTGGATTAACCAGTCCATGCCTAAGACGACGTCGAAATTTGGCATAGGGAGTACCAAAAATCGCGCTCTTAGCTCTCTACTACAAACAATTATTGAACATGTTTCAATAATGTTGGTAACTGGAACAATACCTCCTCCGGTAAGAATTTTCCAGCACTTGGGTAGTGGGGAAGTAACTAGTTTGTGCATGGCTACGAATTTACTAGATATGAATGATAGGGTTGCACCAGAATCAAATAATGCAGTTGCAGGTAATGATGCAACTAAAATGGTACCTGCGATGGTTTCTCCTTCAGGTTCTTCGGCAACTGCAGCTAAAGCAAAGGCTTGTCCATGCCTTTGTCCTCCGGGTTGTTGTCTAGCCTTGAACTGGCTCTCCTGAATGGCCAGAGGTGGTCCCTTCTGATATCCTCCTGATGTGGAGGGTAGCATCTTTTGGGCAGGCGTTCCTGATTTCTGCCCGTTCTGATGAACTGCATCTTTGCGTTGCGGGCAGTCCCTAGCCATATGTTGGCTAGCTCCACATATTAGGCAGAGTCCCTTCTTCTTTCTACAATCATTGATATAATGCCCCTTCTTGCCACAAAAGTGACAAGTCGGGAGTTCCTTCTTCTGGTAGGTCCCCGTCGTCTGATGCGTCTGATTTTGTGGACGACGGATAGGGCCTCCTGCCCCTTGCTGGTTTTTGGCCGGAAGGTTAGATTTGAGCGTCTCGTTCCTCGGCCAATAGCTTCTGCAAGAACCTCCTCGTAGGAGATCCTTGACTGTGATGTCGTATACCTCTGAAGCTCGCAGGTGAGGCCGTGGTGGAATCTTTTGGCTTTCTCCAGCTCATTCGGTATCAAGATGGTACCGAATCGACTTAATCTGCTGAACTCCGCGTCGTAGGCGTCAACAGTCATGTTTCCTTGTTCCAAATGCAGAAACTGGGAGTATAAGGCATTTTGGACCGTTGCAGGGAAGTACTTGGCATTGAAGTGCTCAAAAAATTGTTCCCAAGTTTGATTCTTGCCGACGCTGCGCTCTATGGATTCCCACCAGTGATGGACATTGCCTAAGAGTTGAGCTCTTACGGCGGTCATCCATAGATCGGGGGTAAGTTGCGAGCCTTCTAGCAGCATTTCTGTATTGGAGATCCAATCTGAGATCACCTCTGGGGATTCGCTACCCTTAAAAGTTTTCGGGTTCATCTGGCGGAAGCCTTTGTCGGTGCCCATTGATTGGACAGGTGCTGGTGTTGGCGCTGGGGCAGTCGTTCTTTCCAAGGCCGCCATTAATGTCTGTCTCAAGGCCTCAGTCTGTTGCCACTGAGATTGTCTCAGGGCTTCAGTCTGCTGCCACTGAGTTTGCATCATAGCCTGGAGGAACTGGAATATCTGTGTTTGTCCTTCAAGTTGAGGCATCTGGGCAGGGAAGGCGGAAGGTGGTGGCAGTGGTGTTTCTGCCTGGGAGGTTTGCCCTTCATGCTGGGCTGGTGTTCCTGTCTGGGCAGGATTCTGAGGAAGGTACGGAGTCATTGGGTAGACCAACATCCTTCTCGGGGATGGGTCCCTCGGGGTGGATGGGATTCCCTGGACTTCGGGCGAGGGGTCTGTTGCTGGATCAGCCCCATCAATCGAATATCCACCGGGTATGTCCATTTTTCTGAAGAAAATAGAATAAGAAAAGCATAAGAAATTTATAATTGATAATCAAGCAGGATGCAAAAAGTTTGATGAAGTCAGTGTGGATGAGACCTAGTATTTCTATCCTATAGCAGGCTTGCTGGGCATGTCATCATACCACTAGCAATAAACTAGACCTGCATGGGCCACCACTAAAACCATGTCACGCCCCAGTCCCAAAATGAGAGGAACTAGGACACGTGGCATTGGCCAGCTGACACGTTACTAAGGGTTCAATCCATTCTTATGGACCCAAGGGAACGTGCTACGCTGTCCTAAAATACTACAAGTCTAATAAAGGCAAGTCTATCTCATCCACAGGAAATGTCAGAAAATAGTGCTGAAATTATATAATGCTGAGTCTGAAATATAATATTACACAACTTGTGGAAACAAACCCACTGTCAAAATATAATAATAGAACAAAAAAGGATAGACTGGGTATCGTCTATCTAGCAAAACATCTCCATCGTCTAAGAGAGCATCTCCTAGAATCAGGTAGATTCTGATGATATCTCCTCCAGTTCTTCCTCGGTGCCATGCCTGGTCTCCTGTCCTGGACCATACACCGTGGGGTAGTAGGCCTCATCTAAATCTGGAAGGGAACCAGGTCCTCAGTGGGACATAACAAGATACAGAAAAATAACATGCCAGGTATGAAATACTGAATAAATAAATAAATGCAGGGTGCTAACCATCTAAGTGAAAATGCAAGTAAAGACCTTGTAGTACGCATGGGAATGTGTAGGTTTGACATATGCTGACTTAATTCACCAATCGTGTTGACTGGCTAGTATATGTGTCATATGCCCCCGGACACACGGGTAGCTCTGCAATCGACCATCTCCGAAGAGCATGGTACGAAGGATAAGGACTCATGGAGGGGGTGTCCCACACGTCTACTAGTTATCTTTCCCGCCCAATGTAACTAAATGGCAAGTCGTACTTTTCCTGAGTTTCCTGATTTTATGCTAAGCCGTGATGCATGTCATACGTACTGGTAGCTAATCAATTACGCAGCTCGTATCCCAATATGTATTGCAACCATGTTGCGTGTTCCCGTGATAGGGTCTAGGAAGATATTAGGATATCCTCGCAGTTGTTGGTAAGTCTGTAAAGTACTAAGTTATTTACACTATGTGTCAACGTATCTGTTGACTGTACCTGAGGCAAGCTCAGGTACTCACAGTTATATGGAATTCAGGAAAGAAAATAGCATATCACAGTACTTGAATTTAAACAGTAACTTGGCAAGGTATACTTGCCAACTTCCTGACTGTGCTGGACAACTGATCCCACTGTCAAGACTGAGGGTCCTTGTGACAGGGGGTCACTGACTGTGCTGGAGATATTTTCTGTTTAAGATGTTTACAGGATTCGTAAATACCAATTTAATAAAAGGCATAAATATATAGTATATATTCTTATGTAAATATATACACATAATACATATATATATATATAGGGTTCAAATACATATATAGAGTATATATAAATACATATAGATATAGCATATATAGTATGTATATATATAGCATATAGGTATACGTATAAGTACATATATATTTACATATATATAAGGGAAAGGGAAAAGCAGAAAAAGATACATATATACATACATATATATGATATAATAAATAATATATATATAATAGGTAATATATACATATATAGATATATATATTCTCATATATATATATATATATATATATATATATATATATATATATAAAAGAGAAAAAATGCTGAAATTTAGATGTACATATATATATTATTATGTATATAATATACTTTATAATAATTATATATACATTATACATAATTATATAGATATAAATATATATATGAAAGAAAATAAAAAGATGCAGGAATTAAACATACATATATATATTTATATATATACATACATATATATGATATAGTATATATATACATATAATTATAAAAAGAAAGGCATATATATATATACATATATATTATATGTATATATATAATAAATACTATGTAAAAATATATATAGATATATAAGAAAAGAAAGGAAAATATATATATACATAATATATTACAATATATATATACTTAATATATATATATAGGTATATAGTAATAGTAATAATTATATATATATAATATATATGTAATTATATATAGAATATATATGTATATAAATATATATATACATATACATATATATATATTTATGTATATATAATAAATAAAAAAAGAAAAAAAAACAGAAATTATAAATAAATAATATATATTTATATACTGTATAAAATACAGTATTTAAGTATATATTATATATATATAGTTATATAATTAAATATATATATATATAGATATACATATATATAAAGAAAGAAAAGAAATTATATATATATATATATATTACATATATATATATATAATAGTTAAATAACAGAAAATAAAATGCATAAATAATACATATATATCATACTGTATAAAATACAGTATTTAAGTATATATATTGTATTTATATTATATATATATAGTTATATACATATAATATATAATTACATATATATATATATATATATATATATATATATATATATATATATATATATATATATATATATATATATATATATATATATATATATAGATAGATATATATAGACATATATAAATAAATAAATAAAAAAAATGCAGAAATTATAAATACATAAATACTGTATTTATACAGTATTATATAATAATATAATATTAATTATATATAATAATGTATATATATAGTATATTAATATATATAAATATATACATATATATATACATATACACATACGTATACATAAAATAATACCTATACGTACATTAGAGGGGGGGTACTGTTCCGGTCAGATAGGTGGGGCCCTGGGCTCGTCGCCGGTGGGAGCACGGCGGCGGAGGAGGCGGCGGCTGGCCGTGGCGGTGGCTGCAACGGCAGCAGCAGCTAACAGCAGCAGCAGCAGTGCCGGCTTGCAGCGGTGGCAGCGGCGTCAGCGACGGTGGTGCGGTCGGTGCAGGGCGGGGGATCGGCGGAGGAGATGGTGGCGGAGAGGTTGATAGTGGTGGTGGGGGTCTACGGTGGCGGTGGAGGTGGCTGGAGGCGGTCGGGATGGGGGTGGTGGTGTAGTCGGGGAGAGGGGTCGGGGTGCTGTGGAGGTGATGGCGGCGGCTGTGGTGGTCGGGGGTGGCAGGGGGTTGGTCGGAACGGTGGAGGAGGTGGCGGCGAGGCGTTTGGGGGTGGTGGCGGTGGTCGACGACGGCCGAAGGCGGTGGTGGAAGTGGTTCGGGTGGTGGTGGCTGTGGGTGTTGGTGTTGGTGGAGTTGGGTCTGTGGCAGCCGTAGGCGGCGGAGGCGGTGGCCGGAGGGAGTGAGGCTTGGCCGGAGGGGAGGTGGGGTAAGGACGAGGCTGTCGGCGGAAGTTGGTCGGAGGGGGTGACCGGAGTTGGGTGGTGTGAGGGTTGGAAGTGGGGAGGGGGTCGGGTTTTATAGATATAGGGGGAGTGGCAAGGTTAGTAAATAGGGGGAAGTTTAGGGGTATTTTGGGTATTTTGGGTTTTTAGATTTTTATGCAGCCATTTGGATATTTATGTGGGTCCCACATGACACGTGTGCGGTCCACATTCACCAGCCAATGAGGTGATGCCACCTCACACTGGAAATTTGCATAAAAACCCCTAAAATTTCATAAATTGCAATTAGGTCCTAAAATAGGTATTTTGCGTAATTACGCAATTTGTCTGATAAATTTCCCTGTTCCCAGAAAATACTAAAATGCTCAGAATTGAGAGGGAAAAGCTGTAGGAGGGTCCTGAGGGGGGTGGGGGTGATTCTGGGCAGGGGTAGGGTCTGGTTTCTTGGTGATACGGGTCATCGTATTTATTATTTAATAAATACTGCGCACGGTGTTCTATAATTATTTAGAGGCAGGTAGGGCCATAATTTTACTACGGTGCCAATATACTAATTGTAGTATATTTAAAGTAGAATATTAACGTATTTTTGTCTGGATAAAACAGGTGTCTGTTGGTCCTTAATCTCTAGGGGTACAGAGATGGTTAAAGAGCAAGAAATAAAATAGGAATTAAATACAAACTTTTGTAACGATACTTGTGCGTCTCAAACGAAGCTCAAAATTAAGCATCTGGGAGTTGTACAAAAATCAGGAAATTAGTTTAATAAGTCTAGGGCAGGTAGGTAAATTTTGTTTGGGAATTACAGCTAGTGCAATGCTCTAATTAATTATTGAAGTACAGGTGCACAATCAATAGGATATGTAAACAAAATAATTTTTAAAAAGTTACAGAAATTCTAATTAGCTAAAATTAATCCTAAATTACTGAAATCTGGTCGAGGGAGTTTACAATCTACCCTCCTTAGAATATTTCGTCCTCGAAATAAAAACAGACATATAATGAAAATGAAATATTGTTTTGAAAAATTAGGACATACTCTGGTTTGGAAATAGATGGGGGAAACGCTGTCGAATATCCTCTTCTCGTTCCCAGGTTGATTCACCTGGTGCATGATGTCTCCATGCAACATAAACTAGAGGGATAGTCTGGCCTCGCAACACCTTCTCGCTACGATCTAGGATCTCTACAGGTTCCTCCTGGTACGATAGGCTTGGGCCGACGGTGATCTCTGAATGGTTCAGTACATGACTCGGGTCTGGAATGTACCTCCTCAGCTGGGATACGTGGAAGACGTCATGCACTCCTTCCAAAGACTGAGGTAGGGCTAGCTTGTAGGCAACCTCTCCGATGCGTTCTAGTACATCGAAGGGTCCAATGTACCTTGGACTCAGCTTTCCTCTTCCTCCAAATCTGATAGTACCTCGGGTGGGTGAGATTTTTAAAAACACATGCTCTCCCACTTGGAACTCTAAAGGTCGTCGATGAACATTTGCCCAGTGCTTCTGTCTGTCTTGTGCAGCTCGTAGGTGTCCTTGTATCTTCTTTACCTTCTCCACCGTACGAACAACCAGTTCTGGTCCCAAGATCTGTCTTTCGCCAATATCGCTCCAGCATACTGGAGAACGACATTTCCTGCCATACAATGCTTCAAAGGGAGCCATTTGAATGCTCGCTTGATAGCTATTATTGTAGGAAAATTCTACCAGGTGCAAATGATCTTCCCATGATCCGCTGAAATCAAGCATGCAGGCTCTCAGCATATCTTCAAGTGTCTGGATTGTGCGTTCTGATTGGCCATCTGTCTGCGGGTGGTACGAGGTGCTGAACTTAAGGCGGGTACCAAGACTTTCTTGCATACTTCGCCAAAAGTAAGATGTAAATCTCGTATCTCTGTCAGATACTATGCTGACTGGTACTCCATGCAGACGCACTATCTCCTTCATGTACATGTCTGCCAAGACTTCGGTAGATTGTCCGACTCTGAAAGGTAGGAAATGAGCAGCCTTTGTGAGTCTATCTACGATCACCCATACAGCATTACGACCACTGGGACTTCTTGGGAAGCCCGTAACAAAGTCCATCGTAATGTGTTCCCATTTCCACTCGGGTATTGGGAGGGGTTGAAGTAGACCTGCTGATCTCTGATGTTCAGCTTTGACTTGCTGACACACCAGGCACTTTGCCACAAAGCGTGCTATCTCTCGCTTCATTCCATGCCACCAGTAGTATTGTCGCAGATCTCTGTACATCTTGGTGCCTCCAGGATGTATAGAGTATGTTGAGCTGTGAGCTTCTGACATCAGCTCCTCACGAAGTTCTTCATTTGGAACATAAAGACGTTCTCCACATCTTAGAGTCCCATCTTCGTGTATGCGGCATCCTGTCTGGATTCCAGCCTCTGTTCTTTGTCGAAGCCTCTGAAATCTTGCATCTGCTGGTAGAGCAGCTTTGATTCTTTCGACCAATGTTGATTGTAGCTGGTAGTTTGATAATTGACCGTCAATTCCTGGCATAATAACCGTTATTCCCAACTTTTCTAGATCTTTCAGCAGACCTGGTTGGGTGATCATAAAGAATGCCGATGGTCTTCTGCTTAGTGCATCAGCCACTACATTAGCCTTTCCTGGATGGTACTGCAGATCAATCTCGAAGTCTGTCATTACTTCGAGCCATCGTCTTTGTCTTAGGTTTAGGTCCTTCTGAGTGTAGACATATTTCAGGCTCTTGTGATCGGTGAATATCTCCACTCGTTCGCCGTATAGATAATGTCTCCATAGCTTCAGGGCGAAGATGACGGCGGCAAGCTCCAAGTCGTGAGTGGGGTAGTTCTTCTCATGAGTCCTCAATTGTCTTGAGGCATAAGCTACAACCTTCCCATGTTGCATTAAGACACAACCCAATCCTTTTTCGGATGCATCGCTATAGATGACGAAACCTCCGGATCCAGATGGTATGGTCAAGATGGGGGCAGTAGTCAGACGCTTCTTCAACTCATCAAAAGCTGTCTGGCATTCCTCAGACCAGATGAACTCCTGGTCCTTGCGGGTAAGACGGGTAATTGGCTCTGCGATTCTTGCAAAGTTTTCTACGAACCTCCGGTAATATCCGGCAAGTCCTAGAAAGCTTCTCACCTCTGAGACGTTGGTAGGGGTTGGCCATGTCTCGACAGATGAGATCTTTGCTGGGTCCACCGAGATGCCTTCTCCTGTGATCACGTATCCCAGAAAAGCGACACGATCAAGGAAGAACTCGCACTTGCTTAGTTTAGCATAAAGGCTCTCACGTCTCAGCGTCTCTAGCACTAGTCTCAAGTGCTCTTCGTGCTCCTCGTGGCTTTTTGAATACACCAAGATGTCGTCGATGAAGACTACCATGAACTGGTCCAGATATTGGTGGAAGACTCTGTTCATCAGGTTCATGAATACGGCTGGTGCATTAGTCAGTCCAAATGGCATCACCAGGAACTCGTAATGACCATAGCGAGTCCTGAATGCTGTCTTTGGGATATCTTCTCTCCGTACTTTGACATGATGATAGCCAGATCTTAAGTCTATTTTTGAGAATACTACAGCTCCCGTTAGTTGGTCGAACAGATCGTCAATTCGCGGCAAGGGGTACTTGTTTTTGATTGTCAAAGCGTTGAGGGCTCTGTAATCAATACACATCCGATATGTTCCGTCCTTCTTTGGTACAAACAACACTGGTGCTCCCCAGGGTGATGCACTAGGACGAACAAATCCCTTGATTTGTAGTTCTTCAAGTTGCAGCTTCAGCTCGTCAAGCTCCTTCTTCGCCAGTCGGTACACATTTGAGGATACCGGTGCAGCTCCGGGTATCAGCTCAATAGTGAACTCTACTTCTCTGTCAGGCGGTAGGCCTGGCAATTCCTCTGGAAATACGTCTTCGAATTCTGCAATGAGTGCTGGGGGTTCTATTTCCATTGCCATGTAAGTTCTAGGAGTCTGGCCTACTCCTTGCTCGATGGTATCTCGTACGTATTCGAACTCCGGGTGTCCTGGTGGTCTAAAGGTGATACTTTCTTTTTGGCAGTCTAGGATAGCATTATTCTGGATTAACCAGTCCATGCCTAAGACGACGTCAAAATTTGGCATAGGGAGTACCAAAAATCGCGCTCTTAGCTCTCTACTACAAACAATTATTGAACATGTTTCAATAATGGTGGTAACTGGAACAATACCTCCTCCGGTAAGAATTTTCCAGCACTTGGGTAGTGGGGAAGTAACTAGTTTGTGCATGGCTACGAATTTACTAGATATGAATGATAGGGTTGCACCAGAATCAAATAATGCAGTTGCAGGTAATGATGCAACTAAAATGGTACCTGCGATAGTTTCTCCTTCAGGTTCTTCGGCAACTGCAGCTAAAGCAAAGGCTTGTCCATGCCTTTGTCCTCCGGGTTGTTGTCTAGCCTTGAACTGGCTCTCCTGAATGGCCAGAGGTGGTCCCTTCTGATATCCTCCTGATGTGGAGGGTAGCATCTTTTGGGCAGGCGTTCCTGATTTCTGCCCGTTCTGATGAACTGCATCTTTGCGTTGCGGGCAGTCCCTAGCCATATGTTGGCTAGATCCACATATTAGGCAGAGTCCCTTCTTCTTTCTACAATCATTGATATAATGCCCCTTCTTGCCACAAAAGTGACAAGTCGGGAGTTTCTTCTTCTGGTAGGGCCCCGTCGTCTGATGCGTCTGATTTTGTGGACGACGGATAGGGCCTCCTGCCCCTTGCTGGTTTTTGGCCGGGAAGGTTAGATTTGAGCGTCTCGTTCCTCGGCCAATAGCTTCTGCAAGAACCTTCTCGTAGGAGATCCTTGACTGTGATGTCGTATACCTCTGAAGCTCGCAGGTGAGGCCGTGGTGGAATCTTTTGGCTTTCTCCAGCTCATTCGGTATCAAGATGGTACCGAATCGAATTAATCTGCTGAACTCCGCGTCGTAGGCGTCAACAGTCATGTTTCCTTGTTCCAAATGCAGAAACTGGGAGTATAAGGCATTTTGGACTGTTGCAGGGAAGTACTTGGCATTGAAGTGCTCAAAAAATTGTTCCCAAGTTTGATTCTTGCCGACGCTGCGCTCTATGGATTCCCACCAGTGATGGGCATTGCCTAAGAGTTGAGCTCTTACGACGGTCATCCATAGATCGGGGGTAAGTTGCGAGCCTTCTAGCAGCATTTCTGTATTGGAGATCCAATCTGAGATCACCTCTGGGGATTCGCTACCCTTAAAAGTTTTCGGGTTCATCTGGCGGAAGCCTTTGACGGTGCCCATTGATTGGACAGGTGCTGGTGTTGGCGCTGGGGCAGTCGTTCTTTCCAAGGCCGCCATTAATGTCTGTCTCAAGGTCTCAGTCTGTTGCCACTGAGATTGTCTCAGGGCTTCAGTCTGCTGCCACTGAGTTTGCATCATAGCCTGGAGGAACTGGAATATCTGTGTTTGTCCTTCAAGTTGAGGCATCTGGGCAGGGAAGGCGGGAGGTGGTGGCAGTGGTGTTTCTGCCTGGGAGGTTTGCCCTTCATGCTGGGCTGGTGTTCCTGTCTGGGCAGGATTCTGAGGAAGGTACGGAGTCATTGGGTAGACCAACATCCTTCTCGGGGATGGGTCCCTCGGGGTGGATGGGATTCCCTGGACTTCGGACGAGGGGTCTGTTGCTGGATCAGCCCCATCAATCGAATGTCCACCGGGTATGTCCATTTTTCTGAAGAAAATAGAATAAGAAAAGCATAAGAAATTTATAATTGATAATCAAGCAGGATGCAAAAAGTTTGATGAAGTCAGTGTGGATGAGACCTAGTATTTCTATCCTATAGCAGGCTTGCTGGGCATGTCATCATACCACTAGCAATAAACTAGACCTGCATGGGCCACCACTAAAACCATGTCACGCCCCAGTCCCAAAATGAGAGGAACTAGGATACGTGGCATTGGCCAGCTGACACGTTACTAAGGGTTCAATCCATTCTTATGGACCCAAGGGAACGTGCTACGCTGTCCTAAAATACTACAAGTCTAATAAAGGCAAGTCTATCTCATCCACAGGAAATGTCAGAAAATAGTGCTAAAATTATATAATGTTGAGTCTGAAATATAATATTACACAACTTGTGGAAACAAACCCACTGTCAAAATATAATAATAGAACAAAAAAGGATAGACTGGGTATCGTCTATCTAGCAAAACATCTCCATCGCCTAAGAGAGCATCTCCTAGAATCAGGTAGATTCTGATGATATCTCCTCCAGTTCTTCCTCGGTGGCATGCCTGGTCTCCTATCCTGGACCATACACCGTGGGGTAGTAGGCCTCATCTAAATCTGGAAGAGAACCAGGTCCTCAGTGGGACATAACAAGATACAGGAAAATAATATGCCAGGTATGAAATACTGAATAAATAAATAAATGCAGGGTGCTAACCATCTAAGTGAAAATGCAAGTAAAGACCTTGTAGTACGCATGGAAATGTGTAGGTTTGACATATGCTGACTTAATTCACCAATCGTGTTGACTGGCTAGTATATGTGTCATATGCCCCCGGACACACGGGTAGCTCTGCAATCGACCATCTCTGAAGAGCATGGTACGAAGGATAAGGACTCATGGAGGGGGTGTCCCACACGTCTACTAGTTATCTTTCCCGCCCAATGTAACTAAATGCCAAGTCATACTTTTCCTGAGTTTCCTGATTTTATGCTAAGTCGTGATGCATGTCATACGTACTGGTAGCTAATCAATTACGCAGCTCGCATCCCAATATATATTGCAACCATGTTGCGTGTTCTCGTGATAGGGTCTAGGAAGATATTAGGATATCCTCGCAGTTGTTGGTAAGTCTGTAAAGTACTAAGTTATTTACACTATGTGTCAACGTATCTGTTGACTGTACCTGAGGCAAGCTCAGGTACTCACAGTTATATGGAATTCAGGAAAGAAAATAGCATATCACAGTACTTGAATTTAAACAGTAACTTGGCAAGGTATACTTGCCTACTTCCTGACTGTGCTGGACAACTGATCCCACTGTCAAGACCGAGGGTCCTTGTGATAGGGGGTCACTGACTGTGCTGGAGATATTTTCTGTTTAAGATGTTTACAGGATTCGTAAATACCAATTTAATAAAAGGCATAGATATATAGTATATATTCTTATGTAAATATATACACATAATACATATATATATATATATATAGGGTTCAAATACATATATAGAGTATATATAAATACATATAGATATAGCATATATAGTATGTATATATATAGCATATAGGTATACGTATAAGTACATATATATTTACATATATATAAGGGAAAGGGAAAAGCAGAAAAAGATACATATATACATACATATATATGATATAATAAATAATATATATATAATAGGTAATATATACATATATAGATATATATATTCTCATATATATATATATATATAAAAGAGAAAAAATGCTGAAATTTAGATGTACATATATATATTATTATGTATATAATATACTTTATAATAATTATATATACATTATACATAATTATATAGATATAAATATATATATGAAAGAAAATAAAAAGATGCAGGAATTAAACATACATATATATATTTATATATATACATACATATATATGATATAGTATATATATACATATAATTATAAAAAGAAAGGCATATATATATATACATATATATTATATGTATATATATAATAAATACTATGTAAAAATATATATAGATATATAAGAAAAGAAAGGAAAATATATATATACATAATATATTACAATATATATATACTTAATATATATAAATAGGTATATAGTAATAGTAATAATTATATATATATAATATATATATAATTATATATAGAATATATATGTATATAAATATATATACATATACATATATATATATTTATGTATATATAATAAATAAAAAAAGAAAAAAAACAGAAATTATAAATAAATAATATATATTTATATACTGTATAAAATACAGTATTTAAGTATATATTATATATATATAGTTATATAATTAAATATATATATATAGATATACATATATATAAAGAAAGAAAAGAAATTATATATATATATATATATATTACATATATATATATAATAGTTAAATAACAGAAAATAAAATGCAAAAATAATACATATATATCATACTGTATAAAATACAGTATTTAAGTATATATACTGTATTTATATTATATATATATAGTTATATACATATAATATATAATTATATATATATATATATATATATATATATATATATATATATATATATATATATATATATATATATATATATATATATATATATATATATAGATAGATAGATAGATATATATAGACATATATATAGATAGATAGATAGATAGATAGATATAGACATATATAAATAAATAAATAAAAAAAATGCAGAAATTATAAATACATAAATACTGTATTTATACAGTATTATATAATAATATAATATTAATTATATATAATAATGTATATATATAGTATATTAATATATATAAATATATACATATATATATACATATACACATACGTATACATAAAATAATACCTATACGTACATTAGAGGGGGGGTACTGTTCCGGTCAGGTAGGTGGGGCCCTGGGCTCGTCGCCGGTGGGAGCACGGCGGCGGAGGAGGCGGTGGCTGCAACGGCAGCAGCAGCTAACAGCAGCAGCAGCAGTGCCGGCTTGCAGCGGTGGCAGCGGCGTCAGCGGCGGTGGTGCGGTCGGTGCAGGGCGGGGGATCGGCGGAGGAGATGGTGGCGGAGAGGTTGATAGTGGTGGTGGGGTTCTACGGTGGCGGTGGAGGTGGCTGGAGGCGGTCGGGATGGGGGTGGTGGTGTAGTCGGGGAGAGGGGTCGGGGTGCTGTGGAGGTGATGGCGGCGGCTGTGGTGGTCGGGGGTGGCAGGGGGTTGGTCGGAACGGTGGAGGAGGTGGCGGCGAGGCGTTTGGGGGTGGTGGCGGTGGTCGACGACGGCCGGAGGCGGTGGTGGAAGTGGTTCGGGTGGTGGTGGCTGTGGGTGTTGGTGTTGGTGGAGTTGGGTCTGTGGCAGCCGTAGGCGGCGGAGGCGGTGGCCGGAGGGAGTGAGGCTTGGCCGGAGGGGAGGTGGGGTAAGGGCGAGGCTGTCGGCAGAAGTTGGTCGGAGGGGGTGACCGGAGTTGGGTGGTGTGAGGGTTGGAAGTGGGGAGGGGGTCGGGTTTTATAGATATAGGGGGAGTGGCAAGGTTAGTAAATAGGGGGAAGTTTAGGGGTGTTTTGGGTATTTTGGGTTTTTAGATTTTTATGCAGCCATTTGGATATTTATGTGGGTCCCACATGACACGTGTGCGGTCCACATTCACCAGCCAATGAGGTGATGCCACCTCACACTGGAAATTTGCATAAAAACCCCTAAAATTTTATAAATTGCAATTAGGTCCTAAAATAGGTATTTTGCGTAATTACGCAATTTGTCTGATAAATTTTCCTGTTCCCAGAAAATACTAAAATGCTCAGAATTGAGAGGGAAAAGCTGTAGGAGGGTCCTGAGGGGGTGGGGGTGATTCTGGGCAGGGGTAGGGTCTGGTTTCTTGGTGATACGGGTCATCGTATTTATTATTTAATAAATACTGCGCACGGTGTTCTATAATTATTTAGAGGCAGGTAGGGCCATAATTTTACTACGGTGCCAATATACTAATTGTAGTATATTTAAAGTAGAATATTAACGTATTTTTGTCTGGATAAAACAGGTGCCTGTTGGTCCTTAATCTCTAGGGGTACAGAGATGGTTAAAGAGCAAGAAATAAAATAGGAATTAAATACAAACTTTTGTAACGATACTTGTGCGTCTCAAACGAAGCTCAAAATTAAGCATCTGGGAGTTGTACAAAAATCAGAAAATTAGTTTAATAAGTCTAGGGCAGGTAGGTGAATTTTGTTTGGGAATTACAGCTAGTGCAATGCTCTAATTAATTATTGAAGTACAGGTGCACAATCAATAGGATATGTAAACAAAATAATTTTTAAAAAGTTACAGAAATTCTAATTAGCTAAAATTAATCCTAAATTACTGAAATCTGGTCGAGGGAGTTTACAGACAAATAGTAAAGAGAACAGGCAATGTAGACAATAGGGTATAGTCAGTGCATATATGAGATGAAAGAGAAAGGAACTACAACATCAGACACAAGACAATATAATCTATGGAACTGAATATGAAGAACTGTAACTACTCTAAGTATTTGAAATACTAGTTTCGAAATATGATAGGCTTGGGAACTTGTACGATAGCTAAATGGCCTGTCTAATCAAACATGAGGTATATGATTAACATTAACAATATTTTACAATTTACAATAGGAATATGATCATATTTTTTGATAGCATTTCTTCCGCCCCAACTAGTACTGTGGATCCAACCATGACACGTTACGATACACGATCAATGTCTAATGATAATACCATGTACGATGTCTAATATTAATGTCGTATACGATGTTAATACGATAACCATTGTAACATTTCATGACTGAAGATCCAAGCTACATACCAGTCCGTGTACCATAGTGTCAAGAATTAGATGTAAAATTTCTAAATACTTGAAATATAGTAATTATCAAATAATGAAAACTATCAGAGAATGTACTCGTCTGAGGTCCTGAGCTGACAACACCAATATGTATCTGGACTGGAGTCAAAGTGACCTATATATGAAATTACATGTCATTTGGTGTAATAAAGTGATAAACATGTTTAAATAATCTAAAATATAATTTCTAGGTCAAAACGAGGTCATATTAGTCAAACTAGGTCAATTTGGGCCAAAACTAGTTAATTCTAGGTAGTACTAGTCTATATCTAGGTTTCTAGGTCAATATCTTAAGGATATTAGCTATTCTAGCTAAGGCTAGATACTAGGATACCATACCTACCAAGTATCAATATAACTTATACTAGTAATAACACTAAGTAATATATATTACCATATACTAGTTATAACTACTATCTAAGTTACCTAGTATCCATAATACCTTAATACCCTCAATAACTTAGTATCTGTCACTACCCAATTCTAGAAAATAGGGTTATTTTTTTATTTTTATTTGATAAATTGTGAATTATTTTTAAATAATTATATTTATATTTAAATAGTGATTGTATTATTTTTAATTGATTGTTTTAGGGTTTTGGCTAGTCTGGACCCATGTCAGACCCAAGTGGACCCATGTCCGACCCAACCCACACCCTTGTGAGGATTATTTTGGGGCTTAGAATTATTATTATATTTTTAGTGGGTTAGTTGGAGAGAATTGGAGTTAGTTTGAGTGCTTTTGGAACCCGAAACCCAAAACCGAGTGTGTGGAGGGCATTTTGGACTTTGGAAACCCTTATATTTCACTTGGCCGGCCTTTCCCACAGCCCCTACCCGCACACCACAGTAGCCCCCTTGTTCTATTTTCTTCTTCTTCTTCTTCTTCATTTCTTCTTCCTCTCTACTTCTTTCGTCTTCCTTCCTTCTTCCAAAGTAAGTGTTTCATTTTTCTTCCTTCTTTCTTTCATTCCTTCTTCTTTATGTGAACTCTAACCTTGCATTTTCCCTAACCTAGGTGTGTGGAACCTAGATTTAGTGTGGAGGCTAGATTTGGTGGCTTGGAGCTTGAGGGAGGTGATTTCAAGTGGATTTGAGACTTTGGCCTTGGGATTTCAACTCCCAAGAGGTAAACCCTAACTGTTCTTTTGCTAATTACTCTTATGTAGTATAATTAGTGGTTTAGAACCTTCGTAGACCCTAAGCCTACCCGTGGGAGGTAGTTGGAACGAGTTTGGTTGAGTTTGGAGACTTTGACATCAGGTTTTGTGTCAATTTCGGGTAGAATCCGAATTTGGCCTAATTTTGGGTGATGCCCTAGGTTAGACGGACCTAGGTAGACGTTGTCGGGTGTCTTGAGGGTGAGTACGTGTCTCCGTTCGGACACGGGAAGTATCACGGAGAAACGGGCATTTTGGGCAAAATTTGGGGTTTTTGTCGTCGCCGATTCTAAGTGCGTGCGCGTTTTTGCCACGGACCTAGAACCGATACGGTAGCATTTTTTTCTAGGATCTAGGCATCGTTTAGAACCCGTGGGTAAATTTTGGGCTGATTCCGAGTTGGTTTAGTGTGCGTTTCAGGAGGTTTTTTGAACCGCACACCGCGTGTTCGTCGAAATAACCGAACGGCCATTTCGACTTGGCTTCCTAGTTTCGGGCTTGTGCGCGCGTTGGGTTAGCATCGGGAAGTGTGTGCTAGAATTCTCGGGTCGTTGGGCGTGAGTGGGGTGTGTTGTTTGTGTGTTGTGTGCGTTGTGGTTGAGTTGTGTTTATGTGTCTATATATATATATATTTATGTGTGTGTATATATATATGTATATGTGTTTGTATGTATATATAGATGTGTGTATTTATATACCTATATGTTAGTGTGTGTGTTTATATATATATGTTAGTATGTTAGTGTGTATATATATATATATATATATATATATATATATATATATATATATATATATATATATATATATATATAGAGAGAGAGAGAGAGAGTTATATATATATGTATATAGGTGTGTGTGTGTCTGTGTGTGATTGCGAAGAGGGGGGGAGGCAGGCAGCCAGTGCAGCGCAGCGGGGATAGCAGCTGCAGCAGCAAGCTGCCCCCAGCAGCAGCAACATGCTGCACCACCACCAGCAGCAGCATTGATACAGCAAGCAGCAGCAGCAGTTCTTCAGCAGCAGCATTTTAAGGCAAGGCAGCAGCAGCAGCTAGCATTCACAGTGAGGAGCGTGGCGAGGCTTGGGTATAGATAGGTGGTTAAATAGATTAATAGATAGTTAGATAGATTAATAGATAACTAGTTAGATAGTTAGATAGATAACTAGATATATTGATAATAGATTAGATACATAGATAGATAGATATATCTATGGATAGATAGGTAGTTATCTATCTATATGTATAGATATAAATACATATAGTTAGATAGGTAGTTATATATATATATATATATATATATATATATATATATATATATATATATATATATATATATATATATATATATATATTTGAGATGTGTGTGGGTATGTCTATATGTGTGATATATATACATATAGGTATTTAGGTATATATGTACATATATGATAGATATGTATATTTTCTAGCCTAGATTAATAACTAGGTATATATTTATAAGCTTAAATAGCTAACTAATAGCTAGTTAGAGGGGTATGAGAGCGGTATCTCAATACCTTGAGATATCCAAGGTATTGAGTTTCGAGCGGGGTATTTGAGCAATAGCCTAGGAATTGTATTGGAGTGATTTTTATATGTATTTGTATATATATTTACGCGTGCTAGCATAGGTTTTAGCGGGTTTAAGCGGGGTGCGTGGCCTAGATCGAGGTATCGGATACCGAGGGTATCCCGGTATCTCGAGGAGGCGAGTTTGAGAGTTTACTAGCTTAATGAGCTCGGTTTGACCTAGAATTTCAGGGGCACCCTAATTTGACCTAGCTTTGACCATAATTGTCCTCGTTGACCGTAAAAGTCAACGTTTGACCTAGTTTTGACCTAGAGTTGACTTTTTAGACCCCCCGGGTTGAATTTTTGACCCAAATTTTACCGGTTTGACCCGTTCGACCTAGAATAGCCCTAGAAGCCTATTTTTAATTATTTTATATCAGTTTAAATTCATAGAACCCTGTTTAATTCTGCTTTTTGCATTAGGTTCTTGCGACACCGGTCCGGATCTCGATCCTCATTAGTTGCTCAGGATATCAGGCGAGTACCTACCTCTGATAGTTTTTATTTCATGATAGCGTTTATATCACCTATTCTAGAACTGTAATACTTGATTCTGATACATTGTTACACGAGATGGTACTAGTGGATCCCGTCATGAGATGCTATCCCCCTTACCGTGTTCAGCGGGTACTCTATCACGTATATTTTATCATGTGCTTCGGGTATTGATTCTCATGTGCTATCATGTGCTTCTTGTGCTCTTGCCTTCATGTGCGTGAGCTATTATCATGTACGTAGCGTGTTATGGTTGGATCCAATGGTATTAGTGGGGAGGAGAGTAGGAGTTGGTTATATGATCAAAGCCAAACAGTATTCATGTGTATGTCGGTTATGCAACTCACGCATAACGGAGTTATCGTAGTATTTTTCATGTGCAACCTAAGCCGATCACATAACGAACTTGTGCTCATGGCACTTAGCTAGTATTCATGTTTTCTTACATGCAGTTACTTTTTGACTACTTGTATTGTTCTCCAGTTTACTTTGCAGCTACTTATTCTGCTCCAGCATGTATTTATTTCCTATGCATCTTGTATACTTTTCTATTGCTCGTCATATACACCTTACCATGTATTTGGAGTTGCTTTCAAAGTTATGTACTTTGCTCCAGTCCTGACTGGGCATATTTTTCCAGAGGATCCTGAGGATTATTGCTCGACGTTCTACGGGCCTGGTGTTGACGAGGGTTGTGACCCCGAGATCGAGGAGGAGTGCGCCGAGGAGACGCCTTTAGCGTCCTAGTTAACTAGGTGGGAGATATTGTAGACTATTATGGCCTTATTATGTTTCCAGTAGTTATTTTGGATGATTGTACTTATTCTTTTGATGCTGTGAGATATTGTAGACTATTATGGCCTTGGACTGTATTTTGGATATTGTCTTGCTCTGTGTTTCTTTGTTTCCTTTTGCTATCATATCGTGCTTTTACTCTTCCCCTAGATTTTGTGATTGAGAGTTCATATATATATATATATATTGCGTGGTTGCCCTCCTTTTAGAGAGGGTTATTCATATATATATTGCGTGGTTGCCCTCCTTTTGGAGAGGTTATTGTCAGATTTTTTGTGAGATATATAGATATGGTTGACCTAGAACGGACCTTTACAGCGTTCTACCGCCGATTCTGCGGCGTAGGCTGGACGTACCCACGACTTATGCCCGATTTTCGGGTGCGGGTCGTGACAATATCACCCATTACTAATAACTTAGTTAATCTTAATACTATATTTGTATCTAGACTAATTATCCACACCATATAACAAATGCTTAGTTTAACTAATATATCTTAACTATGAATATCATAACTTAATACCTTAGCTCCCCCGACTTATTTGCATCTACCTTAGATATAACCCTTACTAACTGATATCTTAATACTAACAATATCTAATACTTTAACCTCATAACTTACCTACATCTGTTTTCTACCAACTAACCAATATCTTATCACCTTAACCCACACACATAATATCCACTCTTATGAACACTGTTCCTGCTATACTCTGGACACTAATACTATAATTCCACATGACACTCTCTCATATGCCCTGCTCCTAATGCTATAATCTAAGATACCCTAACCTACTGATACACCCTAAGATACTCTCTCATTCCCACACACAAACTGTGCACCCATCAAGACCTATACTCCCCTCTTGATCACAACATATATACTTCACTCATAAATTCCAAATTCCACACTTCCTTGATACTCATACAACTCTGATGATACTCAGATGTACCTAACACTTGATTCAGTCCCCACATACACTAACTTACATACCAGGATACCAACTCTAATTTTTGTTACCCCATGCAAAGATGTCTGCATATGGCCTGCAGTAGCTCACCCTCACTGATATTACTCCTAAGGGGTTGCCCTCTGTCCCACAGGCACCAACATGAAAACTCCTCTATCTATATAACTTTATTCTCATCCTTACACTAAAAACTATCAATACCTTAAACATTTTACTACAATTAACACTCCATGAACCTTTCTCATCACTGATACGTGTGTTATCCTAATACTACACTAGTTACTACACCCAATATCTGATATCCTACCGATACAGTCAAATATCAGTTCCCTCTTGCTTCAAAGTGCACTTGTAACAAATACAGAACTTCCCCCAACTACCTGAGATCAAGCCTGCACCTGAAATATAGATGCACTCATGGTCACACACATGATAAAACACCAATGTATCCATACACTCTCAAACACTACACAACTTACCTAGTTGCTAAGACCTCACTCCCATACACCAACTCACAAAGGAAAACCCATTCCCAAATATATGGTATCACATAATCTAGTATCCACTTGTTTATACTCTCACTCTTCACTGATACCTCTACACCAGACACTCAACTTACTGCTTTGGGCACCCCTACACTTGTGCACCAGTTTGCACATAACATGTGAAGTACCTACTACTGTTCTTTCTCAGTTAAACATACCTACTGTAATATATTTAGCTCGAGTTCCCTTGCAATCAACAACTGAATATAACCCCCTCTCAACTGATTGTCTATTACTCACATAACTCATATACAAACCTACCTACACAGGCCATTCCTTGAACACTTTCCCCAAGACAACTGATACCCTCTCATATCACAAGGAAAAGATACTCAGGTGTACTCCTATACTTAGCTACATATCCAACACACTACCTCACATCCTATCTAATACATACAGGTATTTGCCTCAACTCTCCTTCACCATACCCTCACTTCTAGACCTCCCTCACACAAATACCAACACCAACACAAATACCAACAACAACACTAACAACAACAACAACTGCTCAATACCTGAGCACTTCCTCCATCATCCACTACTACTAATACTGCTGCTTGTTTTGCAACTTGATATTGCTACTGCTCTAATCCTAATGATACTATTACTGAAACTGGGTACCCCTTCTCTCTGCATACACACCAGTGTATGCCAAACCCGAGCACTTAACTTGTCACCCCTTCACATCTGCACCACAGTGGGTACTCGAGCCCATATTAGATCACCTAATTACCCCTTCACACTCTCCATGCACACACTAAATAACACTCCACAGCACATACACAATAACTTCCTTCACCACCACTGTTTTACCCCAACTTAAATGTACCTGCACCCTCTCTGATATATTGGCCTACAAAGGATAAAATAATGCACCACTATGCATAACATATATTCTTTAATACACTATCCCACCAACATCACTAAACAAACAAATGATCAAACACTTGGTGCGCACCACCCCATGACACATACCAAATCCATGATACTCTCTTGATACTCTTAATACACTATGATACCATCACTCCTATCACCTGGGACACATCTAATATAGTCAATAAGGTATAAATAACACAATAGATATTCCATCAAACACTTGGTGTGCCAAATTTGGAGTTTTCCCCAAATTAGCACAAAACTCAATGTAACTCAAGAGGAAAACCTAGATCTAGCAAAATAAAAACTTTTAACACCTAGATCTAGCCATATAGAGTCAATTCCACCTATGGGAGGGTTCCTATAGGTCCAATGGGTGTTCTTAATCATAATTACAGTAGAAAATAGAGAAGTACCTAGATTGTGAGTGATCTCCTTGAAGAACTCCAAATTTGGACACGAGAAAGATAAAGTAGATACGATCCTCAGTACTTGAACTCCTCTTCATGCTTCCTTTAGCAATGACAAGCTCTTTAGCCTCATTGGAACAAAAATGAGAGGAAAGAAATTTGGGAATGGGTGGATTTTGTAGGGAAGAGACTAGGGTTTGCCTCTAATTTTGGGGATGAACTAATTAGGAATGAAATAGAGGTTATTCATGAATGAAGAGGCTTATATAGGATTTCTCTTAGGGTTAGGGTTAGGTTGAAGAATATTTGAATTGACTTAAAGGCCCCTCTCATTCTTTCATGAATGTGATCTAAGTAAACCATAAGACGAATACTCTATTCTTGAGTCTAAATAGGTTTAATAGAATTAATCTGGTCATGACTAACTATTTTAATTGAATCAATAGGTCTAGTCAGGTCTAGTTAGGTCCACTAATGTCATGTCTAATTAAAATAGACTAATCAACTAACAAATATTAGTCATAATATATATAACATGCACATTATAAATAAAATATACACAATATTTATAATTATACAAAATGACAAAAATACCACTATTCTGGAATATATGGTAGTGACAATATGCAATGGACTAATACTCATGTGAAGTTTGCTACAATGTGTTAAGACTGCTACAATGGACTGATACAAGAAGTGGACTGCTGCCATATCCTACCTTAACTCGACTGATACTAACGTACTAAAGGGGCTGCTGCTAATAACAGTCTTCCCTCAACTTAAACTACTGTATATGAATGCAGCAATAGCTGTTAATGCTGGTATTACTTGTTGCAGTGCCAGGAACACCCCCTCACAGACACTCACAGTGCACATACTACCACCTAAACACAGTAGTTCACTTACTACTCACACACACACACACACACACACACACACACACACATATATATATATATATATATATATATATATATATATATATATATATATATATATATATATATATATATATATATATATATATATATATATATACTTAAAATATATATACATATCTCTAATGAGTATACCAACCTATAAACAAGTGTAAATCTGGGAACAAGGCCAAGAATGACTAAATTATCATTTTGACAAACACTTGGTGTGCAAGAGGGCACTCATGGGTATCACACATTGATACTCATGTGATACTCACTAAAATCAATTCCCAACACAACAAAATCATCATGGCACATTTAAAATACCGATAAGCAATATAAAATAGTGAGAAATGACCCCTAAGGTATTCCATCAAACACTTGGTGTGCCACCTCGGAGTTTTCTCCAAATGGTCATAAAATCTCAATGTAACTTTCTCCATAGGACTCCTATAGACCTAGTTCTTCTTCCTATGGGTAGTCCTAAGTCAATGAAGGGTTCCTATGGGTCTATTACATTATTATAATATTGAAATGACAAGAAAAATAAGAGTTTACATATTGGGAGATGGATTCCCAATATGGTTCCTTAAATGAGCACAAGGATGAGAATGTACACCAACTCCTAGCATTACTCATCTTTTTCTAGCCTCTTGCAATCCTCAAGCTTCTAGCTCTCCATGGGGATGATAATGAGAGGGATGGAAATTGGTTTGAAGGAATTTGGTGGAGGAAAATGGAGAAATTTGAGGATGAACTAAATAAAGAGGAAGGGGATGAAGTGATGAATATTCATGAGGCTCCTCCCCTCTAAATAGGGCCGACCACTTAGGGTTAGGGTTAGTTTGGTCTTAAAATGTCCAAAATGCTCTCTCAAGTTTTCATGAAGAGTTTAAATAATGAAGGTTCTAATATTTAAATAAATGAGATATTCTACTCATTCTCTCTACCTTAACTAGTTAACCAAGACTAATTTATTGGGTTACTCTATTTGTCATGACAAGTCTAGTCGGGTTCAAGTCTAGTTGGGTTCATTAGCAACTAGTCTAACTATGGCTAACACACAATCATCTATATTAAATATTTAAATACATACAACTATACCAATTATCATTATTAAATAAAATATATCAATAATAAATATTACCAAAATGACCAAAATATCCATATCCTGAAAAGTGATGGTTACAAGCCACCCTTGGGAACGCAATACCCCACACTTTCTCCTAGGCTGGCATGATCCCGGTGCCCCGGCGATCGTCCGAGGATCCCATATACCTCGTGCACGAGTTGTCCGTGACCATGCAACTCTCTTCTTTATTTCTCTTGTTCTGGTAAGACGGCGATGGTTGCAGCACATGTTGGCTATTACCCGCTACACGCATCCCGCCTTACCGGTGCTAGGCCATTAGCACGGCTACCTTTACTTATTTTAATCTTATCATTCTTGTTCATAAGCGATGATGGTTGTAGACACGGTAGGCCATTACTGGCTACAAGCCACCCCGAGCGGCTTTTCTTATTCTTCTTTTTTATCATAATGCAATTCCCTAGTTCGGGTATTGCCTTGATAACCTTATGCATGGTCCCATAGTCTTTTCATATTTTCGTTACTTGGCTCGGAATGACTATTCGATAGTCTTCCTGTCTCAGGTGAGTGGATCATGCTTTGTATCGTGTTACAGGCAGTGGAACGAATCTACGAGGCTAGGATTGTAACAAGAAGAGCGAGTACTAGTTAGCAGGTAAATCAGGAAATAATTGAAATAGTAGAAAACATAAGCCTTTACACTAGCACGAGTATAAAGGGTTAGTGCGCAAATTGAAACTGTGCAGAGGCATATAGAGCGGCGCATAAGAAAAACTATCAAGTTACTTCTTTTCCATGTTCTAGAAAAGCACTACAAGATGTGATTATTCCCTTATCTAGGTGCGTTGTTTTGTTTATTAGCATGTAAAAGGTGATTTTTTTAGCGATTAGCATGTATCGTCCATGTTTTATGTGTGCAGGCTAAGCAAAGACATGTTCATCGTAGCCACCCACCTTAGCGATGATTCGACTCGGCCGAGCGATACTCCGAGTGTGCCTTTGAAAGTCTAAGCCTGAACTCCTGAATGACCAAGTCAAAAAAATTTTGCGAGTCTTCTCACTGAGCAAAGCGGGACGGGTCGTCGCACTCTTGTGTCTTTTGAATCGGCTATCCGCATTGATGCGAAGCGGGTCATTACACGCATGAGACTTGGTATCTGGACAGATGTCGCATATGCGGCACGAGTTTGCTCATGCCGCATATGTGCTGATTTACTCTATATATAGAAGAGCTTATCTTTCATTTGAGGAGTTGAAAAAAATCGAGAGCACCAGAGCACCCCTTCCATATAGTACTTTTTGAGTGTTTCCGAAGGTGACCAAGAGCATTCCAGAAGTTCATTATGAGCTTACTGGTTCCTGGGGGCAGATCGTCTGTACGGTGAATATTGCTTTGAGCAACGGTGGTTTTGACCACCTAGCAAGGAGTTTTTCTTCAGTTTTTTTTTTTTACTTCATTCTTTCTCGTTGTAGCGTTTTTGAACGTAAAGAGAAGAACGTTTTTCTTGTTGCTATTGGTAATCTTCATCTTCTTCGAAGTTAGTTTGTAACCTATTCTATTCCGTGCTTCGTTGGAATCGAGAATATCAGATGAGGAACTCTTGTGTGAATCTCTGATCTCGACGACAACTTGGATTCTAAAAGAGAGCGGATATTCGGGTCTCGCTAGAAATTCTTCTTATGGCCCGTGTTCTACCATCTAAGATCCGCCTGGGGACTATCAAATTTGATTGTATTCACTGTGTAACACACTTGGAATCAAAGTAAACAACATTACACGCACGCATGGCTAGAAAAAAATATTCACCATGTGATAGTAGTGAGAACTTGCTTTCTTCCAATAACAAATGATACATCATAGTACGTAACATATTATAATTGGAGAAGAGAAATACCCCACTAATGTCACGTGATGAGGGGTTGACTCATTAAATAATTTTTTTCGCAGCTACTGGGACAATTAATTTGACTCATATGTTAGCTATTTTAGCCGGCCAAATTTGACTCGATCGGTTGTTCACTCATCCACGTACTGGTGTTAGATTATAGAGTCTATCGACAAACTAATCATTTCATCTATCAACAAACTAGTACAAAAATAAAATTCGAACGGAAGAGAAAATAATTCTTTGTTTATGATAATTAATTAGTAGTAGAAGGCAAGTAGTCACTGTTAATTACGGCTACACATGTGTAACTCTGTTTTGCTATTAACATCTGTTTCTTTCTATGTGAAGATTCAAGAAGAAGGAAGAAAGCGACTGAATTAACCAGAGTTATCCGTAGTGTACGGTCAAGTTAGTCGTGTGAGAATAGATTCCATCTTCACAAAACGTACAAATAAATATAGTTGATTTATATGTGTTTTTAAAATTTTATAACCTTACATTCAAGTATATGTAATATTATTAAAAGTTGATCTTTATTTTTACAGAAAATTTACTGTAGCGAAATAAATTTATATTAAATTATTATAAACGAAACAAGTTTGAGAAATTTGCAAAAAAAGTCATCGTCCGCCAACAGTGTTGGCGGAAAACACAATTCCTGTACACGTAAGCAGCAAAAAAATTAAAAAAAATTAAAATGTGGGCCCCACGGCCAATTTCCGCCAACAGAGTTGGCTGAAATTGGGGGGGGCCAATTTCACATTTTTTTTTTTTGGTTTGGTTTGGTTTGGTTTGGTTTGATTGGTTTTTTTCGTTGGTTTATTTTAATTAGTTATATTTCTGTTTTATTTATTTAGTTTAGTTTAGTTTAGTTTACTTTTGTAATTAGATTTAAGTAAAATTATTTTAACGAAATGAAATTAAAATAAATTAATTGGAAATTTAAAATTTAGAAATGTTTTTTTCGGAACTTTGTTTTCAAAGCATCAAAATTTGTATATCGAAACATAAATTTATTTCAAAATTTTAAACAAACATAAATTAATTTAAATATTTCTAAAAAAAATTTGTAGATCGAAATATCGTTTAAATCCGTGGGCCCCCACATCCAATATAAATTTATTTCCCTACAGTAAATTTTAAATATTCAAAAATAAGATTACCGAAAGTCAAATTTGGAGATCGAAACATCGTTTTTTGACGATTCTAAAATTTTTCGAAGTCCGTCAAACGGTGAAACTGTTTATCCTATAGTACTTTTCCATACGATCATTTTGGCTCAAACTGGGACTTGTTTCGATCTCCCAGTCAAAAGTTATGATACTTTAAAGTTTTAAAATTTATATTTTTGCCTGTAACATATGCATCTTGTTTCGGATAAATTTTTTTTCTACATGATTTGTGTTACTCTCGTCGAAAACATACAAATCGACTTATTATTTGACAAAAAACGATTTCAAAACAAGTACTTATGGCCGCTCGAAGTCTGCTCGACGGCAGACGTAATAGTCTTACGACAGATTTTTTTTATTATTATTTTTTTAACGTCTGTTAACGACGAAAAAATTTACGATAAAAATATAATATTTATAAATATAAACGTCCAATTCATATTGATATTTTTTTTCCTAATTTTTTAAACTTTTATGCTTTAGATGAAATTTATACAAAACTTTTATGCTTTAGATGGAATTTATACAAATTTTGATGCTTTGAAAACAAAGTTCCGAAAAAAATATTTCTAAATATTTCTTTCCAATTAATTTATTTTAATTTCATTTCGTTAAAATAATTTTACTTAAATCTAATTACAAAAGTAAACTAAACTAAATAAATAAAACAGAAATATAACTAATTAAAATAAACCAACGAAAAAAACCAATCAAACCAAACCAAACCAAACAAAACCAAAAAAAAAAATGTGGGCCCCACGGGGCCAATTTCCGCCAACAGAGTTGGCTGAAATTGGCCCCCCCCAATTTCAGCCAACTCTGTTGGCGGAAATTGGCCGTGGGGCCCACATTTTAATTTTTTTTAATTTTTTGCTGCTTACGTGTACAGGAATTGTGTTTTCCGCCAACACTGTTGGCGGACGATGACTTTTTTTACAAATTTCTCAAACTTGTTTCGTTTATAATAATTTAATATAAATTTATTTCGCTACAGTAAATTTTCTGTTATTTTTATAATGAACTTCCAAAACAGTTTAAAAGTGAGAACTCTAAACTGTTTATAAAGTCTAAATTATTTATTTAAAAAATTAATATTACATAAAAAAAAAATTAATAAAATTATTATAAATAATGTTACGAGAAATCGAATTTATCAAACCAAGAAATATGTCTCATATCTCATGACCAGCCTGTATAAACTCGGTGTGAATACTGCTAATCTGTCAATAGTCTGATTCATGCACGTTGTCTCCCCATTTGCACTTTCTCTCTCAAGGAAAAATAATGCACCCGGACTACAATTAATTAAGACAAAGACAGTCCTCAAATTAAAGAGAAGAAGAAGTCATCACAATGTTCAAATAATATCTCAAGTTCTTCTTTCTCTGACTGAGTGTGTACACTCCCTTCTCCCCTCCAAATCTGCAGAATATATAATTCTCCCTTTTGTTGACCCCAAAGTGCTCTCACTACGTCAACCTTATCATGTTTTCCTTTTCATTTCTTTTTCCAACTTAGTGGACCATTGTCATGATTATTGTCTCCTGCAACTTTATTTATTTATTTATTTATTTATATTCAGGAGAGAAGAGGTTAAATATTTATCGATTTATAACGGAATTAGCCATTCTATTCAGTGAGACTAAAAATTCTATAACATAAAATTTGAATCTAATTTTATTATTTTTCTTAGATCATAGAGGACCAAATAAAATATTACCAACTAGAAAATAAAAATAAAAGACTACAAATTTAAGAAAACTATATACTAATATAAAGGACAAATAAGAGCAATTAAAAAAAAAATTGTATAATTTTTTTTTTCGTGGGGACGAAGGACCTCAATATCATACAGGTGGCTCCGTCCATAATCAGTCGTGTCTATGACTTCCTATTATATATGTAATTAATTTTAATTGTTAGTAAAACACAAAAAAAGTCTTATATATATATATATATATATATATATATATATATATATATATATATATATATATACCAACATTTATAACTCGGATGAAATTACAAGATTGACAGAATCAATGTTGAACCCTTTACCCTAATAGATTCAACCCCCTCACCACTCTCAAGAAAAAATAAAGAGATTAGAATTGAAATCACTCATTAACCCGTAGCAATCTCCCTGAGCGAAGGCGACGACTCCTCGATCAGATCTCTTTCTTCCTTCTGTCTTGGATGATGAAGTCCTAAGAGCAAAGCACGGACTGTTTGCCATTTTATATCAAAACGAGAACTGAGAGAACTGGATTTGATTTAACAAACTAAGAAAGTACAAAGAAGAGTCCTAGGAGACAATCTAAGTACAAATTTATTTTCTGGAGGGGGGGTGACGATGGAGGGTTAGGAGTGTAGCAACTCTCTTTACTCTGTTGACGATCCGGAGCGGAAGCTCTTCTCTCTCCCTTGAGTGTTGATTCCCAGATAGCCCGCCTCTTGCATGTGTATGGTACCATATTATTTATAGTCATATTTATGGCCGCATGGATTTTGGGCCGCATGGATGGTGGGGTTTGCCACGTGTTACCCCTCAACGGAAGGGTGCTACAGCTGTGCACGAGAATCCGGGCTCCGCTGCCACGTGAACATTTATTGGAATTTTGTTGTATGTTGATTATCTGTGTGGTTCCCAACTATGTAGGCGCGACTTGGCCAAATGGACACGTGACCGCTATTTGGTTGGAGAGGACCACTCAGTTGCAACAACAAGACTTGGTCGACGTGGAATCTGGGACACGTGGCCAAAGACGCACGGGGAGCACGGAGTCTGGAACACATGGGGCCAAAGACGCATGGACCGTACGGAGTCTGGAACGCATGGGCCAAAGTCGTATGGAACGCATGGAATATGGGACTTATGGGCCAGAGACGCATGAGATCTTTTTGTCGGGTTGTCCACGTGGCTCTGTACCATCCTTGGGACTTCTGTCTCTTAGTGTGTTCTCATCCTTCGAGACGATAAAAAAAAATTCTTTTTGTCAAGATTTTGTGTCATGCGCCATCTTTGTTGTCAGGACGTCATGTCAGGTCGTCATACGGCCAGTTGTCAGACCGCTTGTTTGGACCGCATGGGTGTTCCTTTTTTGGGTCGCTGGTGTCTGTGCAATCCATCTGTTTTTTTATTTGGGGGCCGCATGGACGTCGGTCGCATGGCTGCATCTTTTTCATGCTTCTACAAGACCCCCTTCAAAGTTTTCAAACTGATAAGTTTGAAATACTTTGAATAAGAATCATGGATGTGGCGCTTCTAATGAAAAAGTTTTGTATCAGCGAGACTTCATGGAAAACCCTTTTAAAACAGGTTTCCATCATATGTACTCATTACCTTGAATTCTAATGAAATTCCTAAAATGTAATGGATTTCCATCATATGTACTCATGATATTGAATATTAAATGAAGTACCTCATTTTTCAGAATTTTGTATGTTTGTGGACTTTTGGGTATTGTACTAGAGATAAGGTGAATGTAGTACCATACCGTAGTTTTTTTAAGGATATCCCACTAGGAGATTTTGGTGGATCTATTACCCTTTTGCGCAATTTGGGGTACGAGCAATAGATTCTAAATAAACCCTATCAGAGGTAATATGGACGTGATAGATTTTGTGGCTTGTAAGGACATCCCGCTGGAGGATTTTGGTGGATCTATTAGACTTTTGCGCACTTTGGGGTGTGAGTAATAGATTTGAAATAAACTCTATCAGAGGTAATATAGACGTGATAGGTTTTGTGGATTTTAAGGACATCCTGCTGGAAAATTTTGGTGGATCTATTACCCTTTTGCGCACTTTGGGGTGCGAGTAAAAAATTTGAAACAAACCCTATCGGAGGTAATATGGATGTGATAGATTTTGTGGATCCATTACTTTTTGCGCACGTTAGTGCAAGTAATAGGTTTGAGACAAGCACTGCCAGAGGTAATATGGACGTGGCAAATTTGTGGACTTAACACCGCGGGCTTACTCCGGATTGGGTACGGGTGATAAGTTGGAAGACAATCGATATCAGAGGTAATATGGACGTGATGATCGATGGTCAAGGCCGGAAAGTTTGCTCGGAGATAATATGGACATGGCAGACTCCGCCGGGGTAGTATATTAGAACGACAGTCCAGAGGTCATGTGGACATGAACTAACGCCCAGGAAGATACGATGTAGTTGGTAATAGAGGAGTACTAGCCTAATTTAAATGTAGTACTTTTTGAGGAACTTGCCGTTGATAGACATCAGGAGCAAGTCGTCGATGAGTTTTTCTAGCCGTATGCGCCGTTGGAAAACACGATTTCCACAACGAACAGAACCTCCCATTTAGGTTGAAATTTTTCTTGTTGGTCATCTTCTTACTGTTAGAACAAGGTCACACACTTGAAACGTTCTCTGTTTCACCCGTTTGTTGAAGGCTCCAGAGATACGCGCTTTATACAACTCTATGCGTTATTGGGCTAAGAACCATTTCTCGTCGAGTGCTTGCAACTCATGTAACCGTCGGCAGTAGTTATCGTCCATGGTTAGTTGGTTGGAGAGAGCTACCCGTAGTGAAGGGATTTGGATCTCAAGCGGGAGTACTGCCTCACTTTCGTACACCAAAGAGAATGGCGTGTTCCCAGTAGCTCTCCGGACTGTTGTTCGGTAGGCCCATAGACATTCACCCAGCTTCTCGTTCCAGTCGCATTTGTTGGAAGACACGAATTTCTTGAGGAGCTTGATGATAATTTTATTGAATGCTTCCGCCAGACCGTTTTTGGCGGGGTTGTATGCCGTGGAGGCTATGTTTTGGATTCGGTTCTTGTCACAAAACTGATAGAATACGTGACTTACGAACTGTGGACCATTGTCGTGGGCGATCCTACATGGCAAGCCGAAGTGATATATGACGTGATACTTGAAGAAGTTAATCACGTTGGTTGTCTTGACTTCAGCGAGCGGAATAACTTTCGCCCATTTGGAGAAGTAGTCGGTGATTTCCAGGATGAACCGATGTCCCTTTGATGAAGGTGGATTGATTGGCCCAATGATGTCCATTCTTCACGCCTCAAACGACCAAGACACTACCGTTGGATGTTGAAACTCGGATGGCTGGTGGATAAATTTTGCGTGGATTTGGCATGCTTGGCACTTCCTTGCGTAATTGACAGCATCTACTACCATCGTCGGCCAATAGCAGCCCATTCTTTGAAGACGGTCCTGCAGCTTTGGACTGGGTTGATGCGCCCTACAGATGCCGTCATGAGCTTCGCAGAGGGCTTGATTTGCCTCTGCGTTTGACAAGCATCAGAGCAGAAGTCCGTCGTAGGACCGACGGTACAACATTTTGGTCTCCGTGTCGTAATAGAAACGGAAGGAGCGTCTTCTGATTGAAGTAGCTTCCTTTGGGTTTTCAGGAAGAATTTTATAGACTATGTAGTCGATGAATGGAAGCCTCCAATCTTGAGTATCGGTGTCGACCTTCGCTCCATAGCTGAGGCATAAGCATAGGTTGCTTTTGGAATAGACCATCTCTTGATCGATTACTGTGATTAACTGATGGGCATTATCTGAGACTGCCAAGGAAGCAGTGAGGCCGGCTAAATCATCCACCTAAATGTTTTGCAACCGAGGGACATGCTCAATAAAGAGCATCTCGAACGTTGCGATGATATTGTGTGCAGCTTGGTGGAAGGGGATCAAGTCTTCGTTTCAGACTTCATATACTCCCCGAACTTGATTGACGGTTAGCTAAGAATCGGTGTAGGCTTCCAAGTACTCTACCCCGACTTGTTTGGTGAGCTGGAGTCCGATAATTAGGACGTTATACTCTGCCACATTATTAGAGCATGGCTTCGTGAGAGAGTATGCGCGATTGATGACGAGGCCGTATGGGGAGATCAATATTATCCCGACCCCAGCGATGATGTCACGCCCCAATCCTAAAATACGTAAGACTAGGAACACGTAAGCATGCCAGTCGTATGTATATGGCAACTCTAATATATGGATACCATAATACACACGTACGCTGTAATATGAATATAAACTCACATGTGGTATATATATATGGTCACACGTCACAGATATACTAAATCTCATCCACACAACAAGTCACAAAAGAAAATAACTAAACTAGAATAATGAGTCTGAATAATCCAAAATAACAGTCGGGTGGAGACAAATCCACTACCAATGACTATACCAATACTAAAATAAGAGAGGGATATAAAATATCCAATATAAAATAAGGTGATGATAGAAGTGTATCAGCGAAGAGATCCCTCGCTAGAGATAATCACTGATGCTCAGAAGGTAAGACCTCCTCGGAAGAGATAAGTAGTAAGTCCTGATCCGTGCTCCTGCGAATAGTCATGAACATCTACACCTGGTAAGGGACCAGGTCCTCAGAGGGACGTAATAAGATACATAGAAGCAAGCCAATTTGAATACAGTAAACATGCATAATGTTTAAAAATATATAAGTATGTTGTACAAGACAATCTATATGAATGCAAATGAGGACAACTTTTTGACGTATGGGCAAGGGTAGGCCACTTGATCTAAGCCTCACAACTCACACACACGTCAGGGGACATCATCAGCCGATATACCGCGGGGGTAGCGACCCTCGTGACTCCATCAATTGACATACCGCGGGGGTAGCGACCATCGGACACGACTACCATAGTACGTGCTAGTTACTACGGTTCACCAGAGTGGTTATAGACCACACGCCTACTGATTGTCCTTTATGATACTAAGTGTCAAGTGTGTATCAACATATCTAATATATAGTAATGACTGAAAGAAACTACACATCCAATGAATATACAGAAATATAATAAGCATGCAAAGAACCGTGGGGCCCGCCAATAGGTGGCTTGGTCAACTATCTCAGAATTACGTAAAAATTGAGTCACAGGACCAGTACGATACCACGAGTCCAGTGGCACAAGTTTCGTCATATTCTGACGAGTGTACACTAAATGGCACAGTATTTTGTAAAAGTTACGACACGGGGCCTTTTCGCGGATAAAAGCTGATTCCGACGCGCACATGCGTCCAAACCAATTTTTGCAAAAGCCCACACGTCTGGGTATACCGTGCACGCCTTTCGGTGCACTTGGTACACGATGGGGCGGTCCCGTTTGGCGGGGCGCACTCCACATCACAAATTTGAAGGTTGGAAAAAATAGGGTTTTCGGAATTTTCATCCTAATTTACTTATACATACAGCATCAAATAAAATAATATAATTAATATAAAATAATCTAGGTTAGGTGGTCTTCGCATAACAAGAAGAAAAACTCAATTCGGTTCTCTGTGGTGGGAGATACGAGTCCGTAAACAGGGGTGGTTGCAATAGATTTTCTGAGATTAAATGTCGTAGTTTTTTCTCGACTTGGCGTCGATTTTTACCTAGGTTTGCGTGCTGAAAGATGAAAACTAATCTACGGGATTTAGAGAGGGATAGGTGAGGATCATACCGGCGAAGACGAATTAGAATTTGGTTGAGCGATGAGGCGAGAAACTACGCTGGAAGTTGGGTTTGTTGCAGTCAGATTCTGCGGTGTTCTCGCGAGAGGGATAGGTGAGGATCATACAATGACGGTTCCATCGAAGCCGAAGTCAACAAGCTGATAGCTAGTGGCTTCATCCACGAGGAATAATACCCCGACTGGATAGCCAACACCGTGCCGGTCATCAAGAACAATGGGAAGATCCGAGTATGCATCGACTTTCGTGATATAAATACGGCATGCACCAAAGACGAATTCCCTCTTCCAATTACCGACGTAATGATAGACAATACTTGTGGCTTCGAGCGCATGTCCTTCATGGATGGCTTCTCGGGCTGGATCTGACTGCAGAATCCCTCTCTAAATCACGGTCCTTCATGAATTAGAATCATGTCTGGCCGGAACCGTCATTGTTGTTGCTTAACTGGTTTGGCATCTGGCTAAATGTTAAGTTTTTGGACCGTGATTTGGGGATCCAATCCTGGCATGTCTTCGTAACTCTAGGCTAAGACATCGATGTATTTCCTGACGAGTTGTAATAGGGATTTTCGATCTTTCTCGGGTAGACTTTTGCTGACAAAGATAGGCTTTGGGGAGGTCTCGTCACCTAGATTGACTTGAACGACTTCGTCCTCGGTCGGAGGTTTCGGCTGCTCAAATCGCATCTACCATTGTGAACCCAGGTGTTGGGCCCAAGATTCCATCTCAAAGAGCTCGGATGGATCGTCATTGTCTTTCTCGGCAGACACCATATTGGAGGACAGTGTTTGTCTGAGCATATTTCCGATGCTGGCGACGGAGTCACATGCTAAAGATTCTGAAGAGTGTGGCGCTCTTTATCTTATTTATCTGAGCCTTCTGCGGTTGTGGGAAGTGTTATATATCCTAAGCCATGCTTAGTCTTATGATAGTAATCATCGGGCTTTCCCGTAGGAGAGGAAAGTCGTAAAGGCGCCCTTCGGCCTTTGTCGTAGTTTAATCCTTCGGGGAACTCTTGGTTGTATCCCATCTTTTGGATAAGATGCCGAGCTTGCGCGTTGTACTGGTAGAGTGGTATTCTGCTGGTCTCAAATTTTGGTTCTTCTTCTGGGATGAAGGACCGGGGACATTCCACTCTGCCGAAGATGATGATCTTATCTCCCTTCTTCCTGGGTAGGACTAAGAAATAAGAATCCTGACTAGGAAAAAGATGGTACACGGTGCATATAATGGTCACTTGTGTGTGCAGGTGAAGGCCCAGACCGTGCTCCAAGGAGTAGAGTGTACTTATATGCAAACGCTCCAAGTAGTTCAAAGATAAGTCCTTTATTGAGGAAATATGGTATCTCTTCCGGCGGGATTACTTCGTCAGGGGAAGGGATGTTGACATTGGCAGATATATATTCCTCCAGCTCATCCTTCTCCTCGGCTACCCCCAGCGTAAGTGAAGGCTTTGGTGATTTTCTGTATAACTTTACCACCAAAGGTCTGGAAGTTGCAGCCGCGGTCGGGTCTCCCTTTGGTGGTCGACTCGGCTTGTGAAGGTGAATGACCATTGGTTCGGAAGGCGTTGATAGAGCAAAATTTTCTCTTGGTTGTCAATTCGGCCTGCGAAGGCGGACGACCATTGGTTCTGGCGACGCCGAAGGTACCGAAGATTCAGGTGCATTCCCGCGCGACTTGACGATGAGAGGTCTGACCGCATCGGGAGTGCGAGCCCTGAGGCGTATTCTCATAGGCTCCTCGGGTGCTGTTGTGGCCTCGGCTTCATCGTCGGCCTCGTTGCCACCTTCATCTTGGCAGACTTTCTTGTAGAGGATCGAGTCGGAGTAGTAGATCTCGAAACCCTTAAACGCATTCGATGTCAGCGAACTCCGTTTTTACGAAACCATGTTCATCTACATATTTTAGGCCCTGAGGATGGATGGCACGATCCTATGTTAATGTATCCACGGACGCCCCAATAAGATGTTGTAGGACGTATCTACGTCTATGACGTAGTATGTGACTTCTGTTTTTAAGTCGCCGATCTGACATTTTAAGCGAATTTTACCCGGAGGGTAGCTCCCCCCCTGTTGAAGCCACTGATGGCGATATTGCTGGCCGCCAAACGATGCATCAGCATCCCCAGGGTCTGAAGCAAACTTCTCGGGATGATGTTGATCGACGATCCTGGGTCAATATACATTCGGTCCATATTGATATCGCCAATATACCCGGTATAGTACATGGGCCAATCTTGCCTATTGTTCTTGAGCAACATATCATGTTGCGAGAAGATGATATTGGGTATCGCATCCATGGCGTTGTTGCAATGTGGACAAGTAGCAGGATCTTCTTGTCACGACCCGCACCCGGAAGTTCGGGCACGAGTGCGTGGGTACGTCCAGCCTACGCCGCAGAGTCGGCGGTAGTACGCTGTCTAGGTCAAATTCATATTTACTAACTAGCTCATTCACAAATAACATTGGCAAGATAATAATGAGAACTGAAACTTAAGATTTGCAATTGAAATAAATGTGACAACAGATTCAAATGTTTAGTACAGAAAAAAATCAGAATGAAATCGGGGACAAACCCGATAAATAGGATAAGAAACAGAAATAAAAGATAGCTACTACTAGCTACTCTGCAGCAGGGGTCTCCTGGGTGGGATCTGGCTCCTCATAGGTATCATCAGTCCCCTCATAGGGACCATAATAAGTAGGGGCAAGATCCTCATCATCGCCTAAATCAACAGATCCAGTCAGGAAAGGAGCAAAGTACACAGTGCACAACAAGGTTAAACTAAATATTTATGACAATTAAATATTGAATATCAAGTTAAGAAACTGCATAACAGAACATCATTATTTCAGAGTTAAAGCTGTAAGCAGGAATATGAGAAAGCAGAAATAAACGAAACAGGAAATAAAACTACACAGTCAGCAAGAAATAGAACATGACCAGAAACTATCTGTGTGAACTTGTGTTTGTTTTAGAATACATAGTTGGCATGTAGGGGTTTATAAGGCTAATCCGGCCGTCATAAACGGCTATTAAACAGGGAAAATTGAGATCCGGCTGAGGTACAGTCGTGTACCAACAGCTATTAAACATGACAAGGGGAAGGGTAAACTACATGCCTTCTAGGTATTCTCCCACTCGACATGAAAAATAAGACAGGAACTCAAATATTCAAGACATAAAATTCAGCATTTCTAACACTAGGTGTAATCATCAAGGGTACATGTAAGGCAGGGAATTAATTATCACAATATATAAAGATTAACTTGAGGTGCAGGTACTTGCCTATTGTTTGGATCTGATTAATATTGGCTCTCGGGGGAAAATTCCAGAGATGAGTGCAAAAGCTGAAATAGACATTACCAATACGCTCAGAAGATGTCAAATAGCTAGAAACACCTGTCCTTGGGTCCAATTTGGAGACAAGGACAAAAACGGCAGTTTTGGGTCAACACACACACCCGAATCAGCTTCCACAAAATCTTACACGTCCGTATCGACGATGCGCACGTATCTGTGAAGACCGCATGCGACCAAGTCGTCCCGTTTGGCGGGACGTACTCAGTTCCGGGGTGAAACAGGGTCTGGTTTTTCCTGTTTTTGGATCGCGGTGTGCGATCACCACAGGACGCGATGCCCCGAGCGGTTTATCCGGGCACCGAGAGGGTCATATAGGCTTCACAACGCAATTTGCGAAATTAAAAATGGAGCTACGAGGCGAAAGTCACACGCACCTGAAGGGGACCCGAAAATCAGGGTCGAGTCGTGTCCGACTCGTGTCGGACACGCGAATCCAAATTAGGGTTAGGGTTCTGGTGGAGTCGCGTCGGCCGGAGGCAGCGGCGTGGGCGGCTGGGCTGCGGCGGAGGAAACAGGGGCAGCGCGGCGGCTGACGGCGCGGTGGCTGGGGACTCGCCGGCGGCAGGAGGCGGCGCGGGGAGCTGCTCGTGCTGCTACTGCAGTTGCTGTGGTCGACCGAGGGCGGAGGAGGAGGCGGCGCCGAGGGAGGAGGACGGCGCTGGGTGGCGAGCGGAGCACGGCGACGGCGAGGGGGTTCTGCGGTGGCGGTGGCGAGTGGAGGAGCGGCGGAGCGGGGTCGAGTGGGTCGAAGGGGCGGCCGGGGTCGGGGCTTTTATAGGCGGGTAGGGGCGCTGGGTCGGCCGGGGATGGCGGAGGCGAGGGCGGGAAAGGCGGAGCGGAGCGGGGATGTGGGCTGGCGCGGGCGGCGGAGGCGGCGGCGCCGGAAGCGGAGGGGGAAAGGGTCGTGGGGGTGAGGGGGACCCGGGTAGGGTCGGGTCGGGTGCGGGTCTGGGGATCCGACCCGACCCGCTAAGGGGCTGGGCTCGGTGGGCTGGCTGGGTTCGGGTTCGGCCCAATGGGCCGGGCCGCGGGCTGGGCCATGGGCTAGGGTTAGAAAATAAATAATATTAATAATAATAATAAAACATTTAATAAATAAATAAATAAATAAATAAATAATTAAATAGATAGTTTTTAGGCATTTAAAAATAGGTCCGGGGTCCAATAAATTCCAGAAAAATTGCCCTAAGTCCAGTCTATCTACTATAGAAAAATTGCCCTAAATTCCAGAAAAATCTGCCAGCTTCTCTGTAGATAGCCCTACTTTGAAGGGTAGAATATATGCAGACTTTGTCAGTCTATCTACTATCACCCAAATTGTATCCTTTCCACTAGGTGTCCTTGGAAGTCCGAAAACAAAATCCATTGTGATATGTTCCCACTTCCACTCCGGAATGGGTAGTGGTTGAAGCAATCCTCCAGGCCTTTGTCTTTCTGCCTTGACTTGCTGGCACACTAAACAACGAGATACGAACCTGGCTACTTCTCTTTTCATGCCATGCCACCAAACATGCGTCCTCAGGTCCTTGTACATCTTGTTGGCTCCTGGATGTATAGAGTATTGCGATCTGTGCGCCTCTTGCATAACTTCTTCTCTTATGTCTCCTTGAGGTACACATAATCTATCGCCATGCCTCAGTGATCCATCTTCATGAATTCTGAAATCTTCCAATAATCCAGCTTGCACTTGTCCTCAGAGGCTTCGTAGGCCTTCGTCTTGAAACTGAGCCTCCTTGATCTTGTCTATTATAGTAGACTGAATCTGCAAGTTCATCATTTGGCCTTCTTTTCCTGGGATGATTACTTCAATACCTAAACTTTCCAAGTCCTCTAGCAGGTGTCTGTCCATAGTCAAGTACATCGCAATAGGATATCTGCTTAGAGCATCAGCAACTACATTGGCCTTCCCAGGATGATATTGAAGGGTGATATCAAAGTCTTTCATTAGTTCCAGCCACCTTCTTTGCCTCATATTTAGCTCTTTCTGGGTGAAGATATATTTTAAACTTTTATGGTCTGTAAATATTTCTACCATTTCTCCATAAAGATAATGCTTCCATAGTTTAAGAGCAAAAATGACAGCTGCCAATTCTAAATCATGAGTTGGATAGTTCTTTTCATGGGGTCGAAGCTGTCTAGAGGAATATGCTATTACTTTCTTGTTCTGCTCCAATACACAACCTAGACCTTTTCCAGAAGCATCACTATAAATAGCGAAACCTCCGGTTCCAGAGGGTAAGGTCAGAATAGGGGCAGTAGTCAGCCTTTTCTTCAATTCCTCAAAAGCATGCTGACATTCATCAGTCCAGGTGAACTCTTCATCCTTTCTTGTTAATTTTGTCATGGGCTCCGCAATTCTAGCAAAGTCCTTCACAAACTTCCGATAGTAGCCAGCTAGTCCCAGGAAGCTTCTAATCTCTGCTACAGAGTCTGGAGTGGGCCAGGATTCTACTGCAGCTATTCCATCTCCAGTCACAACATGTCCCAAGAATTCTACTTTGTCCAGGAAGAAAGCACATTTAGATAGTTTTCCATAAAGTTTTTCCTTCCTCAAAGTCTCCAATGCTAACCTCAAATGTTCTTCATATTCTTCGGGGGTCTTGGAGTAGATCAAAATATCATCAATAAAGACCACTACAAATTTGTCTAGATATTTCTGAAATACTTTGTTCATCAAGTTCATAAAAACTGCTGGTGCATTCGTCATCCCGAACGGCATTACTAAGAATTCGTAGTGTCCGTTCCGGGTATTGAAAGCAGTTTTAGGATGTCTTCCTTTCTCACCCTTACTTGGTGGTAACCGGACCTCAAATCAATCTTTAAAAATACCCGGGCTCCACTCAACTGATCAAATAGGTCATCTATCCTGGGCAGGGGATACTTATTCTTAATTGTTAAGGCATTCAATGCCCTATAGTCAATACACATTCGGGATGTTCCGTCTTTCTTGGGCACAAATAATATTGGAGCTCCCCAGGGTGAGATACTAGACCTAATGAAGCATTTGTCTTCTAGTTCTTTGATTTGCTCATTTAGTTCTATTATCTCCTTCTTGTTGATTCTGTAGGGATTTTGAGATACTGGTGCTGCTCCTGGCACTAAGTCAATGGAGAATTCAACTTCTCGGTCTGGGGGTAAGCCTGGAAGATCCTCAGGGAAGACGTCAAGGTATTTAGAGATGATAGGTAGTGGCACTTCTTCTGTTACTAGGGCTCCACAAATTTTGTTATTACCCATTTCTCTAGAACCTCTAGCAAATTCAAATTCTGGCTTGTCAGGTGGCCTGAAGATTATACTACCTCTGTGGCAGTCTATAGTGGCATGATGTTGACTTAACCAATCCATACCCAGTATAATGTCAAAACTGGGAACGGGCATTACAAGTAGCCTAGCATACAGTTCTCTTCCACATAATGTAATAGAATAATTGTTACAGGCATCACTAACCGGGATGATTCCTCCACCGGTAATGATCTTATAACAATTCCTAAGGGGTTTAGTGATTAAGCTATGCTTCATAAGGAAATCTACTGACATGAATGAATATGAAGCTCCAGAGTCAAACAAAGTAATAGCTGGTATTGAATTTATAAGCACAGAACCTGTGATCACGTCTGCTGTAGCTTCAGCTTCTTCCAGAGTCATTGCATAAGCACGGCCTTGCTGCGGTGCACCCCTCTGTTGCTGCTGTTGGTGCTGAGCAAAGCGTTGTTGTTGTGTTGGAAGCGGGGGTCCCCTCTGTTGTACTGCTGGGGCCCTGGCCTGGGCTGGAGCCTTTGGTGCAGCAGTGCGTCCTTGAGCAGCTGGACAGTCCCTCATTTGATGCGCTGCTGAGCCGCAGTAGAGGCAGGCACCTAGCCTCTTCCTGCAGACTTGCCAAGTATGACCTGGTTTTTGACAAAAGTTACAAGCAGCAGCTTGTTGGTTCTGTCCCTGAGCCTGGTGTTGGGGTGCTGGAGCTCGAGGGAGAGGACGCTGAGTTTGCTGCGGGGCCCTCTGCTGTTGTTGTTGTTGTTGTTGAAAAGGGCGTTTGTTGGGTCCCGCATTTTCGGTATCTCTCTCTCGTTTCATTTTATGCCCCATGTCTTTTTCAACGTCTTGTGCCACGCTTAAGATTTTCTCATAGGTGCGAGCTCGGCTGGTAGTGACAGCAAGGCGAATATCCGGAGACAGCCCCTTCTGAATCTACGGGCTCTGTCTTCCGGGGTACGAACCATGTACTCCGCAAAGTGGCTTAACCTGCTAAATTCAGCAGTATATTCATCAACAGAGGTTACCTTGTTCCAGTCTCTCGAATTGGCTTTCGAGAGCTTCCCGAGCCACTTCGGGGTAGAATTTCTCCTTGAATAGTCTCTTGAAGTCCTCCCAGGTGATGTCAGGAGCAGATAGTTGGGGTTCATCTCTGAACCAGTTTTGAGCAATGTCGAACAGTTGCAGGCTTGCGGACTCCACTTTGAGGTCATCAGGGACCCGAGCAGTCTTTAGGAGTCTCTCGACATTCTCTATCCACTCATCGGCATAGAGAATGCCCTCAGTTCCGTAAAATTCCAGGGGTCTTAGATTCTTGAAGTCTTTGGCACTCCCTGGCCTCTTGAGTGACGACTCCTGGGACTTAAGAGCTTCTGAGAGGCTGGTCCGCAGAAGTGCAGTCTGTTCTTTCTGGGATTCCACCAATCCCTGGAACACTCCAAGTAGCTGTGCCCCATCCAGAGTAACTGCCGGAACAGATGGAGGCGGCGGGAGTGCAAGAGTCTCAGGCACATTCTGCTCAGCTGGTTCCGATGTGCCTCCTACTGTGTTCCTTGTCTGGACCATTCTGAAAGATTAAGGGATAGGAAGATCAGAATAGAATACTTGAAAATCAAAGGCGATAGGAAAATTGAGCAGCAAAGATATCAAGAATTGAAATAAGGACCCTATACTGTGAATGAGCTTTTCCTAGAATCCTCAATTTTGTTCCATACCCTGTCCTAGGGTATTATCCTATTTAAGGATAGGACCTGCATGGGCCACCATAAAAACGTGTCACGACCCGCACCCGAAAGTTCGGGCACGAGTGCGTGGGTACGTCCAGCCTACGCCGCAGAGTCGGCGGTAGTACGCTGTCTAGGTCAAATCCATATTTACTAACTAGCTCATTCATAAATAACATTGGCAAGTTAATAATGAGAACTGAAACTTAAGATTTGCAATTGAAATAAATGTGACAACAGATTCAAATGTTTAGTACAGAAAAAAATCAGAATGAAATCGGGGACAAACCCGATAAATAGGATAAGAAACAGAAATAAAAGATAGCTACTACTAGCTACTCTGCAGCAGGGGTCTCCTGGGTGGGATCTGGCTCCTCATAGGTATCATCAGTCCCCTCATAGGGACCATAATAAGTAGGGGCAAGATCCTCATCATCGCCTAAATCAACAGATCCAGTCAGGAAAGGAGCAAAGTACACAGTGCACAACAAGGTTAAACTAAATATTTATGACAATTAAATATTGAATATCAAGTTAAGAAACTGCATAACAGAACATCATTATTTCAGAGTTAAAGCTGTAAGCAGGAATATGAGAAACCAGAAATAAATGAAACAGGAAACGAAACTACACAGTCAGCAAGAAATAGAACATGACCAGAAACTATCTGTGTGAACTTGTGTTTGTTTTAGAATACATAGTTGGCATATAGGGGTTTATAAGGCTAATCCGGCCATCATAAACGGCTATTAAACAGGGAAAATCGAGATCCGGCTGAGGTACAGTCGTGTACCAACAGCTATTAAACATGACAAGGGGAAAGGTAAACTACATGCCTTCTAGGTATTCTCCCACCCGACATGAAAAACAAGACAGGAACTCAAATATTCAAGACATGAAATCCAGTATTTCTAATACTAGGTGTAATCATCAAGGGTACATGTAAGGCAGAGAATTAATTATCATAATATATAAAGATTAACTTGAGGTGCAGGTACTTGCCTATTGTTTGGATCTGATTAATATTGGCTCTCGGGAGAAAATTCCAGAGATGAGTCCAAAAGCTGAAATAGACATTATCAACACGCTAAGAAGATATCAAATAGCTAGAAATGCCTGTCCTTGGGTCCAATTTGGAGACAAGGGCAAAAACGGCAGTTTCGGGTCAAAACAGGGTCCGCCGGTGGGCCCGCTTTGCACCGAAAAACGTGTCCGGGTCAAAGGTCTCCAAATTCACCAAACTTAGTGTCAACGGGTCAGGAACGCTGATACGAACCCAATGGAACTTCCAGATTTGGATTTCGATGAGCCGAACACAAAATTGCCCGTCGAGCGGGGCCTGTGGGGCCCACGACACGCGATTTCGTCAACGATCTCAGAATCGAACCAAACTTGACCCACAGGACCAGCGTATCGCTACGAGTCCGATGGCACAAGTTTCGTCTCGATCTGACGAGTGTACAAGAAGTTAGGACAAATTGCCGAAAAGTCGGATACGGGACGATATCCGCGGATACGCGTTGATTCCGGTGTGCACGCACACCCGAATCAGCTTTCACGAAATCTCAGACGTCCGTATCGATGATGCGCATGTATCTGTGAAGACCGCATGCGACCAAGTAGTCCCGTTTGGCGGGGCGTACTCAGTTCCGGGGTGAAACAGGGTCTGGTTTTTCCTGTTTTTGGATCACGGTGTGCGATCACCACAGGACGCGATGCCCCGAGCGGTTTATCCGGGCACCGAGAGGGTCATACAGGCTTCACAACGCAATTTGCGGAATTAAAATCGGAGCTACGAGGCGAAAGTCACACGCACCTGAAGGGGACCCGAAAATCAGGGTCGAGTCGTGTCCGACTCGTGTCGGACACGCGAATCCAAATTAGGGTTAGGGTTATGGTGGAGTCGCGTCGGCCGGAGACGGCGGCGTGGGCGGCTGGGCTGCGGCGGAGGGAACCGGGGCAACGCGGCGGCTGACGGCGCGGTGGCTGGGGACTCGCCGGCGGCCGGAGGCGGCGCGGGGAGCTGCTCGTGCTGCTGCTGCGGTTGTTGTGGTCGACCGAGGGCGGAGGAGGAGGCGGCGGTGGCGTTGGCGAGTGGAGGAGCGGCGGAGCGGGGGCGAGTGGGTCGAAGGGGCGGCCGGGGTCAGGGCTTTTATAGGCGGTTAGGGGCGCTGGGTCGGCCGGGGATGGCGGAGGCGAGGGCGGGGAAGGCGGAGCGGAGCGGGGACGTGGGCTGGCGCGGGCGGCGGAGGCGGCGGCGCCGGAAGCGGAGGGGGAAAGGGTCGTGGGGGTGAGGGGGACCCGGGTAGGGTCGGGTCGGGTGCGGGTCTGGGGATCCGACCCGACCCGCTAATGGGCTGGGCTCGATGGGCTGGCTGGGTTCGGGTTCGGCTCAATGGGCCGGGCCGCGGGCCGCGGGCTGGGCCATGGGCTAGGGTTAGAAAATAAATAATATTAATAATAATAATAAAAAATTTAATAAATAAATAAATAAATAAATAAATAAATAAATAAATAGTTTTTATGCATTTAAAAATAGGCCCGGGGTCCAATAAATTCCAGAAAAATTGCCCTAAGTCTAGTTTTCCATTTTACACCCAAAAACATTATTTTTATAATATTTTAATATTATTTATTGCCAATTAAAAATCATTTATTAATTAAAAATCTTGATTTTAATTACAGAAAATTCTCAGAAAATTCCAGAAAATTGGAGAAAATCCAAGATTTAATAATTTGAAAATTCAGGGGGTTTACACTTCTGTTGGCGGTTTAACTTGCGCCAGGTTGACATTGGCATTCTGTAGTGCCTCACTCAGGGCAGCCCGAGTGTCTTTAGAGAGCCGCAAAAGCTCAAATAGTGACAATTTTGCCAGAATGTGGGCAAATTATGCTAAGATATCGAAATTATAAGGCCTCTCCAGCCCTTGCGGTGCATCCTTGCACAACGGCTTATTGAAGCTCGTCTCCTTTTGTTTGGACTTGTCCACCGGTGGTCGCTGAGATATCCGAGAACTAGTGGTGGTCGGCACGACAACCGGTGGCGTATCGCAGTGCATCGGTTGGTATATTGCGCCTGACCTTGTCGCATCTACTGCCAGCTCTTCAGTTGAGAAAAAAACTGTGTAACAGGTCTTAGATTTTCTGCCTTTGGATTTTGCGGTGGTGGATGCCGTCGACTGCGTCAAGTCTGACACAAGGTCGGGATGGACTCACATGATCTCTCCACGTAGTGTGGCAAGAGGTATTAGCCCGGCCGTCTGGTCTCAAGCTGGTGGAAGGTTGACCACTTTCATGGTTGCCTTAGGTACCGGGACTACTCCGTCTTGGGCTTCCGTTTGTGGAAAGTTGCCAAACCGGAGGGAGACCATGTTGGCGGTGACCGTCACATCATCGAAGTCTAGAGAAAGATCTTTGGTGTCTATCAAATGTTGGATATACCGCTTCAGGGTATAGCACTTCTGTGTCGGGTGATGGACGTAGCGGTGAAAGTGACAGTACTTCGGGTTGGCAATCTATGTCGTCTCAAGCAGATGTCTGACATCGGGAAGCCAATTTTTTTCTCCCTGCATCAGCATGTTGAAGATGGATTTGACATCAGCATCTTCGAAAGAGTAAGTCTCCTTGGGTTTTAGAGGCTCCGCCGGCTTTTCCTCAGGCTTCTTGGTCAAGGTAGCGACCATAGCCTGTTTCTCCTTTCCATCGCGGCTACTATTGCCGCCAGTGTTGTTGTTATTGTTAATGTTGTTGTTGTTGTTGCTGGGACGCTTTTTCTCATCAGTAGGGATATGGATCCCCAAGTGCCGAGCGTCTTTGAGCTTTTTCTCAACGTTGACAGCGCTTACAATGAATGTTGTCCAGTCCTTGAACTGACTCTCTCCCATCCAGAGGGTGACTGCTGGGAACATGTTCTTCCGGCACATCTCCATAAGTGTGGCCTCAGAATTGCTAGGAGACAACCTTAGTGCGGCCTAACGGAACCGCTCGATGTAGTTTCTCATCAGTTCCTTCTCACCCTGGGCAACGTCCATCAGAGAAGACATCATCATATCATTTCCTGCCTCATAGAATATGTTAAGGAACAGACGCTTGAGATTATCGAATGATGAGATACAGTTATCTTCGAGACTGCGTAACCAATCGAAAGCTACCCCCGCTAATGATTTGACGAAGGCCTGGTAAGGATAGCGTCGCTGCGGAGTAAGTGTCCCGTGGTGATCTCGAAGTAGCTCATGAAGCGGTGAGGGGAGGATTTCCTGTCAAATATGTTTATGTTGAAGGGCTTGTACTTGGGCGGATACGGTACGTCCCTCCACTTTATCGGGTATGGTTATCGCACCCTGAGATCACGGAGCGAGTCCCGATTGCTCATGGAGTCTAGGCGAGGCTGAAGTTCTCGGACCTCTCTCCTTGCTTCCTTAGCTTCATCTCCTGCCGAAGGCGCCGAAGGGCTAGGTAGGAGAGGATCGTCGTCCGCGGTTGGAGCGGTCGTATTCGAATCCCCGTTGGTCCCGGGGTCCAGGTTTGCTTGCCCAGAGGCCCTTGCTGGCTGGGAGGTTATATTTGCCTTAATTTCCAGCAATGTTTGGGTCAAAACTTGTATTGATGCACTCATCGTGTGCATCATGGATTCAAGCATCTCGAGGCGCTGCCGGTCCGGGGCCATCATGTTAGTCTCCGGCCATGTACACCGTCCTTAACGGGGAGAAATGGAGGGGGCCGTGGATGTTGTGCTCCATGTTTCATACCCTTTTAGTGAGTGGTCTTTAAGGAGGGTGGGAGCCATTATCTCTTCCTCGGATTTAGAGGGTATACTACCCCCAGCGTAGAAGATTGTGTCATCTTGGTGGGAGTAGCTATGCTCTGGGGTCTCGACGTCCATTCCTTGAGAATCGTAGTCTCCTAGGAACGCTGGGTTATCGCGTAGCTCCAGGGGGACACTACCCCCAGCTTGGGCCACCCCCAGGGGTTCTGAGGATGAACCACCCCCAGGAGATGACAGCTTCTTCCTTGAGCGGGTGCCTTGGAAGACGTCTTTCGCGGGTTCCGTCGTCAGCCTTCCAGGTAATCGCCTTCGCGATGTCGTGGTAGAGAGCGCCGGACTGGAGGTATCCGACTGCGTTCTTTCCTTGGTGGCGGGAAGCTTTCCAGTTGAGTAGCATGAGGCAAATGTCAACTCCTCCTCCTTTAATAATTGCACATGATCTCCGGATTATCGCCGGGTAGGGGCTTTCCGATGCAGTCGCTGGAGGGCCGACTGCCTGTCTGTGAGTAATGATGTTTTATTACAGCAGCAATTGATAATGATGCTGGCACAGCTGTGTCTCAGAGAGGGAACGTCGCACGCTATAGTAGTTTTTCTTGCTTTGCGCTTGTGAGTAATCACATCACGCAAATCATGTGAAGGGTGTTTTACCTTTGCATACTCTTTGTGAGTCCGGGTATCCCGGGCACAAGGATGCGCAGGTGCTGCCTTTGCTCCCTGGACTGGGGTTCGTACAAGAACTTGCCCCGAGGTACTAGTGAATGAATTTTGAGACTGACCCTGTCCCTTGGTCCCTGTGGGATGGATGCACGGGTCAGTCCTGTACAACTGTCCGTCAGAGGCTCGCGAAATAACTAGAGATGCCTATTGGCGGCCGGTCGTATGAGCAGTTGCTTGAGCTTGACGAGCTCGTACTGCCCTAGACGCGTAGTATGAGGAGTCCAGATTTGGGTTTTCACCATTCTCCGTGGGTCGTATAGGATCTACGCCGCATGAGATACGATCGAAAACAGAGATTTTGTTGCCACTGGGGCTGCATGCAACCTGCTGTCTGCGGTTGTTAGTTGCTGCCGCATGGGCAGTCTTATGCGGCCTCCTCCTTAGCCGCATAGAAGCTGCCTCAGCACCAGGACGTCTGATATCGTAGTATTTTCTTCTGCCAGAGTCAGGGTGCTGAAAAGTTTCTACGCCAGCCCTGGATGCCACATGGATATGGACGTTATGGCTGTTTGTCCGACAGCCGTCATTAGAAACAAAGTGAGAGGCTAGAAGCGTCTGCTCATGTTCTGCGGGTCCTCGAGTGGGAAGCACCCTTTCGGCTGGAAGAGGCTGCCGCATAGACAGTGTCCGCATGATGTGCGGTTCCTGCGGTTGGGAAAGAGGCGAGGAGCGCATGCTTCACAGTTTGGAGAGGCGCAGTGACCTTGGCTTTCCACGTCCTGCGGGTCTTTGTGGACTTTTCTTGCCTCGGAGAAGGACTCGCGCTGTCCCCGGAGAGAATGTCCTCGAACACTTGCTGGTCGAAGCGGACCACCCGCATTTTTTGTGTCGAGCCGAGTTTGGCCGCATCGGACCGCGTCACCGACTTCTCAACAGAGGAGAAGGAAGTCCCCAGCAGAGTCGCCACCGTGTTTGCCATTTTATATTAAAACGAGAACTGGATTTGATTTAACAAAATAAGAAAGTATAAATACGAGTCCTAGGAGATAATCTAAGTAAAAATTTATTTTCTGGGGGGCGACGATGGAGGGTTAGGAGTGTAGCAACTCTCTTTACTCAGTAGACGATATGGTACGGAAGCTCACCTCTCTCCCTTGAGTGTTAATTTCCAGATAGCGCGCCTCTTGCATGGGTATGGTACCGTACTATTTATAGTCATATTTGTGGTCGCATGGATTTTGGACCGCAAGGATGGTAGGATTTGCCACGTGTTCCCCCTCAACGGAAGGGTGCTACAGCTGTGCATGGGAATCCAAGCTCCGCTGTCACGTGAACATTTATTGGAATTTTATTGTTTGCTGAGAATCTGGGTGGTTCTCAACTGTGTAGGCGCGACTTGGTCAAATGGACACGTGGCTGCTATTTGGTTGGAGAGGACCACTCAGTTACAATAGCAAGACTTAGTCGACGTGGCATCTGGGACACGTGGCCAAAGACGCACAGGATGCACGGAGTCTGGAACGCACATGGCTAGAGACGCATGGACCGCACGGAGTTTGGAATGCATTGGCCAGATTCGCATCGAACGCATGGAGTTTGGGACGCATGGGATCTTTTTGTCGGTTGTCCACGTGGCTCTGCACCATCCTTGGGACTTCTGTTTATTAGTATGTTCTCGTCCTTCGAGGCGATCAAAAAAAAATTTGTCAGGATTCTGTGTCAAGAGCCATCTTTGTTGTCAGGACGTAATGTCAGGTCGTCCTGCGGCCAGTTGTCAGGCCGCTTGTTAGGACCGCTTGGATGTTCCTTTTCTCGGTCGCATAGTGTCCGTGCGATCCATCTGTTTTTCATTTGGGGGACGCATGAACGTCGGTCGCATGGCTGCATCTTTTCATGCTTCTACACGGACTTTCTCTTATATTTTTTGTGTACGAGCAACCCAAATCTTCAACTTATGCTATGCTTTGAGTCTCCACCCACTCCTATATTTATAGAATGAGAAATCATATTTTATGTCAAAATATGATTTTCTAAATAGAAAACCTTAAAATAAGAATCATATTCCACCTAAAATAGTCCAACATCAATTATGGACGTCAAAATATGGTCAAATTAAATATTTGATACAAATTTGAAATCTAATCAAGTCTCATAATGTAGATTTTTAAATTATATCAAATTAAATATTTGACCATATTTGGACTCCAAAATTCACCAAATCCATACTGAACTCCAACATATATATATATATATATATATATATATATATATATATATATATATATATATATATATATATATATGTCCACAACTTGATTAAAACACACACACACACACACACACACACACACACACACACATATATATATATATATATATATATATATATATATATATATATATAACTATGGGATACATTCTTAAATATGCTAAATAAAGTAGGAGGGTAAGTCATATATATATATATATATATATATATATATATATATATATATATATATATATATATATACACGTCTCTAAGGCACTAGCCTATTGGTAGTGCGGGAGGACACCCAAGGGCAGGTCCTGGGTTCGAATCTCCCCTCAGACGGCTGGATAGCTTATATAGCCACGATCCGACTTGGAGAAAGAACACATACAAAATATATATATATATATATATATATATATATATATATATATATATATATGAAGGAATGCTACAACTACAACCAAATGCTTATTTATAACCCACTTACAACAGCCACATGGCGGCGATTCATTGGAGGAGGAGGAAGATATGGGACTCGGTAGCTGTTCGGGTGGCCGTCACGTGACAAAAAAAAAATCATGTGGTAGCCATTAATTGGAAGAAAGGTTGTAAACATTTGGTAGTAAACTCAGCATTTACCATATTATATATATAAAAGCCAAGTGTGAACCCTTTGTCACCCGACTCACGTGTGTTCAGACTCTGAGCATGGCTTTGCCCATCCCACGCATTCTCTCTCTCTCTCTCTCTCTCTCTACACATCTGCAACTTGTAGATTGAGAGAGGAAAAGGAAAGGAAGAATATATTATTAAGTAGTACTTGTCAATGGTGGTAGTCTTATATGCATATTTGTTTATTTGAAGAATATATAGTGTGTGAAAGAAATAGTCACCACAAGACAGCATAACCACTGTTCCTTGCATCACTCACTTTGTGGGCTTCTGCATATACCAGGATTCCTTCCTTCATAGTGATAGAGACCCATCCAATGCCAGATCAGCTCCCATCCCATTCATACCAATTTACACACCAAGTGAATTTTTTGTGTGGAGAAATACAATTTAAGAGAAAGTTGGTTAGGATGCCAAGTTTTGGTATTTTTTTTTTTAATTTTTTTTAGGATATTCTAATTTTCCATAGTGTTGGTCTTTTACTAAATTTTTTCTTCTTCTAAACAACAATTAGAAGATCTAGCGTTTTTCTTACCAGCTCGTCAGACAACGTTTTGGCAATTTAATAATAATGTTTTTTTTTTTATCGCCACATGTGACGTAGATATTTTGTATTTTTAATCAAAAACAACCAAAACGTCGGACCTTATGTGATTTTGTGACAAAGTTTCTCGCAAATTGATTAATTTACATGATGTTTTTGTTGAAATAAAAAACCGGATAGAAACGTAAAATGGTGTGAGTGGGAGTTCTCCAACAAAATTTATGAAATTGGACATTTTGGAAAGAATTTCACTAAATTTTGTTTCTCCAAACAAAAAATTATGTTATTATTCCCACAAACCATATATATAGAAATAAGATATGCAAATTACATCGAAATTTTTCGTTTTAAGTAATAATTTATTACATAATTATATAAAACGGAATAGGTTTTGGTTAATTGCGGGGGGGGACCACTCGCCAACTCAGTTGGCGAGTTGCTGAGTTGGCGAGGGGCTCGCCAACTGAGTTGGCGGGGCACCCTCCTCGAGGGGCCGCTCGCCAACTCAGTTGGCGAGCAATGCAACGTTGCATTTTCAACCGTTGGCCAACGGCTATAATTCCCACATTCCTATAAATACCCCCCCCCCCCCCACCCAACACTCCTCTCACAACATTCACATTCTCCTCCTACCCCAAACACTCCTTACACCAAATTCTCCTCCTCTTGATATTTACTGGCGATGGCTACCCGCAATGACGGTCGTATTCCTGGCGGACCGACTACCGAGCTTATTCTTAAGCAACGTGAAGAGCACATTTCTACTCAGATTTTTACTGGCGAGATATTTTTTGAAATTACAAGTTGCTAACTTTATTAATGTATATATTTTTTAGAATGCCTATGTTTACTTTATTAATGCATATAATTTTTATAGTTATACGACCATGATAATGCTTTACGAACCCGGATCCACGTACATTGGCGGTCTGAAAGAAATTATCGTACGTGGGAGCTTAATCCAGCTCAAAAGGCTTTGGTGGAATCCTTTGGATTCCACTATATAGATCGTGTTAGATATTTAATTCACGATCTTCATTTAGTTGTAAGCCTTGCGGAGCGTTGGTGGCCAGAACGCAACACTTTTCAACTCCCATTCGGCGAGATGACGATCACCCTTTTTGATGTGGCGAATATACTAGGGTTACCTATTAAAGGTAACGCTATATATTTTGATCCGCACTTAAAGGGATCTGATCTGATCCGGAGTTATCTCGGTGTTAGCCCTCCTCCTGGTATAAAAGATGGCAATTATGTGAAATTTTCATGGCTCCGTGGCAACTTTATAGACCTACATCAAACTATTGATGGGGTGGTTGATGTAGATAAAAATCGGGTATGTATTTTAATTAGTAAATTTGTTTATTACTTAATTTAGTGGTGCAATTTAATAAATTTGTTTAACACTTAATAAATCCAGGTCATTCGTTGCACTAGAGCGTATCTGCTCTGTTTATGTGGTGCAATTCTATTTCCCGATGCATTGGGAAATATGGTAAATGTGCAGCTTTTACCATTCTTGGATGATCTGGCCAAACCTACCGAGCATGCGTGGGGAGCTGCTACTCTTGCATTTTTGTACGCCCAGCTGACAGAATTTGTGAGATGCAATCGCAAGAGTATTTGTGGATGTATTTCACTGATACAGGTATGAATGAAAGACCTTAAAAAGTTAGAGTAATTTTATACGCAAATTTTGTTTGTACTAATGTCATATTTTTGTTTTATAGTTCTGGTCCTACGAGCACTTCTATATTGGTAGGCCTGTTACCAGCGTTCTCAGTGATGTTGGAGTATTTCCAGTTGCTATGCGCTGGCCTACAGATGTAGTGGATTATCAACACTACCAATACAGGACTGTATCACTATATCGAAGCCAATTTGATACACTGCGGTCTAATGAGGTAATTTTTAAATATGCAATAAATATCTTTAAATTATTTAAGTTTTGATCGTAGATAAACATCACATCTAATCTCTTAGAATATCTTGAAATAGGTAACCTGGTTACCGTACATATGTGAACCCGATGCTCCAGAAATCAAGATGACATCCTGTGCATTTAGTTTACACAGATGTCATATTATATATGATCGGTTCACCATGTACCATCCGGCAGACCGTGTTCTTCGGCAATTCGGAATGGCCCCAATAATTCCTGATGCTCCACCGACAGTCGGTTATCAGACATCAAATGCATTCCAACGAATCATTAGTCTCGTTGCTGACTGGAATAATCAGTTCGAGAATTATAGTGTGAGGGACATGTCTCCTAGACTAAATTCTGCTGAGGAATGTAAGTTATAAGTTACTCATTATTCGTATTTATTTAGTGTAAATAGTTTGCTAAAATTTTGTTTATATTTTGCAGACATAGGTAGCCTGGACTACAGACAATGGTGGGGATGCCCTCTTATGAGCAACCGAGTATACCACTATGAGGAGCCCAGGTTCAAGACTAGATCCCTAGACGATTCTACTATGCGTGCTTTTATTGATGGAATGAATGATTTGGTATGACTTCATTATACTTTAACTTCATTATACTTAAAAATATATATATACATAGATATGATAAATATTTTAATCTACATGTTTCAAATTTCAGAGTGGGGTATACCAGCAACATTTACAACAACCTCATATGGAGGAACATGTGACTCGTCGTCTTATGGGGGAGCTTGTTACTCGTGTTCGGCATCTGGGTATTGGACCGGAACCGAAAATGCCTCCGGTATAATCCCGTCTTCCACCGGACTATCCGACCGGCTTAGTACGACAGAGACACTCTCGTCGTCGTCGACGGGATACTGCTGGAGCGGGCCCGAGTTACCAGTATGCTGGAGCGACCCCGAGTTACCAGTATCCTGGAGCGGGCCCGAGTTACCAGTATGCTGGAGCCTACCCGACTTACGAGACTCCTGGAGCGGGACCGAGTTACGAGACTCCTGGAGCCGGACCGAGTTACGAGACAGCTGGAGATGAAAGCTACCAGATATTCACACAATTTTTTTCGACTCCATCAGCACCGCTGCCTACCCAAACTCAACAAGACCAGGACGAGGAATAGTAGAAAATTTTTAACATTGTATTATTGCAATTTTTGTATGATTTGTAATAGATTTTTACATAAATATTTGGGTATTGAACAATTATATTTTACTCTCTCGGTTGACTAGTACATCTTCTTCGGTTGTGTCCCATAGCACCACAATTACTGCATCGTAGATCTCTTGTCGATGATTCCCGGGGTTTGATGCGGTTCTTCTTTGGTCTTCCGGCTTTGCGTCTTACATCTGGCACCCCAATTTGTCCTCTTACCAAAGGACCTTGGATCTCGTAGGGAACTGAAATTGGCTCCATATTTTGCGCGTATACACTCCTCAAGGTAGCCGTCGAAAATACTGCAGGATAAAAACTATCAATACTAATATTGCAATATCTACAAACAAAACATGCATGTATACATGGTATATAAGTATGGTACCATCTTAAACATGTACAAGATATGTCAGTTAGATTAACAATATAGGTTCTACTTGTTGCCCGGTCTATTATTTCAAACCTATAACTATCAATAGCTAATATTTCTAGGTGGTTCTTCTCTTTGATAATAGAAGCCATATTTTTTAACATCTTCGGACAATAATCTGTGTCAACATTTTCAGCAAACTTTCTACGATTGTCATGAAGTGTAATAATCTTGGCTCTAATACCATCGAGAAGTGTTGTTATTGGCTTATCTCGTAATTTCTTAATCCAGCTGTTGAAACATTCAGCAAGATTAGAAGTGTTAATATCTAATCTAGGACAACTAGCATACGCTGTTATCTAATGTTCAAATCGACGACTTTCATCGTTTACACCAAGAAGCCAATCGTACAACACTATGTTCTCGGCTTTAATTATATCAAACACACTCTCTGCATCCGTTTTATTATATGATCTAGCAAGCGAGTCTAACAAGCGTTGAAATACTGGTTCTTTTGTAACTTTTTTCATGTTTTGTTTAAAATGTTGAATACAAAAAAATGAGAAGATGCAGGAAAAATAGCACGAACAGCATTTATTAAACCCTTTTGCTTGTCAGATATAAATGAAATTGAACTCCAATCATTAAAACAACTTTCAAAAGATATTTTAAGAGAATTTAAAAACCAAGACCAAGAATCACTATTCTCACCTTCAGCAACAGCATAAGCTATAGGATATAATTGATAGTTAGGATCGTGAGCACAAGCAATAAATAAGATACCTTGATATTTTGACGAAAGAAATGTAGCATCAGTACTAATAATTGGTAAACATCCACTTAAAAATCCATCAATACATGCTTTAAAACAAATAAAAATTCGTTGGAAGCTATTGTTTTCGGTAGTTTTAATAAAACATGTACTACCTGGATTTGTCTCCATAATTCTATAACAATACTCCTCAAGACTAGCGTATGCCTCATCATAACTACCATTAATTTCAGCTAATGCTGTCTCTCGGGCTCTCCATGCTTTGGAATAACTAACTTGTATACGGTGCTCCCTATATATATCTTTAACAATTTGTGATGGACTGTATGACTGGTTATCTCTAATAAGGTCAATTATCATGGTCTTAATCCATGAAGCGGTAGCTAGTCGATGACGTCCTGTACTAAGTCTTCCTAAACAAGAATGACGATTTTCTAATGTACTAACTTTAACTATATCGCCATTTCCAATAGATTTTACATATACTCTCCAATTACAATTCGGTTGATCACAACTATATATAATTCCACGAGCATTATTCATATCACTAGCTGAACAACTAAAATTATATTTAATTGCTAAATTACTGATAAAGCTTCTAAAGTGAGAACGACTAGGAAATGATTGTCCCTTAAATAATTCATCAGTGATAGCTTTTACAACATCATCATCTACCCTATAATCTATATTTTCAACTAAATCATCACTATTTCCTTCGTCGTTGTCACTATCATCATCATGGTTAGATTCATCTGATGAATGATCTTCTTGGATAAATGAAACTATTTGTTGAGAAGAACTAGCACCTGAACTAACATGCTGATATTCAGAAAAATATTCATTATTTCTACTATCTAAGGTTGCTGCTACTTTAATAACATATATTTTTATATACCGTGATTGTGAATTAATCTCAAGAACATAATTCCATGCATCTTCACTATCTATCAAAAAATAATTAGAACCAAAAATAGACTTCAAAATAAAATCATAATAAATAGAACAACGTTCAATAATATGATTACGTATATTTTTAAAACTAATATTCGGATAAGTTGAAAAAATTATACTTTCTCCTCCTTCGTAATTTAACCCATTTACTGTACCGCCGTGCGAGCATACAATTCTTACGCTACGATCCATGACGGTTGAGAACTTTGGCTACAGAAAACCTCAAATGAACTTTAGCTGCGGGCAGAGAGACAGAGAGAGTGTTGGAGACTTTGCTAGAGGGAAGAGAGAAAATAGAGGAAGTAGATTGAGTGTGAGATGAATGGGTTGAGATAGGTAATTTATAGAGGGAGATTGTAATAGCCGTTGTTGTTAATAGTCGTTGTGAAACGGATCCTTACTCGCCAACTCAGTTGGCGAGCAAACGAGCGTTGTGCAACGGGTCTGAGCCAACTCAGCATGCGGCCCGCCAACTGAGTTGGCGAGCGGGCCCTCGAGGAGTGAGCCCCGCCAACTCAGTTGGCGAGCCCCTCGCCAACTCAGCAACTCGCCAACTGAGTTGGCGAGTGGTCCCCCCCCCCCCCCCGCAATTAACCAAAACCTATCCCGTTTTATATAATTATGTAATAAATTATTACTTAAAACGAAAAATTCCGAAATTACATACTTCAAACAACATTAAATATTCACATCCTCAAAAATAAATTTATTTTAAGATATTTTATACAATTTTAAAACAAATTATCATATTAAGAATACAAATATTATTAGAGAAATTTTAACTTACCTCTTATTTTTTTATCATATTTAAGGGTACATCCCACCGTTTTTCAATAATGTAGAAGACCCCCAACTTTTGACAGAATTCGTCTGGAATTGACAGTCAACTACTTTCATCAAAATTTTCTGACCAAAATGTTCCTCCCATTTTCTTCTTCCTCTCCCCCTCTCCGCGGGCAGGCTACCGCCGCCTCCGCTCCCCCCCCTAGCTGCCACCGCCCCCACAGCTAACAGCAGCAGCCGCTGCTTGCAAGCGCGCGTCATCGCGTCGTTCGCCCATGCCGCCACCGCGTTGTTCACGTCGTTCGCCCATGCTCCCCCTAGCCGCCACCGCGTTGTTCGAGCTCACCCCTGCCACAGCTGCTCGTCGCCACCGTGCTGCTCGTCGGTCGCTGTTGCTCGCGTTCGCCACCGCGTTGTTCGCGTGCACCCCGCCGCAGCTACTCGACGCCACCGTGCTGCTCGTCGCTGCCATTGCTGCTGCTGCTGTTGTGGGGTAGCATAGGCGGGGAGGGGTCGGTGGCGGGGAGCGGGAGGGGTGGGGGTTGAGCGGCAGGGTGGGAGTGGCGTGGAGGGGAGGGGGAAAAGGGGGGATGAGGGGGTGTTGGAGTGGGTGGGGTTCCTAACCTATGTGGAGAATATCCCGAAGTGCGATGAGCGTCATCCATGTGTCGAAAATGCTCGGAAGTGCATCAAGCGCCGTGTATTGGAACATTTATAATAAGCAAATATTATATTGGATTTTCATCTTTGACTTTATTTATATATTTATAATTGGATCTTTCATATATTTACTTTCCATATAATTGGATTTCCAATTTATGGTAAGCTAATTTATGATTTGATTTCCATTAAATATATGATTGAATGTAATTGGATTTCCATAAATATTTTTGGTTTCCACATATAGATATTTATATGAAAATCATAATTTATGCAATAGTTTATATAAAGGCTCATGCAATATACAACAACATGAGAAAAAAATAAGAGAGAGAAAAATGTGGCAAGAGTGCCATTACAATTTTGGAGAGGAGAAAGAATGATTGGAGACAGTTTCGGAGAAGAAGATCAATTTGGGATATTTTTTATTGTCTTTTTTCTACGTTGTTGTAATCTATTTTCTGTTCCAAAGATTTGTAGTTATCCGTGTTGGATCGGTGAGGAGCTTGTAGAGGGTGTAATCTCTTTATTCCATTAGTGGAGGTTCTTTAGGATTGGACTCCGATCGTCCCGTGATTTTTTTCATATGAATTTTTCACGTAAAAATCTCTCTGTCTGCGATTTGTGTTTGGTATTTTTTTGGTTTGTGCGTTTTGCTCGGTTCTCTCGCAGGTACTTTCTGGTTTTGGGAACAGTTTTCGCGTTTCGTTCCCAACACGGCCTTTCCACGGGGGGAGGGGAAAGGGTAAGAGGGAATAGAAAGAAAAAAAAATAGTCACTTTTTTTTTTCTTTTTTGGGTTGACCGTCAAGACTTGACGGGTTCCGTCAGAAGTGAAGGAACATGTACATTATTGAAAAACTGTAAAATACACCTTTAAATATGGTAAAAAAAGTGGAAGATAAGTCAAAAAATTTCATATTATTAAGTTGGAGCACTTCTATATAATAAGGGTATTTGATATTACCCCCCTCTTAGATTAGGTATATCGATATTACCCCATGTTAGATTAAAAGTTAAGAATACCTTCCTGAAAGTGTCGTTAAAAGCTCTTAACGACACTTTCAAAACTCATTAACGATACTTTTAGATTTTTAATAACACTTACAAAAAAATATTCTCGACTTTTAATCTAACATGGAAGTAATATCAATATAGCTAATCTAAAAGAAAGATAATATCTAACAGCCCTATATAATATAATAATTAGAGTTCTACTGTACATTTGAATGTGCCATGCAGTGAGTAATGATGAAATATGACTAATATTATTTAATTTATTTCTCTTGTATATATATAAATTATATTTCATATTTATTATAACTGATATAGATAATTATTTATGTTTTCAAGCAAACAAATTTGTTTATAAATTAAATAACAATAATGTTAAGTTTACTGCCAAATGCTTACAACCCTCTTATCCTCCTGCTATATGGATCATCTTCCGATCTCACATTTTTTTCAATAAACGACCGTCACGTAACGTTTCGACCACAAGATCAAGATCTAACTAGATTTAAACATAACCGATTTCTACGTACAATATCCTTTCTTCCAAAGTACCGAGTTATTAGATTTCCAAGTTGAATTTTCAGCGCACCATTTAAACTTTATTCAAGTAAATGGTACAAAATTTAATATATTAACACATTATATATATATATATATATATATATATATATATATATATATATATATATATATATTTTTTTTTTTTTTTTTTTTTCCCTAAGAATCCTTGAGAAGTGTAGTGGGGTATGACCTAACTAGATCTCACAGGGGTTCCCCCATAGCTTAATTCTTGCAGGCGGCTTTAGCCTGTTTGACTTTGTATGTAACACAACCACCGTTCCCTATTTTCTTTTTTTCTTTTTTTTAATTTCGGACATAATGTTCGAAGTCCGACGTAACATTCAAAATTTTGTGCACACTGTATTGCATGTCTTTTAGGTCTATCATTTATAAATGAAAGAAATAATACACCCCCGTGACTCGATCCACTGATCTTCTGCCACTCAGCCGGCATCTTATATCTCTCCTCGGTAACCACAAGAGCCACTCGAGTTCGGTACAACCACCATACCTAATCTAAGCTTTCAGATGCATTTCCAATTATATAGTACTCAAATGTTAAGTTATCCACGTCTATTCAAGGTACACAATATATATATATATATATATATATATATATATATATATATATATATATATATATATATATATATATGGTTCAAGAGTTTCGTTTATAAAGTCTCCAAAAAGTTCTATTACTGTGTTTTGTTGGATGGTGCTTTAAGTCATCTAATCTTGACCATTGATCAAATCAACGATCAAGATTAGATGACTTAAAGACGATCCAACAGCTAGAAAATACGAATTTTTTTTGAGACTTTATAAACGGGACTCTTGATCCGAATTTTATATATATATATATATATATATATATATATATATAAAGTTTCTTTCAAAAATTCGGATATTGACGCAATTGTGTAGATCTCAATAAAGTTGGTTAAAAGAGTTGTCCAGACTAGAGGTAGAACAACAAGATACATAAATTAGAACAAGAAATATTATTTGATTCCTCAGTATCGCTCTCCTTTCAAAGACCGATTGGATGCGACTCAAATTCTAGTTTTTTCTTTTAGATGTCCAGTATAACATTCGAAACTTTGTAGAAGCTGCATTATATGTCTTTTGGACCCACTGCCTCCAAGTTAGCTACCCAAATTCTAGTTAGCTATCCCAATATATGTGGATCAATCCCAATTTCATAGGTATTGCTATTGCACCTGCCAGAGAGAGATGAATATGGAGGATAAAAAAGTAATGAAGTATGATTGATACATGACATGCAGCCATGATCTAAATATGTGTGGACTGATCAACAGAGAGAGAGAGAGATCTATAGAACCCTAGTTTAGTGGGCCTGAATCATCATTCAGTAGATGATGCACCTCACATGTGGTGTGATGGAGAGAGGGCTGAGAAAGAATCATATGATGATTGTAAAGGGAAGAAGATGGAGAAATTGATGAGAGCACATTTCATTAGTCATTGCATTATTGTCCTCTCTCCCCCCCCTCTCTCTCTCTCTCTCTCTCTCTGATTGGAGTTGTTGTTGGACCTCTTTACAGCACAAACTGTTGCACCAACAATGTTGGCTACAAAGGAGGAGGTAGCTAGCCTAAGCTAGCTAGCTAGGGTTAGCCCAAAGCCATAGGGTCATAGTCCTCTAGTACTTGCTAGAGGTGCTACCTATTTGAATCCAAGAACGCGGTCCTCCCACTGGATTCGATCTGATCCGACCCGACCATAGATCCTGCTTAATTTTAGCAAATTTTGATCTTGATCCGGTTATAAACAGTAGATCGGATCTTCAAAATAGATATAGTCCGAGTCCGCATAAATTATATTCGACCTCAACTTGGTCATGATGTAAAAACTCCACTTCTCATTTTCTTTTCTAGAGAGTGGTGCGGAATAGAACAAAATCGAGCTTTATTGGGACTGTTTTTTTCTTTTTTCTTTCTAAAATTCCAAAACTTTTCTGAAAGGTCAAAGTGATTGACAAAGTTTACAAAATACGACCACATGATTGTTGTGCAAAAATGTAAACCATATTAATGGAATTAGGTTATATGGGTGAAGACTAGAAAAGTTTGTGGAGTGCAGGAGTTCCCGAGTCCTCTTGGACCCAATCAAACCCAAAGTGTTGCTGTCAACCAAATTTGTCGTTTTGGAGAAAGCCAGTTGGAGCCCAATTAATCAACCATTGGTTGCCGCTTGGAATTCAAATCCGAAATATAAAACATTGACCCCATCGATCACCCTCTCTGGACTGGACGGCACCAAATGGTTGGTTGGTTGGTTGGTGACAATCGTAACTAAATGTGCCCAATTAATATAGTGTGATGTCTTTGTTAGGTGAAGTCATAATTTTTTTGTAAGCTTTAGTTCCAAATCAAAGGTGTTGTTTAACAATCTGGACTGGGTTATTAGAAGAAAGCTCAATCCATCCTTCCATCTTAGCTTATTATTATACAAAATTTGGAATTGGTAATATATATATATGTGAGTTTGGATTGGTATTTGAATCACAATAAAGGTGTATTCCGTACATGTACTGTGGGTGAACAGGCTTGTTAGTTAGTGCTCAAGCTTACAGGGGGCCTCAACTACCGACATTTCTTATTTTTGCTGCTGCTTTGAGTAGCAATGTAGCAAAACCAGTGGTTAGCAAAGCGCTTTTGACAATCGTTTTTTAAAATACATAAATACAAGTAGACAAAATAAAGATGCTAAGTTTACTGCCGAATGGTTACAACCTTCTTACAACCCTCTCTTCCCACCTGCTATGTGGGCCACATCAGGTTCCACCTTTCATCCAATGAATGACTGTCACATGACGGACGCCGAATTCCACATAATCCCCTCACCCAATGGACGGCTGCCACGTGGCGGTTGTAATAAAAGTGTAAGCATTTGGTTGTAGGCGTAGCAAATACAAAAACCTCAAATTAATATGAGATAATACATGAAGAAATGTACATAATAAACCTCAAATTATTCGAAAAATCTCAACTTGATAACATAAAAAACAAGCACAAAAACCACATGAACAACTCTACTTAAGCGTGCTACTGTGACCGATGTTGATGTGTGGCTAGGAGGGCAACGTTGTTGTCCAACAGGCCTGGTCGGTCCAGTCCGAATTCGGTCAAAACTGGATCCTGAACGGCCCAGCCCACTTCACTTATTGTCTAAGAAATCATATAGATTTTTATGCGTTAGTACATCCGATAAAAAAAAAAAAAAAAAAACTAAAATGAGCCGTGCCATGTGAACTCCCACATGGATCAATAAAAATTAAGTAATTTAAAAAAATAGATATTAATAATAATATTAGTTTTAATTTTAGTGTTAATTTTAATTTTTAATATTAATTTTAGTGTTTTTTTTTGTTTTTATATTAACATTAAAATTAAAATTAAAATAATCACTCATATTAAAATTAACATTGGTCTATGTGGAAGTTCACATGACGTAGCTCATTTAAGATGGCTCATATCCCGTTATCCCTTATAACTATAATACAATCACCATTAATGTCCACTATCATCATTAGACGTCTCTTTCCACGATTAATTTTTTTATTTTATAAAATATAATTGTATAACTATCAATTATTTAAAAATATCTCATTAAACTTATAATTTTTCTTCTTCACAAAACAAGATTTTATTGTAAATATTTTAATTTTGAAAAAAGAAAAAAAAAAAAAAAAAGATAGCATAATAAAAGTTTGTAAAATATTTTCTTCATATAATAAGTAACTTATTATGTAACATTTCCTAAAAAAATTATTATGCAATAAATTAGCATAAAATGCAGGTACAAGTACATTACTGGTAGTGACAAATAATGCTACATCTCCGTGTACTATATCATCTCTGTTCCATGAACAAATAAATGAGATGGGTTCTGTTCTAATGTTAATTCTCTCTCTTCGAGAAACAAAGCCTAACCTTCCATCCATGGTGTTCAAAGACTAGTAAGTACATCAAGCTTATCATGGCGGTCATCATCATCCATTCGGCATTGGGCCTCATAATCCAAATGATCTAATCATCTTATGAAACCAAGTTTGAAAGAACTTTGTGGTGACAATAACATTGGATACAAATTAATGAACGACCATAAGTTCTAAAGAGAAGGGAATAAACATCAAACTCTTTTCGTAATAACAAAAAACAAAACAAAACAATATATGAAATTGATATCGTCATTGTAAGTAATCTTTAAAAATAATTTATCAAACTTTACCTTGCTAGATTAGTGGGCTGAGTGAAGCCAAACCCTTTAACCCACGGGCCATAGGGGTGTCGGGCCTAACAAATCCGAATCCACATATCGGTAGTCCAAAACATCTCTATCTCTACTATTATAATACGGCTTATAAATGTTTCAGAAAAGAGCCGTCTAAGTCGTATGTATATCATCAATTATTAATTTTAAAAAAAATTAAAATATTTAACTACCTCATATGTTTATGTTTTCTTCCTGTGTAGTTGGAAAAAAATAATTAAAAACCACCCATATACATATAACAAATCTTAAAATATATTAAAATTTTTTAACTAACTATATAATATTATTTAATTAAACATATATCCAAAAAATTTAAAAAAATAATATTTATAACAAATTATAATTAAAATATATTCAAATAATATTTAAAATATTTTAATATAATTTAAATTTTTATGTAATTTTTAATCATATTATAGATTTTTTTTATAAGTACAACGTATGTGAACGTAACTAGTTTTAGTTTCGTTTAAGATAGCTTCTGACTGTAAATAAATAAATCATTTACTTTCAAATAAGTTATAATTTCTGGAAAAGAGGAAAAATCATCCGTGCAAAGAAGCTAGAATCACATTATATAACCCTTCTAGCAATTTTGCCAGCTTATGGTGAGCTAGCTAGCTAATAAAGCCAATAGCTACCACCACCACCACCACCACCACCACCAGTACCATATGAAAAAGCTCATCACATGTGAATGCATAATTAATTAATTACTTCCTACCTAATGCTCATTATATCCGCTTAAAACGTGAACATATTGATTTGCTACTGGGCTTTGAGATTGAAATTAGTTCTATAAATATAAATAAACCTCTTATTTGTTTGATCTTGACCGTATATACAGGGGAAAGGACGCTAGAATTTTCTTTACAACGCTGCTGCTATATCGACCGTCGTCACGTGACCCCCATTAGCCTGCGCCACGTGACGTTCTTCCATTGGAGAGGGACCAAGATTCAAAGGAGCAGAATTTAAGGATCTGCTTGGCAATTGTAAGAATAGAGAATTTTAAGATGTTTTTAGAGTACGGATTATGAGGGATCCGATTTTTTGCGGTTTTAAGTAGCGACTTTTTAACCAGTTCAATTCCATGCTTGATAATTCATTAACGAACGGTTCTGAAATTTTTTTACACGACTAAAATTACCTATATGTCCATATACAAACAAAACGATCCCGGACGAGAAAACTGCCACCTAGTCCACGCCTTAATCAGGGGATATAAGTCTATAGAAACACATGATAGAAACACCTAGATGAAAGTAGGAGAGAGATTTTAAAAACTTATCGGAGAAAATAGCCATAGTTTGAAAAAAGTAGAAGAGAAACACACCGAAAGAAAAATAGGGTAGTGTATTAGTAGTTATAATTATATATTTTTTATGAAAATATAAATGAAATAAAATAATAAAACCTCTCAAAATTTATCGATTTGGAATGTTTATAAAGCCAGCCAAAATTATATTATATCGATTTTAAGACGTTTTTGAGCTGACCAAAAGCAGTACCTCAAAAAAAAAAAATTAACAAACATGATTTTTTTATAAACGGTCTACTTAAAAAACCGATAAATATACCATTACCAAGCTGACCCTAATAGTTTGTCAGACAACTTTGACCTATTGGTGTCTGCAAATTTATTGATACAAGCAACTGAATAAATATTAATGGTATAATAGGAAAACACTAGCATAGATTGCATACAAATTAGCACTTGTTGATTGAAATGAAATCTCAAGTCTTTTTTTTAATCTACTCCTCATGCTTCCCCTTCATAACCATTTCGTTCATATATATATAGGTCGTGACGGGTTTTGCGTTATTATGCACCTGATAACTGAGTAGATCAACAACGTCCTATATATATCTTGTCATCTTGACGAAATCAAGATTTTTAACGCTTCTACAATTTTGTAAGCTTTTCTAAAACTACATGACCATATCGATCTTTAATCATGCTAATAGATTTTGCTATGCTAGCCTCGGGACCCATGGAAAGAATCCTAAGTGCCCGTAAAATTGGAGAGATCACTAATAACTTATAAATGGATATCTACATGTAATAACTAACTAACATGGTTTTTTAGAATTTGGATTTCGAATAAGTTACAAATTTTACATCAGGGTCTCTATAATTGATCTAATTAGTATTTAGATCTTAGACCAATGATTTACTCGACTGACTGGGTCGTGTTGTTGTAAGAATCCTTGTATCTATCTCATGGTAGATGTCCATACCTACTATAATTTTATTTCTTATGTGTACTGTAGTGACTCTTTCATCATCTGTTTACATTATGTACATGAATGATGAGTCAACCGTTGGTCAAAGATTCAAGTACTAATTATGTCGATTATGAAGACCTAAATACAAATTTTATAACTTTTCCGAGACCCAAAGTCTAAAAAAACCCTAACTAATAAATTGCTTGCAATGGAGAAGATCCCTCCAACTTCATAATTGCAAGATTATCAATCATAAGCAACATGCATTCAAGCTTTTAGGGGACGTTTGGATGAATGGTTTGTATTCCTAGGAATCTATTTTCCATTCCTTTCACATGGAAACACATTCTCATATCCATGTTTGGCTATGTTAGAAATATGTAGTCCGATTTTTTTTTTTTTTTTCATTCCAATGTTTGTTTCAGACATGAATAGAAATCTTAATTTGTTTAGTTTTCATAAATACCCCTTCATTAATTTTCTAATGTTTCTATTACCTAAATTCACATGTTTGGATAGAAGTTAAAATTTTAAAAGTAAAAGGAGGATATTATGTTCAAACAAAACATCCAAACAATATTTCCAGGAATGCAAAACTATTTCCAATGGAGGCCTTGGATTTTACTTTCCCATAACTATGGAAATATGAAGCCGCTTTTAACCACCCACCCATCCACCCACCAATTCTCAATCCTACACATACCAAACATGGGTAAGAAATCCAAAATCCAAAATCCATTACCAAGCCTCCAAAACTTAACCCTACTCTCTTGTGCTTTATTGTTTGAATTATTTGTTTTTGTCCCTTCATTAAATTAGCAAGTCATGTTTAGTACTGATATGTCATGAAATGTTGAAAATGTCCAACTTGGCAGCGTATTGACAGGTAAAATGTCTTCATGTGACCACAAATTTGAGGTTGAAACTAGTAAGAGAAGAGACCATCTCTGATATATTTTCCTTGACTTAAAAGTGCACAATTATGTGAATGGGAAACAAATATCAAATAGTCATATTTTGCACTCAACTCCATGTAAAGATAGTTGGCAAGATAACAAGCTGCTAAAACTTGTATATTCCCTTGTGCTCGTACTTCATAGGGATAGCATCAGATTTCTCATACATATTACATGAAAATGTAAACATGAGAAGCCTTTGGATAAGTGGTCCACAAATTCAGCATTTCTTTCATTTTTTCAGGGTAACAAGCATAACTATATTAACCAGGAGTACAAGTGTTTCAGAAAAGGTGTAGATCAATATATGAAACCACCGCATATGCACAAAGGAGAGAGAGAGAGAGAGGCACTAAAGACTAAACCAAAAGCTAAGACAGATTTTCAAGTGATGGTGAGAGAAATTTGTTACCATTGTAAATGATAAATTTGGATTTCTTCAGCTTCACAATTTCTGATTCGGCTTCGGAGGTCATTCATCTGCAAATTCATCATGTGAAAATGTAAAACAATCAGCCAATCGAAGAATAAGAAGCACCCAATATTCCCCATTTCATGTCGTCGGATCAAAATGCATAATCAGCAAATAGAAATTTATTTGTGAGTATCCGCGATCTCTCTTGATTTGTAATCCAATACACAAATCAATCAGTTCCGTCAGGTTAGTTGAGACGTATTCTCAAAAGACCTGTATCCGCAGCTGTGGCAATGGGAAGTGATTTGGTAATAGGCCAATTTGTCCACTATTAGTAGATAAAATAATTTCTTCACTTTTGAATCCCAAATGTACACCCTACCGCCATCTCTATCTCAATCATCCTGTTTATAACCTTGTCTGATTCTTCTTTCAAATTTAAGGTCTATATAGCTTCTACTAGGAAACCCAAGACTTTTTCTGTGGTGGAACAGAGCTACCTCATATTGTAATTAAAGAAAACTGCAGCAAACATCAACACAACAATTTCTTGTCAAATTGGCATTCCATCAAACATTTCATGATTGGAAAGCTTTGACTAAAAGCATAAAAATATAACTAAAAAAAAGTGCATTCAAGCTAATATGATATGAGGAATGCAAATTACTCAGAAGTGTAATCATGCACTTAGTTTTTGATGGAGAATTTGTGCAGGAGCAAAATAAAAATCTTGTACTTAGTGATTCTCCAAGATAACCTGGTTAGGAAATCAGTAAAAATAATGTTACAAATACTTATAAAGAGATGAAAAGGTTTAAGAGTTAGAAGAGTACCTGCAAAATTGAATTGAAACATGAAATGAAGAACAGGATATTAAATTGATGACTTCAAAACCAAAGTTGGGAACCTCTTTACTAGGAGAAATTATTTGATATTTCTGCAAAACACATGCAAAAAGCTACTATGAATTTGGGCTTGCCTTGTCGCAGTCATCTTTAAGTATACATTCCATGAATGAATCATCGATCCTAATATATAAACTAGAGACCATGTTATTATACAAAAGAATTTACTTCATATAAACTAGAGACCATGTTATTATACAAAAGAATTTACTTCATTTGCATCAATCTTGATTCATTGTGATATTTGCATCTTCAAAGTACACTCATTGTATATGTATTCAACTCTTGAAATTTTGGTATGTATATACTTGTAGCAAGCTAGTCAGTTAACAGGCTCAAAAAAGAATAATGCGTTAAGAGCGACATCTTTTTTTAGAGTAATTCTCTCCTCAAATGTCCAGGAAGCATATGCTTCAATCTTCCAGATTGAAATCAGCTCTATAATCTAAAGACTATATACTTCAATGCAGTCTCCGTCAAGTATATCTGCACTTCTTCACAATGAGAAACTCCACATCTTTTGTTTAGGATATAGTTGCTGAACATGCATAGATCACAGCTGTTAAACTCTTTCAGCAAGAATCGTGTTCTTTGTAACCAAGAATTCGAGTTTGTATATTTTCAAGCAGTACCACTTGCTGAGAGTATCACCAGATCTCACTTCAACTGAATAAGGAATAAAATCCATTTCAGTGAGTCAGAAAACAAAGATCAATAAAAGAAACCATAGGACTAAACGAATTTCTCTTTCGAACCAAGAAGAAAAGACAAAGACGTGATTTTGATATTAGGGGATCGGCTCAAAGGCGGAACTTACCACTTTGCCCCCTCTTACAAAACCTTGCTCCTAGCTGAATTCGTTGATCGAATCCCCGGAACGTCGAATGAAATAGGTGGCCGGGGTCTCTTTCAACAACCCTATTTATATGAGGTTAGGCCGGGTTGAAGCAACTTGCTACTTCTATCGCTCCCAGAGGTACGGGTAGAGAACCAGGGGCACAACTATTTAGGTTGAAAGCCATAGTGCTGATACCCAAAGTAGTGTAAAAGGAACATCGGTCCTCACAATTCCATCTCCATCTACCAATATATATATATATATATATACCGTCTCAATTCATCCTATTTCATCAGTCTCGCGCATACAATAAGAGAGGGTTCCCCAATGCCACATGCCGATATTCGCTCGAAAGTGAAGTTGTAAAAGGAGGATTCAAAGTGATATGTTCGGATAAAATATACCATGAAAATCTTGAAATGTGAATTATTGACAACTTGAATGGTGACTTCAGCCGGGCTATTGGACCAAAGTACTTTCCTTCTTTCCAACCTGTTTGGATCCACACATATCAACTTGGGTTTGATAATTAAGATTAGTTGCACTTTCTTGCTTCTCAGCTTGTGCAGTTTTTTTCACTGTAGATGTCATCACAATTGTCTCCCCATGGTCCAGGAAATCTTGCCTGCCATCAGAACATAAGAAACTTCATCTAAAAAGGAAAAAAAAATGTAACAAAATGGCTCATAATTTGTATAGTATAACATACTTCATAATGAGTTCGTCTGGAGAAATTACATGAATATAGTTATGCCATTTAGAATGAAAGAAGTCAGATGGAAACCAGTTTAGACATATTAGCCGGTGCATCAGACGTGGTGCGGCCATTTCCATGATGAACTGTGTTCTGACTGATCGAATATTCCCTAATTTGGCTCGTGTTGTGCATATTACCTCGAGTATTGTCACCATTACCAACCTGAAAACAAGAAGCAATTATCTTGGTTGACCCAAACATGCTGAATCCTAATTTTAGACAAAGTATGTGACAATAGAATTCAAACAAATATGGGAGAAATACATCTGATCTTGAGAAAGCTGTGGTGGCGATGACACCCGCAAGTTTTTCCAGCCTATTCCCTTAAGGAAGGATGAAATTTAGTGTAGCGTAACCATCCATTCCAGCACCAAGCCTTTTACTGGGATCTAAATCCTGAAAAGAAAATAAACTGGGATAAAATATAGGTTTGATTTCAAAAGAATGTATCAGTAATGTACAATTTACATGAATGTGATCATGCTGATCCGTGTGAATTAGTGTATACTTAATTTACAAATAACATACTATAATATAATGTGAGTTGACTTGAGAAATGGCAAGGTTTTAGAATTCCAATATCAAAGATCGGCTTGAAAATGAAGTAATTTACAGGTACCGTTACTCACCCCAGTAGTTTATCGATGAGATCACTAGCTTCATCTGAAAAACAGTCAGGAACTGAGGTTTCTGGCTATAATTCTCTGAAATATAAGCCAATTGCAAAAATCTTTAAAGGGGGAAGTTCTGGAAAGCATCTGATAGACTGATACAATGTGCATCCAAGCGCCCATAGATAATTTCTGATATAGAAAGAAGAAGATTTTGATCAAGGGAGAGATTAACACTTGTATGTTTGAGAAACATGCAGAGGAGCTCTGCTTCTTTATCCAACAAATCCTTACCCTGTTTTTTAACTACATAGCTACATTTGTTCCAGTTGCATCTACAGCCAACCAAACTGCTGCATTTGTTGCAGTTGCATCTACAACTAACCAAACAGCTCTGTAGTGTAAATGCAGAGTCTATATGCAATCATAATTCTATCATGAGATGTATGTTGTCACAGGCTGCTTTTTCAAGTCGATTCGCCTTTAAGAGCCATGCTGAGGATAGCTCAAAATTGAACACTTTCATCATTACAAAGGAACTTGGCCAAGAATGGTTTATGCATCCAAGCCTCCTACATGTACAAACTAAATTACTGGGGCATGTAACATTAGCAGTATATGAAAGATACAATATAATCTTCAGTTCTGCAGCTCTTGTAAACCAATGTCACAATGAAATATGCATCAGATGCAAAACAAAAATAAGACAGGTAACATACCTTGCATCATTCTTGCTTGTTTACTGGATACATCAAACTCTTAACAAGCATAGCATAAAGATATAAGAATTGTTGACTATATAACTATACATTCCCATCTGTAATTTAAAACGACGTTTTCGAATGACATGTATACGTTGTCCTGCCATCATGAATCATCGAGATTAATTGAGTACTAGTTAATTAATAAAAGTAAAGGATGGACGAGGGGCAAAATGTATGATCAGCCAAAATCTCCAGGTAAATCCTGGCAGAAAGCTTAAGGCTTGGTTTGGTATTGCTGCTGCTTTTGGAAAGCCACAGCTTCTGACAGCAGGTGGGGTGGAAGGCTGCTGTCAAAAGCTGTCCCAAATTAACTTTTCATAGTTTTGTGATAAGCTGTTGTTACCAAGCAGCTTTGGGCAGCCCACCAAGAAGAAAAATGCAGCAGCAGCCGATGATAAGCAAAATCCCAAAACCCAGCCTAAATGATCCTAAAGCGGAACAATCTGCAGAAAACGTCACAAAGCACCACTACAGTTCACACACCAGAAGGCTTTTTTACTCGGGAGCAGATGCAACAAATAAAGGAATATGAAGATTTACTTCCCTATATGTAAGTCCAATATCCAAACAAATATTATATACAGCCATAACTCTTGCAACATTTAGACACTTCATTATAACAAGGTTCTGTGCATTTAATATTGATCTGTACATAAAGCACTGACTGTTTATTTTCCTCTACTGCCACACAAATGGCGATATTGACATACTGCAAACAAACAAAAAAACATAACTAGGCAAATGCTGCAGAGATCCATTGACCTCTCATGAGCACTAAAACATCATGGAAAAGATCAGCAGCCTAAGTAAGCTTCACAATGGCCACAGGTTAAGCAAATGAAATTGAAAGCGTGCCTAAAGGTGCTTTAATTTCGTATAAGAACAGAGCCTGGCTGTTTATAAGTGCTAGTGCTGGCTTTGACTGATGTTGGTAGAAGCCTATCTTTTAGATTAACTGCATTCACAACTACCTCAGAGGCATTTGGCTGGTGGCTTTCCCCATTCCCTGCCCTCACCCAGATCTTGATATGTCCTTCCCGGCAAATTGTGACCACTGATTGACTGGTAAATGTTAAGCCAGAAAGTGGCTCAACATGCACTCGGTGGGCAACAAGAGGTGAAAGTTTGGGCACATCCCGCATGCTTGGAGATGGTTGAAGTGTGCCCACAGGACAGATGCTGTCCCAATGGGCGGAAGGACTTCCATTACTAAGTGTAGGTGAACCCCCAGGTGGGAAGCAACGTAATGGCACAATGAGTTCATCCATTACCAGGTCCCAAAGGAGCAATTGTGTATCCTGCAAATATATAATAAAAGGATTATATCAATCACATAATGAAAGTAATGTGAGGGGTTAAGTGGATGCAAGGCACCAGACAAATCTTGGTACATCAAAGCTGTTTCTCTATTAACATCACATTACCTTATATTTAACAGTATGGCATGTAGATAAAACAAATCACAGAATATTTAATACACTACTAAAGTAACTCAAATTCATAAACAACTTAAATTTCATAAACCTGGTCCGAGCACTGTCAAGATTTATTCTAAAAAAATGTGTACCTGACCAACAGAACCAAAGCGGTACATAACACTTTCACCAGTTCCATCAGAATTTGGTGCTGTCCAGTAGGAGTCAAAAGCAACACCACTAACCTGCCGAGCGCATTATTAGTTTCTTGAGACAGCAAAGCAAGAGATACAATACAAGAATAAAACAAAATCTACCCATGAATTATGTCCCTCGCCGCATGCTACTATCTTCCGTTCTTCCATGCTCCAGACTTGTACAAGATCATCCTCACCACCAGTCAATATGTATTTGGCATCCGGACTAGAAAATAAACACATACCAAAGCTAGGTTTAGGGGATTAAATTTGTACTGTGGTAACAATAACATTTATAATGCGACAACAAGGGGGGAAAACATTTGGTGGCATTATTTATCCAATATCATATTGTATATGCAAACAATATATATATGGAAAGACTAACACATTTATCGCATTGGCTTCATGATAGTGCTAACAAATAGTGATACCTTATATACCATCCTAACTCCATTGCTTCATATAAACTCATTAGACTGGGAAATCTGAAATTCACTGAATGGGTAGTCCCAGTGTACAAAATGAACAGAGGATTAGAAGGATGCAAAGATAGATTCTGGCTCTTGGGCAAGGATAAACCCTCAGTATCATCTTGCCTTCGACACTCTGAGCCTAGTCACTCCTTGGTAATTGGTATTCTTGGTGAGAGTAAACTTCCCAAGTAGAGTAAACTTCCCATAGAAGTATCCATGAAAATTGAAACAAACTTGTCACGGAGAGGCACATATCAAAACAAGGCAGTGTTCTGGTGAAACCGAGAGGAGTCTGCAAGAGAAACTCATAGATACAGTTACTGAATCTCAAAAATGAATCAGATTCAGACCTTACAATTATAGGAAGAAGGTTTAGGATTGGACTGTGATTATAGTGGAACTCAAAGCAGAGGTAGAAAGAACAAGACAGATACTTCCGACCTTTTTATTTTTTTTCTGTGGTAAAAGTCGATCACAACCTCAAAAACCAGTATTAGAAATCTACTTCACCCTTTTCGAAAGTTGTCAAGTAGGTGCTCATCCTCCTCAGAATCAAACTTCATTATAGATTTGACGAAAGAATACACCTCATGTGGGGACATCACTCTTGAGCAGAAATTGTTCTTGAGCTCTATGTGAGATTGACTTTGAGCCCATACATGACAAAAAGAACACAGGCCGCTTCTTTCATAAGGGAAATATTTGTTTAGACAAAACAGAAGCAATGTTGTTAAAACATGCAAGTGGATAGTAAGCAGCGATGAGGGGGCATATGCAGCATTAAGCATTTCCGTATATATATATATATATATATATATATATATATATATATATATATATATATATATTACAATCCTCCTTGTGTGTAACTAAGTTACACTCATTGGATACTACAAGATCCATTATGCTGAATAAACAGATCTGGTACAAATAAGATGGAAAGATACTAGGAAGCACTATACATTATTGAGACTAAGACATTGCTAATTACCTCCATGCACAACATAGTAAAGCACCATAATAGCTTTTCCCACCACATATCAGTTGCTCTTTAGAGTAATCAAATACTCTTAAATAACCTACAAGAAGCAGTGTTAAGTAAAAGTGGAATCACATTATGAAATATAGTAAAAGTTGAAATACCAAAACAATTAGTATCGGATCAAGCAGATACCATCTCTGCCAACAGTGGCCAAATATGCTCCATCTGCTGAGAAAGCAATGTTGTTGATCGAACCTTGACAAATATGCCATCTGGAAATAGGATTGCTCTGCAATTAAAGAACCATTTCTATTGAAAATTAAGCATCCATCACAATTCTAAAAATACTAAAGATAAATGAAAGCACAATACATGAGTTGTCCATTGTTAGACTGATCTACATGCAGAAAAGATATGCTACAGAAGTTACCTTACTCGAACGTGCATGTGCTACAGTAAACTGAGTCTGATCCTTGATGGCAGCAAAGGGAGAGTCAACAGTCCCATCCTTGCCCTAAATAAAGCAGGCAAAAACTTTTACCTTCAAATTGAATATACAAGTAATCAAATTGTATTAATAGATTGCCTCCATTATACTTCCATGGCCCACCTTTTCATAAACATATAGATTTCCATCTATGTGACCAACAATGAAGGTGCCATCACCTTCTGGTATCCAAGATATAGAAGTGCAACGACTGCAGAAAGCAAACAAATACACATTCTTAGATATATTAACTACAAAAACAATGAACAGAAGAAAATAAATCACATCTGTTTTCCACAAATAAGGACAGCCTCCAGCATCTATGAGGTTGGTGCAACTAACAACAGCTAATTGGAATATGCCATATAGCCAACTAACAAATTTTAGATACCTAAAATCCCTTTCTTTGAACAAATGATTTCCTCATTTTTTTTTCATTTAATTTGACCAGAAAGAAGGCTTCTTCATGGAACAACCAACAGAAATTTAGATTCTACTTTAACCAGCAAAAAGAAACTTCATAAGACAATTCCATTCATAAAGTTGGCCTTGTTCTCAATCACTCTCAAGTAGTCTCAAGACTCAAATCAACAAATTAGTTTAGGCTAAGGAAAACTACCCTGCTCATAAGATCTTTAGTTGCAATTCAGATATCTAATTAGACTAATCATAATTTGGAAATCTTTCTCAATTACAACTAAGCATAAAATGGAACACTTGAGACCAATCATTTTTCACCAGGATACCCTAAACTTTTGTTTCTCAAGAGGGTTCAAAAGTATGATGGTGTTAACAAGAAAGGGAAATGACAAAGTTTACCCTTAACACTTTATAGTATTCCTCTAATTAAAACCTGTATATAATTTTGTTTGGTTCTTGTTGGAACTAGCTGAGCCATATCCTACCAACATTAACTATACAAAATATAGATGTAGCAGGTTAGGTTGGATTCTATATTAACCCAGATCATACTTGAACTTAACCCCCTCACACACCACACACAAACAGTCTCCAGCTAATTCTCCCTTCTCCCTCTCCAAACATTCTAGTTGGCTAATAGCAAGAAAGCCTATGCCTTTCATTCTCTCAATGAGTTAAATCCCAAATTCTCTCATCACCAAACAAATCTGGTTTACTGTTCATGTTCAATGCTTACAGTCAGCAGAGAGCAGATAATTTAATGAGCAAAGACTAGCTTAGCTTATCGCTTGGGTTTAACTCAGTTTCTAAAAGGATAAAGGTTAGTGTTGCTCTGCATGAAAATGAAGACAAGGCAGAGGCAAGAGCTCAAAGATGTTGATATGGAACACATGCCACAGAATAAACTGGGCTCATGGGCCCAATATACATGATCTGAAGGTAACCGGAATTCAGATCATAGACCGAGTCGTGTATACACGATCCGGAAGTCACAGACAGACTGGAGAATTGAACGTTGGGAGGGGAGTGGACGGGGCAATTTGATAGTGACTTCTTTCTTAGGGTAGGGCGAGGAAAGGCTACTTCAATGACGGAAACGTCATAGGGTCGCCTTTGGAAGCTAAAGCGAAAGTTGTTGAAATGTTGGGAGGGGAGTGGACGATCTGTTGGGAAGCCCCTATATATGGATGGTTTTTCCCATCGTGGAACACAACAAAAACATGACCCTGGAAACCCCAAAGATTTTTTCTTCTTCCTCTTTATCCCAACCCACAAGACCAAATATCAAAAAATGGCTCAGTAAAAATGCTGGAAGAGGCTGTGCTTAGTACTGTCGATGGCCCAATAACCCGACCATATTTGTGACTAAAAATTCAGGTTTGGGTGTAAAAATTAAAATCCAAAAGAATTTTGGTCGTGTTGGAGTACACGTGAAACCTGAAAAAAAATCGGGTTCGGTTCGGGTTTTGATCAATATATAAAATTCTTCTAAAGTTGTTTTTTTTGCTAGTTGGTAAAGGGTTGAGTGTTTGTTGGGCGAGGTCGAACCTTTGATTCTCACCATCTGCATGGGTGAATTATTTTAGTTTTTGATCTTTTAAACTTAAACCCGGTTCATATGCTAAAACCAGAATCTGTATGTAATTTGAGTCGGGTTTCAGGTACAGACTTGGAAGCCAAAAAAATTTGGGTCGGATTCAAATTTTACATATATCCGACACTAGGGGTGAGCATTATTATGTTTTGGACCGAAAACCGAACCGAATAAAAGATTCAGTTTGATTTGAAAAAAAATCAGTTCGGTTTCGGTTTTGGAAATACTAAAATTGTTTTCTCAGTTTTGGTCCAAAACCGAATAAGACTTATATATACAATTATGTAAATAATCACAATTCTATGCATATTTGTGATTAAAAATGTGTATATTTTGAAAACAACAATTCTATGTATGTGTTTTGAATCACAACTTTGATAATTTAACAAATAGTCCAATTTTGGGTTCAACTTTAAAATAAAATAAATGTGTATATAAATTACAATTTTTAATAAAATTTAACCACGATCCCAATTTTGCACCCGACCCATTAAACAATAGAAATAGCCCAAACCGAACAAACCGAAACGATTATTCAGTTCGGTTTGGGTTCGGTTTTGGTAAATTTCGGTTCAGTTTTGGATTTTTTAGAATTCCGGTTTATTCAGTTTTGACTATTTTGGTTCGGTTGAAACCGAATAAACCGAACGCTCACCCCTATCCAACCCAAACCAGACCGGTTGACAGCCCTAACTGTGACAGAATTGATGGAAGTTTAGGCAATCTCACGCAACAGTCCAGCATCATGTGGTAGAGCATGAAGGGGAAAAAAAACTGTTACTTCTCACCTTTGACGTATAGGCTTAATACAAGAAGATCACAGTATATTAGAGAAGTACATATCCATTCATTCAGAAATCTACTACTATATGTCGGTGGACCCTCTATTTCAATGAAATGGATTTGATCTATGGGTTCTGATATCATGAAGGAATGTGAAAATGTGGGGCTCCTTTATCTTAATGGAAAAAATCACGGGGCATTAGGAAAAGACAAATTACTTTACACCAATATATTACCTTCAAAAACTGACATTTTTCCTCATGCAGCTTCCCTTATGAAATATAGCACAAGAATCCCACAGTATACTGGAGAGATACATCTCCATTCATTCAAAACTTTACTATTCACTGTTTGACCCTATGTTTCAATGACATGGATTTGATACGTGTTCTGATGTCAGTGCAAATTTGAGATTGTTGAAGCTTTTACCTTGTGGCAAATGCAGGATGGATTAGGACAACAAAAAATTATATCCTACACAATAATATTACCTATTTTTCCTCATACAGCTTTCTTTATGACATATATTACAAGGATGTTGCACTATACTGGAGAAGTACATCTACATCCATTCAGATTTCAGAACTCTACCATCCATCTATTTATCCTTTGTTAGGGTGTGTTTGGTTGCAAGCAAGTGGAGTAAAATAAAACAAAAGTGACTTTACAAAAGTCAAATTTTATTAAGTGAATTTTTAAGGTATCTTGTTTGGTTACAATATTTTTGTCCCTTTGAAAGTGTCACCTTTATCACTTTATATCTCTGGTACTATGCAGGTGGAATGATTTGAAGTGTGAATTTATATGCTTGTCACATGGTGAAAACTGAAAATTGAAAAGAAAAAAAAATTATAATCCCACTTCAAGCTTGAGAGGGAGGATGTTAGTGAAAATTTTAAAGGAGACGAGACTCACTTTATGTCACATCCAAAGGTGAAAATCAACCTTCACTTGCTTGTAACCAGACAACGAAAGTGGTAAATGTGCAATAACAAGACATCACTTTTACCATTTTTCACTTCACTTGTTTGCAACCAACATAACTTAGAGTGTGTTTGGCTGCAAACAAGTAAAATAAAGTGGTCAAAGTTTCTTCCACTTTCACCACTATTGTTGTTTGGTTACAAGCAACTAGAGCATGATTTCCACTTTCATTTATGACGTAAAGTGGGTCTTGTCCCCCTTGAAAATGTGGATTTGCATCCTCTCTTTCAAGTCCGATGTGGGATGAAAGTGGGATTAAATAAACAAAATTTACTACTATTCGTTTCATTATGTGACAAGTGGACAAAACCCACACTTTTAAGCCATTATGCTTACGTGCTACAAAACCTGTAAAGTAATAAAAGTAACTCTCAAAGGGACAAAATCTTCGTAACCAAACAAGATATCTCAAAAACACACTTCAAAAAAGTAGAACTTCTATCAAGTTATCATTTTCACTTCACTTTGCTTGCAAGCAAATACACCCTTAACTGAAAACAATAGCAGTTCAGGAGAGATGTAGACAATAAATATAGGTATAACCCTATAATACCATGAAGTCCGCAAACCACTATTCTCCTTAGCAAGGAGATAAAATATATCTACCCAAAGCATCCATCACATCAATTAAAAAGTGTACCCAACTCCATCCCCATTTATCAAAATATCACACCATCCGCATGGGAACCGGACCACAAGGTCTCATGAAATTAGCTAATCAAGATGATGTCAACCTCTATGCCAAATTCCACCTCTCATATTTAAATTATGACCGTGTCTTCACCAAATCACCAGCACATTTCATAGTTTAAAAATGCTTATGGAGTTGCATACCAGAATTTCTAAACACATTTTATAGACCTTCCTCTCTTTGAGGGAAGAAAAAAGGTATTTAGAATATCAAACTCATCTGTAATCATATTTAGTAGAAGACTTTCTGATCATATAAAAGTTTCACGTAGTCATGGAAAGTACGAAGAGAAAGAGATTAACTAATAAAGCTACTTCAGAGTGTACCGAATTATGCAAGTATTTATCAATAAATGCAAGCCCGGGATTGTCGAATGCCAGTCCATTTTGACTCTTCTCTGAATCTTCGAACGAAATGGTTGAGCTAGAAGGGCTCCACAACATCGTGCTCACATTCCACTTTGATTCAACTTCAACAAAGTGGTTTAGGTGAAATGATGAAGTAGTACTTCCCCGCGATTCCGATCTAGAGTATGCTCCTATTCACTGATTAAAGAAATGGCTATAGATAGATTGGCCTCTGAGACAGCTTCATCTGAGATCCTGGGACAAACACCGGCCTTTTCAGGCAACGTATGAAATGAGTGGCTAGCTTTTTTTTTACACGTGTTCAATTTATAGAATGAATTGCCACGGAGTCCGCATACCACTATTCTCCTTAGCAAGGAGATGAAATCTATCTACCCAAAGCATCCATCACATCAAGTAAAAAGTGTACACAACTCCATCCTCATTGATCAAAATATCACACCATCCACATGGGAACCGGACCACAAGGTCTCATGAAATTAGCTAATCAAGATGATGTCAACCCTCTATGCCAAATACCATCTCTCATATTTAAATTATGACCGTGTCTTTACCAAATCACCTGACCATTTCATAGTTTAAAAATGCTATGGAGTTGCACACCAGAATTTAGAAACACATTTTATAAACCTTCCCCTCTTTGAAGGAAGAAAAGGTATTTAGAATATCAAACTCATCTGTGATGATATCTAGTAAAAGACTTTCTGATCAAATAGAAGTTTCACGTAGTCAGGGAAAGTACAAAGAGAAAGAAATTAACTAATAAAGCTACTTCAGAGTGTACCGAATTTATGCAAGTATTGATCAATAATATGCAACCGTGTTCAACTTATAGCATTTATAGATAGCAATACATGCCTGTTATTAATAGTTCCATCTTTGTTGTAATGTTGAGCTCCCACAAGCTTCTTCCCTAGATCCTGCAACTGTTGCCTCAATGATACGGAGTATACTAGAAAAATATTGCAAGGAAACAGATGATTCCGTCAGCAAAAACAAGTATACTATAAAACACAAGGAAATATACAACCTAACTCACCATCGCCAGATTGCAGCCCAATGAGCAAATCATGTCCGTCCTTGGCATCGGCATCAAATGCATGGCAGACCGGATTCGCATTGCTAAAATGGATTGCCTTGATTGGGTCCTGTCAGATTCAACCATAGACATATGTTACACATTCTAACATTATATGGTCAAGGCTTATATTCATAATTCAAAAAGATGGCACCAAAATTTTGTGGAAAATTTTGGAAATGGTCCAACCCACAACTTGTAACCAAGAAAGTTCAGAAAATGTTAAATTACCATATCAATTTGTCGATCATAATAGAGAAGTACAATCCAAAAAGCCTTAAAGAAAGGAAAAGAGGAAGAGAATTTAACCTGCTTTTGTGTTAAGGTAAGGAATCCTAATTTTCTGGATCAGCTCTAATAGGATTTATGGCAGTTACCAGCAACTCAAATTTTACAAGATTGTTGACTCGTCAAACACGGATACTCAACACAATATGACACTTCGGTGACATTGACATTCCACAGACTCTTCAAGTAGTAAAATCACAATGTATCACATAAGTAAATGTTGATTGTTGACACTTAAACATGACATATGCCAGTCAAGCTTGTGAACAAATGAGCAAGCATTTTAACCATACTTCATTGCAATTGTTTACATGAGACATTCTTATTGCGCAATAAAGTATTTACAAGTTTGTATCCACATCAATACAATAAGCAGGCTAAGTTCTCTAGTTTTGGGGAAAAAATCGGTGTAGTAGAATGATGGATTCCAAAAGGCTTGATGTGATTCATAACCCAGATTTTCTAAAAAATAATTCTTTGTCATCATTCTACATTTTCTCCATTGGAATGGGGTTGGGCCGGTTCGCTATGAAGCATGAGAAAGCTCCACAAAAGAATTGCCAAATTTTCTGTCTGCTAATTGGCTAGCAAGACGATGTCAACCCTCTATGCCACACTCTAGGAAAGATGGCAATTAACAAGACGGACACATCATAAAACCTAGAACACTAGTTGGCAAGCATGTAGAGTCTCCATAGTCCATATTTTAGGTTAATTATATGCTAAGTACTTATGGATATATCTTAGCATTTGTGATTCCTGATGAGACATCATTTCTATTCTTAGTTAAGAAATGCCAAAAACATAACGGGAAAATAAATATATTGTTTCCTAATTTATTTATTAGGAATAACAATGGTAAGGTTTCATTTGGCATGAAACTATAAGCTAATCCTCAATTTGTTTGATTAAATATATAAGAGGAAAGTTGCAACTTAGCCTAATTATTCAAACCTTTCAAAATATGAGAAACATGTACATGTTTTCCATTTGTATGAAAGACATCATCACTCTTTATGTATGCCTGTATAGGAACTATGAGCAATTAAGATTTAAGACAATAAATGAGTTGAGCTGAATGAGAATGTCAAGATGGACAATACATTAAAGCAGGGGTGGATCCAGGAGCATTAGTCAGAGGGGACTTCTCTTAATATGACAAAGATAAAAGATCAAATATAAGGAGCTTTAATCAAAGGGGCTTCTCTTGATATGGCAATGTTAAAAGATCAAATATATTAAGAATATAGTTCAACAATTAGAAGTAAATAGCCTAATGGTTAGTAGCTATTTTACACAATAGATATATGGTTCAAATCTTGCACTAATTTCCCCACACACACACACCACTCCCAAAATAATAATAATATAACATATACTATTTTTTCCCAAAGTGAACTAATAAATCCACCCATACATAAAAGTATACGATAACAAATGAGTGTATTTGTGGGAAGTTAAGAGGATAAGTAGACACTCATTTAACATGAAAGGAAGACCAATAGATGCACCAATAAAGAGTAACATAATCTTGGTTAAAGAAGGTGCCCGGACGAGGGGTAAACCTAAGTAAAGCTGGATGGATTGAGATCATGAAAAAAAAAGGATATGATATTTTTTATGTTAGATAAATATGGCCACAAAGAGAGCTGAATGGAATAATCATATATAGCATGTCGCAATGTTCTTGCTTTTATGTAAATGATAGCAGTCAAATCTTTCCATATATATGATGCCACAGGCTTCAGCATATAGCATACAGTTAAGTCTATCAATAGTTTAGGTAGTAGTTAACAAAAGAACTTTGCATATCATCAAACAGCTGCTCTTTATCAGAAAAATTTTGATTTAATAAAATTAGAATGTAAGTGCAAGTTCTCTGAGCTCAAAAAACTAGTATTATAAACCTAACAGAAAACTAGGAAAGCAAATCCGCATCTCTTCAGGGTCATTCTTTTGTTGGCATTGCTTCATTATTCTTGGTTCGGCCAGTATATTTCCATTTAATCGATGAAACCAGTATTCCTGGATATTGAACAAATTAAAAAATAAGACAGAAAGTCGAGAGATGCCAGCCGTCATAGATTCAAAAAATAAGACAGAAATCTAAATACCATGACAATAAGGGTCCTTTTGAAAGTTAGAAACTTAGTCTGAAAGTATTTTTTCCAAATTCATACACACTAACATTTGGTTCCACAATTGCTTTGTCTACATCTTCACGTAATGAATATTCTGCAACTAATTCATCTTCAATTATACAGTGAATCTTGAAAACTAAGAGAATCGCAACAGTTTTGCCCAACCAAAACGCAAATAAAGTGATTGCATCGGTACATTTCGATAGTCAAAACAAGAAAAACCGATACCTTGTCTTGAGTATTGAGATTGCTGATGAAGAGCGTATCCCCGACGTTAAAGATCAAGTAAGTCCCCTTCCCGTCATAATTCGACACGACCGAAGGCCCGCTGGTTCCATTTGACGAGTAAGACCCGCCGATTCTCGAGCTCCCCGTCGTCGCCCTCCCCGCGCCGTTCCCGCCGACGAAACTCAGCGCCCTGCTCCCGTTCCCCGTCCCGAGGAACCTCGCGGCCGCCGACCTCACCCCGCCACCGGAGCTCGGCGTCGTCGGCGTGGTCGGCGTCTGGTTCGCCGGCTTCTCCCTCAGATTCGCAACCGTCAACTGAAAAAAAAAAAAAGATCAAAACTTTTAACAAAGCCAGCAACGTTTTGTGATAATCGGAGTGAAACCCTAACCCTAGCTTTGATTCTAGGGTTTGTTGGGACCTGGGAGATGGATTTTCCATGGGAGTAGTGGAGGAGGCCGGCGGGGTGGGACTTCTCGTACTGGAGCTTGAACTTCCCCTCGGGGGTCTTGAAGTAGGTCTTGAGGCCCGGGGACTGGGGACCGATGGAGGAAGAGGACGGGTTCATGATCGGAGAATTAGGTTCCAGTGGTGAATTTCATTAGAATTAGGGTTCCGATCTAGATTTCCGGTTCGGAATTAGGGCTTTTTCTGTATATGGGAGAGGAAAGGGGGGGGGGGGGGGGGGGGGGGGGGGGGGGGGGTGAGAAGATGACTACGGTATCATCGTCGTTATTGTGTTGTTTTCTTGTTTATGCAGGGGTTCAAGTGTCATATTTCATTCTAGATAACGATCATTCTAATTTAGGTAACGATGGCCCCTTCTAATTTAGTCAACATAAGATGATATTCTTCAATAATAGTACAAATACCAAATGGCAGTAATAGAGTCTAATTTTGTGAAAATAAACTTAATGTTGTCTCCATTGTGTATATCATGTTGGAGAAACTCATGTGATGTTCATCGTTTCAATTTACTATTGTAAACATTTGCAAACAAAAAAAATTAATATTGTAATATGTCAACATAAAATTACTTCTATTTTTAATTTAATCTTTCACATCATAATTATCCAAAAAATATTTTTAGATTCACATGTAGTAATTCTTAAGTGGAACGATAACCATTATCAAAGTTTTGATAGATTGAAAAAAAAAAAAAAATACTATCATGTTGAGATGTGAGGCATAATAGTCATGCAAATTGACTGTGATGGTAATGCCTTTTGTCATTTATGATAGAATATATAGCATTGTTACCTACATTGATTTATAAATACACACAGAGTAAGAAGTTTGTACTAACATCGTTCTTACAAAAATTAAATGGTTTTATCGTAACATTGTCAATTTAAATCCACTAATTATATAAAATTATTTTATCAAAAATTAATAGAGGAAGTTTGTCTCACTTGTTTTTTGAGAGAAGAAATACTATCTCTATCTCTACTCTTATAACGAGACTTCAAAATGGCTCAAAAGTGAGTTATCTAAATCGTTTGTAAATACTCAACCATTAATTTAAAATTTAATATTACGTAAAAAAATTATTAGAAAAAAATTAATTTCTACTAATATAATGCGGCTTGGAAACAGCTAAAAAATGAGCCGTCCAAACCGTATGTGTATATCCTCCACCATTTTATCTTCCATTATATAAAACGTCTTCCATTATATAAAGCGGCTTCTAGACGGCTCAAAAGTGAGCCATCTAAATCGTAAGTAAATACTCAACCAATTAAATTTAAAAAAAATTACTTACCGTAGATAAATAAAATCTTAAACTAACTTTCATCTTATCCGTCCAAACCCTTAATAAATACTCAACCAATTTAATAAATAAAAAACTAACGGGAGATTAAAAAAATATATATCTAAAACCAGTTTTCTTCTCATCATATCATCTGTAACCCACTATTCTCTTCCACAAAACCTAAATATTAAATTTAAAATCGTTTAAATACTAAATTAAAAAATTAATTTTTTAAAAATATAAAATATATTAAAATTGTTTAACGAATAATTCAAATATATTTAAATATTTGAACTAATTACATGGTATTATCTGACTCACATATCAAAAACTGTAAAAACATATCTGTAACAAATTCTAATTAAAATATATTTAAATTATATTTTGAATATTTTAAAATAATTTAAATTTTTATATGATTTTTAAAAAAAAAATTACGTGCAACGCACACGCGGAGGTAACTAGTTTGTTATAAATAACGTCGTAGGGGATCAAACTTGATCAACCAAGAAAAATGCCTCTCACCTTAACCACATGAGCTAAAATATATATTTAATTATAATTATATAATATTATGTAGTTAAACAATTAGTTAAATTTTATTTAATTTTTAATTTTTAATTACGTGAGGATATATGTAACGGCTAGCATTTTCAGGACTTTTGATAAAGAGTAAAAATATATCCATAATAAATTATAATTAAAATATATTAAGATATGTAAATTATTTTATAATAATATTAGGAAATTTTACTTTATGTGCAACACACGTGCATTTACTAATATCTTAAAATGGGAAGAGATGAAGTCGAGTGATAAGAACGAGTTTTTCAACTATCTTCCATACTATATCTTCCATATTATAAAGCGGCTTCTAGACGGCTCAAAAGTGAGCCGTCTAAGTCCTAAGTAAATACTCAACCAATTAAATTTTATTCCATACTATAAAGCGGCTTCTAAACGGCTAAAAAGTGAATCGTCTAAGCCGTAAGAAAATACTCAACTAATTAAATTTTAAAAAAATTACTTACTAGATATAAATAAAATCTTAAACTAACTTCCATCTTATCTGTCCAAATCGTTAATAAATACTCAACTAATTTAATTAACAAAAAAAATGAGGGATTAAAAAATTTAAAACCAACTTCCTTCTCATCATTCATAACCCACTATTTTCTTCACGTAATTAATAATTATTACTCCTCGCGTAATTAATAATTAAAAATAACTACCCGTGTACATGTTTCCGTAGGTAGAAACACCTTAAAATTAATATAATTACCTAAACATATATTCAAATGTATATAAAGATATATATACAAAATTCAAATAAAAATATATTCAATATTCAAAATATATTTAAACTAATTTTTTTATATCTAAACATATATCCACAATTTTACAAACACACACACACACACACACACACACACACATATATATATATATATAGTCGCTTATAAAGTCCCCCCAAAAGCTCTGTCATTTCTAGCCGTTGGATCGTCTTTAAATCATCTAATCTTGACCCTTGTTTTGATCAACAGTGAAGATTAGATTACTTAAAGCACCATCCAACGAACCACAGTGATGAAATTTTTGGAAAACTTTATAAGCGGAACTCTTGATCCGCATCCATATATATATATATATATATATATATATATATATATATTCAAATTAAATTTAAACTATTTTAATATAATTTAAAATTTTATTAAATTTTAATAATATCAATAAATTTTATAAATTTAATTTTTCAATAAATATATATATATATATAATAAATTTTAATTTATAAATATTTTAACTATTTTAATAATAATAGAAAAAAAAATATCACATGTAATGCACATACATTTACTGGTAGATTAAAAGAGAACTAAGATGTCACGTTTGGTGGTTCATCATTTTAACTCATACAAAATCAAAAGTTATGCACGTGACTTTGTGGAAACATCAGTACGGGATCACTAATCTCTACCTAAATTGCTACACTTTGTGGAAAAATCAGTATGTGTGCCTTCATGCATCTGAAATAAAAAAAAGGGTTATTTTTATTTCAAAAGAAGGCTTGCTGGTGAAATTGTAAATTCATTTTTAATTTTTAACCCTCACAATAATTATGGACTTATGGTACACTGACAGGATGCTTAACATGTGTATCATAGCTAAATCTCGTATGGTGTACATTTAAGCATATGTATAGAAAATTCATACTGGTGTGGAAAAGCTTTCAGTCAAAAATATGATGTATCGAAAGTATATAAATTTTCAACCAGCAGCCGTCATGTGGTGTTATGGTGAAGTGGTAGTGTAGTTACAATTTCTTTACTTAAATATTATTAAATAAATGGATAGAAAAAAATGGCTATGAAAAAAAAAATTCCGATATTATTGAAAAATTAGATCAAAATTAAAATTATATTAAAATTATTTAAATATAATTTGACTATATTTTAATTAAAATTTGTTATAGATATGTTTGTATATCTTTGGATATATGTTTAGATAATAAAATATTTTAGTTTAGATACACTTTGTATATGTGTTCACATAATTATAAGAATTCTAAAATCTTTTTTTTTAAAAGGATTATACATACTATGGAATTTAAAGGGATTTTAGAAATTTCTTTATCGTTTTCAATTCTTTTATAATAGTAAAGAAAAGATAAGCATTAAATGAAGTCTATTACTGTGAGACTCGTCTTACTGTTCTAGTATACGCACCCGAGGTACGCGTATTATACGTGTGTAGCTTGTTTATTGTTTAATTACTTACTTTATGATTTATGTCATTCATGCATTGTTTAGGCTATTTTTGTAAATTTGTCTTAGTTGCATGCTTTGGACCGTTGGTCCCTTGGTTTACTTGATGTATGGTTGTGATGAATCAGGGTGAGGGATATGGATTAGGGTCGTGCGGTGGCAATTGATTTTCTTGCATATATAAACGATCCCCCTCTCTTTTCTTCACTTTTCTTCTCCTTCATTTTCTTCCCCAGCCGAGAGCTCCGCCAAGAAGGACCGTAGCTTAGTGTTTTGTTCTTGATTTTTAGCATTTACCGTAGGCAAGTACATCTTGCCAACCGAGTGAACCCATGATTGGAGCTTCTTCATAAACCTAAGTTTACATGTATTTGCTAGCTTAGTTATATGCATATCTTTAGTAGCTTAGAACTATGTTGTAGACTCTTTTGTAACCTTGATATTCTGTTGCTCTTGCATTTGATCTTGAACGAAAAAGTTGAGAAGTCGGAGCACAAAGTGTGCTGGCCGGAGAAGAATGAGCAATTCTACGAAAAGTGTGCATGAGACCCTTTAAAACTTGAGCGCACTGTGTGTTATCTTATAAAAATGCTTGCGTTCAGCACATCATTCAATTCCTTAGAAAGTGCGCCAAGATATGTTGAGTATTATGGGCGCACTTTACTCCTCAAGCGTACATTTTGTACGAATGATATCTAACCAAACCCTTGCAAAAATGCGCCAAGGCTATCAGAAACTTGGGCGCACTTTTGAGAGAAATCCTCAGCGGCGCACATTTGAGCGTTCAGCCTCGTCAATCAAGAGAAAGTGCGTCAAGCTTCTGTTGGCGCACTAATTCCTTTCTTTGAGTATTCTTGATGGACGAGCCTTGACTTTGGCATTGCCTCGACTGTCGTGTTCTCGAATGTCGTGTCTTGACTGTTGTGCCATGCTTTGAGACTTGTGTTTTGTCTTTTAGTAGACATTCCTACACTTGTTTGTGCGCCAAACATCCATGATGGCATACTTGATAAAAGTGCACCAAGGTCATAGCTTGTGTACTTTCGTCATTATGCGTCAATGACAGTTTGGCATTTGTGCGCCAACCTCCCTGCTGGCAAGATTGATGAAAGTACGCCAAGCTCCTGGCTCATTGTTTGCCATCGATGTAAGTTTGGGAAACCTTTGTTTAACAACAAACAAAAAGTACAAGAAAATCCTAGACAGAAAATCTAAGTACAATATTTTTGATCTGGGGAATGTGACGATGGAGATCGAGTACTGCAGCGACTCATTTACTCCATTGACGGTCCGACGAGGGAATGAGGATGCTCTTTTCTTTCTCTCTCTTGAGTTTGTCTGCACGTACGTAGCTCGCCAGGGGGGGTATGGTCTATGAAAAGAGGACCCTGGGAACGTCTAAGTTTCTCATATTTATAGCCATCATGCTGACGGGCTATAGGTGCCGTATATGCCTATGTTTGGTGGCCGCATATGGCTCCTTCAACAGAATATGGTTGCAGCTGTAGCCGCATACCACGGGCATGTTGCCATGTGGCTTCGGTTGGGATATGTTGTTGATAATGTTGCGTGCGTGACTTGGTCAGCTGGACATGTAATCAGCACTAACTGTGTGAAGATCCTTTCGATTATAACGGAAAGATCTTGCAAGCTGAGAATCGCATGGTATCATGGACGCATAGAGTCGTGGCCGCATACGTGCTCTCCTTTGGCCTTGGTCTTATGGACACTTCGACCGTATGGCATTGTGGCCGCATGCGATCTCTCGTTTGGCCTTGGTCGAATGGACACTTTGCCCGTATGATGAGGAGGTCGCATAGGGTCGTAGCCGCATATGATGGAACACGTGGCATGGCACATCTGCCGAAGTTATTAATGCACTGATGTGACTTTCCATCTTTTTATGGGCCGTCGCCTCTCTCACGATTTTTGAAGCGCTCTGGGTGATGAGTGGTGTGTCAAAACTTCTGATAGGCATTGAATACCGTGTTAGGGGATCTCATGCGGCCCCTTACTTCATGGTTGTTCAGGCCGCATGGATTCTTCATATGCGGCTTCCAACTCCTTGGTTGTTTGGACCGCATGGGCTCTATGTGGCTCCTCTGCGGCCTGCTTTTATTTTGAAGGGGCATGAGCTCTATGCGGCCTGCATGATTTTCATGCTTCTATAAGATCTCCTTCAAAGTTTCTAAACTTTGTAAGTTTTTCTCACACCCCAGTCCCAAAATATATGGGATCAGGCCACGTGGCAATGGCCAGCTAATATGACTTCGAAGGATTTTCCAATTTAATGGATCCGTCGAAGCATACTAAGTTATCCTAAATACTATCAAGTCTAATATGATATACTAACATACAACATGTAAACAACTAATCTCATCCACACAAGCAATGTAACAAAGATGAAAATAAGTGCTGGTAAATGAAACACAAAGTGTCAGAATATCCAAATACAACAGAAATAGTCTGATGGAGACAAACTCACTGAAATACAATGATGGAATAAAAGTACAGAAAGCAGTAAGATAACTAGACTAGAGCATCAGCTAGCTAGATAAAGATACTCAAGTCCAAAGCGGCAGTGTACCCCAAGTCAAGGGAACTCCTTTGGAAATGCCTCAAAGTCCTCGGCCACATATCCGGTGTCACGCCCCAGTCCCAAAATACGTAGGACTAGGAAGACGTAACATGCCAGCTACGCATTCGACCAGACTCTGGTCTGACTCGAATACGTATAAGCTGTACTATAATGGTTACTATCTAAATAATTCAGTAAGTATAGATATCTATGTCTCAATCCACAATGAACAGAAATACACAAGAATGAGCTACATGTGCTAAAGTCGGCCGTCCAGTAACACACAAACTCGAAAAGACTCGAGAAGAAATATGAGTCTATAAAAACTAGGCTACAACAACATATGAATAAATAATATGAATAAAATAACCATAACTCCGGTAGAAATGATATAATTTTCTTATTATATTCGTGTTCGTAACGTGTCGTGATTGGATCCATGAGTATTGGTTGGGGATGGGGGATTAAGAGTTGGTTATGTGATCAAGCCCAAGTGTATTCGTGTACATGTCAATTACATATCACATATGTAATTGAGTTACCATATTGTATTCGTGTTCAACCCAAACCGATCAAATAACAAACTTGTACTCTATGACATATTAGCTAGTTTATATATTTTTATCACTTGCAGTCATTCATATTGCATGTTCTTCATTCCAGTACTTCACATGTTCACTCTAGTTCATTTCCTATTGCTAGTTATCTTGTATTCTTTTCTATTACCTGTTATATATGCTCTACCATGTATTTGGAACTGCTTTCAGAGGTATGTACTTTGCTCCAATCCTGATTGAATATATTTTTAGATGATTGACTTGTGGAGCAGTGTCCCACTTATTACGGGCCGCAGGATGGTGAGCCATTAGAGGATACTCCCCTAGAGCAGGAGGACCTAGTGCCAGTGTCTGAGGAGGCTTAGTTATATATTTTGGACATTGTATTGGTCTTATTTCTAGACTCATGGCATGCATATATTATTTTGGGAGTGGCTATGTCTAGACTTATGGATTTGGACTTGTGGATGTATTGTGACTCTTATTTTTCCCCTCTTTTATTCCATATCGTGCTTTCATCCTCCTTTAGTTTTATTTGTGATTGAGTATTGTTTATCATTATCATATACCATATTGTTCCTCCGTTTGGAATTGAGATGACATTGACAGGTACCAAATATATTGTATGAGATATTTAGATAGTGTTGATGACCTAGACAGCGTTCTACCGTCGATGCTGCGGCATAGGCTGGGGTTGATCACTACTCGTGTCCTTATTCATGGAGCGGGTCGTGACACGTCCCATAAGCCGTCAATATGCTTCCCCATCAGACAAAAGTGGACTTGTAGAGCTTGCCGGTTGATGATGTTGTTTCACGGGAAAGCTCGCGGGTTTCGCCCCCAATAATCCTATCTCAGAGATAATGTCAAGTGTATATTTCCACTGACACGGTTAAATACCTTCCGCACTTTGAGCTACCTCAACACCAAGAATAAACTTCAATGCCCCAAGGTCCTTCATGTGAAAGCATGTACTCAAATAATTCTTAAAGGCAGTAAGGGCAGCATAATTATTGCTAGAGAGAATCAAATCGTCGACATACACAAGAATATTTATTTGAACATCGCCCTTATGAAGAGTAAAAAGCGAATAGCCATAGTACGATTGGCAAAATTTTTACTCCAACAAAGAAGATGCCAACTTCGCAAACCAATAACGAGGCGCCTGTTTAAGCCCATAAAGAGATTTTCGAAGCCGACATACCTGACCAGGGTGTTTGGTTTGGAAACCAGGTGGTAGTTTCATATACACTTCTTCGGTAAGGTCTCCATGTAGGAAGGCATTGTGAACATCCATCTAATGTAGTTCTCAATTCTTTGCTGCGGCTATAGCTAGAAAGGCACGAACAGTAACCATTTTTGCAACCGGAGCAAAAGTATCAGTGTAATCAATCCCTTCAACCTGATGATTTCCAAAAACCACCAAACAGGCTTTAAGCCGCTCAATACTCCCATCAGAGTTATACTTTATCTTGTACACCCACCGACTCCCTAGAGAATGTTTCCAGACGGAAGCATCTCCATGGTCCAGGTACCACTATCCTCCAACGCCCGTATCTCCTTCTGCATAGATTCTCACCACCATGCATCTTTAACCGCCTCTTTAAATGAGGTCGGTTCTGTACCTGCAGTTACAACTGCAAGAAAATTCCTGCGTCCTAGAGAAAATCGATCACAATTCAAAAAATATGCTATAGGATAAGGAGTACCTGAGGAGCGATTGGACGTGGTGGAACGTTGGGAGGGAGAACTATGAGACAACTTTCTTATTATATTTGTAACAAAGTCACGGAGCTTCATAGACGAAATCTTGGTACGCATGCCACGCCTCAGTGCACCCTCACCATTCGACACCACCACCGCCGCCTCATCCTCTGTTGTCACAGCCGCCACGGCTGCCTCCGCCACGGCGGCCTCCGCTGCCGCATCTTCCACGGCGGCCTCGGCCTCAGCCGCGCTGTCCTCCACGGCGACCTCAGCTCCACGACGACCATCCCATCCATATGAGGTAGATCAAACTTCAAAGCATCATCGCCCAAGACAAGGGGCGCCAGGTCAGGAGGAGCCATATCACCACGATCATCTTCAACAGAATAAGGAAACTCATTCTCATAAAATTTAACATCTCGAGAGACAAAAAATCACTAGTAGCTAGATCATACAATTTAAAATCCTTCTTATCATGGGGGTATCCCACAAAAATACACTTTCGACTGCGAGGAGCAAACTTATCCATCTTAGCTTTTTGGTTGTGGGCAAAACAAAGACAACCAAAAACACGTAATTCATCATAAGAATGAGGAGTACCAAATAATATTTCATAGGGGGTTTTAAAACCAAGAAGGCTCGAAGGAATTTGATTGATCAAATAACTAGCCGCCAAAATACACTAACCCCAAAAAGAAATTGGCAAATTTTCCTGAAAACGTAAAGCACACGCCACATTCAAAATATGTCTATGTTTTCGTTCGACCCTCCCATTCTGCTGAGGTGTACCTACACAAGATGTCTGAAACAAAATACCATTCTGTGCAAAGTAGTTGCGCAGGCAATTAAACTCAGTACCATTATCACTTCGCACAATGCGAACTTTAAAATTAAATTGCCGCTCAATCATAGAAAAAAATGACAAGAATATCTTGTATACTTCAGTCTTATCAATCAAAAAAATACCCAAGCAGTACAAGAAAAATCATCCACAATCGTCAAAAAATATCGAGCTCCATATGAAGAAGGCGTAGGATACGGCCCCCAAAGATCACAATGTATCAAATCAAAAATTACAATAGCCCGATAGTCACTGACAAGAAATATACCTCGAGTTTTCTTTGCCTGATGGTAAACTTTACATGCCTTATTCACTGAACTACTATAACTACTAACAACATGAAGTGACTTTACTACTTTATCAGAAGGATGCCCAAGTTGCTGATGTTAAATGTCCAGAGAAGTCATCCCAGTCATTGCCAAGACCTGAGTCTTCGGTACAATACGAAAGTAGTAGAGTCCATCCCGCCGTTCACCGACGCCAATAAGGATCCTCAAACTAAGGTCCTATATCACGCACAAATTTTTAGTGAATTGTACAATACAATTTATATCATCAATAAGATGAGCTACGTAAATTAAATTGCAATGCAATTGAGGTACGATAGAACATTCGTGAGAACCACGTCTGGTGCAAGAATAACACACCCGCAGTACGAGGCAACCGCAGTCCGTCCGAGAGTCCAACTAGACACTCCTCCATTGTCGTCACCCCCGACAATAAATCCAAATTTCTCGTAACATGATTTGAAGCGTCTGTATCAATAATCCAAGGTGCAATGGACTTACCCACCATACGATACTCCGGAGATTTGGCCGAAGAATTTCAAGCATATAAATAAGTTGTTGCCATTGGTCCGGAGCCAATCTCGACTCACCACCGCCTACACCATCATCTACCATCCGCGGCTGTGCAGCAACGAAGCCACGTCCTGCCACTGCCGCACGCACTTTTGTACCCCGTCCACATCTACCACCAGTCGCATGTACTCCACCACGTCTGCGGCCAGCCCCATGTCCGCCGCCACGCGGCCAATCCCCCCACCAATCTGGAAAGTCGTGTTTCTTGAAGCAGATAGCTTCTTCATGTGCATTGCGTTTGCAAAAATTGCAAAGTAACTCTGATTTATCCCGAGCATCCAAACAAGACGTCTCACGGTTAACAGAAGGAGTTTTAACCGCAAGCGCCATAACCTCGTCCCGTTCAGAGGAGACATGTATGGACGTGCGCAATCATTCCTTCTGCAGCATGGATTGATAAGCACGCGTCAAAGTAGGAAATGAATCTTGTGCCAATAGAGTCGAGCGAACGTTGCCATAGAGTTCATGATTGATCCCATAAAGAAACTGATGAAAGCGCTCATCATCAACTCGTTTTTGCAGCTTCTTCGGGATATCACACGTACATTTGCCATAATTGCACACCGGAATAGGTTCATAAGTCCCCAACTCATCCCATAGAGTCTGCAATTGCCGAAGTAGTCGACCACTGATATGGATTTCGTTTGACGATACTCTGCCAACGAATGTTTAATTTGTTGAGTTCTAGCGCCATTCCCCACGCTAAATCGGTCCTTAAGCGAATCCCACAGTAGTTTTGCCTCCTCAAAGTAGGGTATCATCTTCTTCACCGAAGCGTCGATATTATGCAAAATCCACTACACAAGCATCAATTGGACGCAATACCAATCCTCTAATTGATCCTTCTCTGAAGGTTTATTGATAGACCCATCAACAAACCCAAATTTTTGTCGAGCCCGTAGAGAAAGCCGAATAGATCTCGACCATTCCTCATAATTCTCCCCACGAAATACCACTTTCGTAATTGTATTACCCGGATTGTCATTAGAACCAAGGTAATACGGGGATGTGAGATCGATCCGCGATGCCGCCGGCATAGAAGTCTCGTCGCCGCTGTCGCTCGTCATGTCGCCATCGTCGCTCGACATACCGCCACTGCCGTCGTTCGAAGAAAATGTGCCCTACCCGTCAGGCTCGATGTGGTGCCCCGTTCCCCCTATTCGGGGAGCGCGGCTAAGAAATATAAGACGGTATCGTTCGATCGGGATAGATTGAATCAAGAACTCATCCTCGTTATGGATTTGTCTCTTCGGAATCGATTTTCATATTCAGTGGACCGTGCCCCCGGGATCGACTTAGCGGCAGAGTCAGGAGGGACCTCTCCGCTGTATTCTTTTGCTGCCTAGTTTTCGCTGTCGCTTGTTGCTTTCGTGCCTTGAGTTGGTTTTCGGATTTGCTTGAGTTTTCTTGAACGGTTTCGATGGATTTCATTATTTTCGTTCATAGAACTGCACTTCAATTTCGATAATGGAAAGAGAGGAAGAAGTATTGATCAGCTGTTCGTGGCAATGCAGGTGATCCAGCAGTAGGCGCCGCTCGAGCGGACTCCTAAAGCACTTCTTTCCTTCTTCCTTCCAACTACTAAGGTGAGTGGCTACCATCCCGATTAGCTAGCCCTTCTTGCTAGTCTTCACATCTGAATCTTGTATTCGTGCTTGCCCCGATCAAACGATACCAAGTAATAACTAAAAGATATCAAGATAATAAGGGAATAGACTTGAATCTGTATGCTTGTCATTGAAACTTGTGAACGGTTACTTACTACATGCTTGCTTATTTGAAATGTTCACCATATGCATATATACAAGTTAGAATGCTTACTTCTTCTTCTATAAATATGCTATATGTAGAACACCCTTTGCCATGCATCAATTGTTCAGGGAGACTATGCAAAATAAATCATACAATGCTACATATCCCCTGATTTCATTGCCTCAGCTACATAATGGTAAACTTAACACAACGCCGTTGATCACGGACAACTTGTGCACAAGGCCTATAGGTTCCTACGGACGGTTGCTGTCACGACCCGCACCCGGAAATTCGGGCACGAGTGCGTGGGTACGTCCAGCCTACGCCGCAGAATCGGCGGTAGTACGCTGTCTAGGTCAAATCCAGATTTACTAACTAGCTCATTCACAAATAACATAGGCAAGATAATAATGAGAAATGAAACTTAAGATTTGCAACTGAAATAAATGTGACAACAGATTCAAATATTTTAATACAGGATTTCAATATTGAAATCGGGGACAAACCCGATAAATAAGATGAGAAATAGAAATGAAAGATAGCTACTACTAACTACTCAGCAGCAGGGGTCTCCTGGGTGGGTTCTGGCTCCGCATAGGTATCATCAGTCCCCTCATAGGGACCATAATAAGTAGGGACAAGATCCTCATCATCGCCTAAATCAACAGATCCAGTCAGGAAAGGAGCAAAGTACACAGTACACAACAAGGTTAAACTAAATATTTTATGACAATTAAATATTGGCTATCATGTTGAGAAACAACATTAACAGAACATTATCATCTCAGAGTTAACTGCAAACAGGAATATGAGAAACAGAAATAAATGAAACAGGAAATGAAACTACAATAGCCAGCAAGAAATAACCAGAAACTATATGTGTGTACTTGTGTTTGTTTTTAGAATACATAGTTGGCATGTAGGGGTTTATAAGGCTAATCCGGCCGTCATAAACGGCTATTAGACAATACAATCGAGATCCGGCTGATGGACAGTCGTGTACCAACAGCTATTAGACAATCCAGGGGAAAGGGTAAACTACATGCCTCCTTAGTATTCTCCCACCCGACATGAAAAACAAGACAGGAACTACCAATATTCAAGACATGAAATTCAACATTTCTAACACTAGGTATAAACATCAAGGGTACATGTATGGCAGGGAATTAATTATCACAATATATAAAGATTAACTTGAAGTGCAGGTACTTGCCTGTTGTTTGGATCTGATTAGTTAGATTCTTGGGGGAAAAGTCCAGAGATGAGTCCAAAAGCTGAAATAAACATTACTATCATGCTCAGAAGGTGTCAAATAGCTAGAAACGCCTGTCCTTGGATCCAATTTGGAGACAAGGGCAAAAACGACAGTTTCGGATCAAAACGGGGTCCGCCGGTGGGCCCACTTTGCACCGAAAAACGTGTCCGGGTCAAAGGTCTCCAAATTCACCAAACTTAGTGTCAACAAGTCAGGAACGCTGATACGAACCCAACGGAACTTCCAGATTTGGATTCCGATGAGCCGAACACAAAATCGCCCGTCGAGCGGGGCCTGTGGGGCCCACGACACGCGATTTCGTCAACGTTCTCAGAATTGAACCAAACTTGACCCACAGGACCAGCGTATTGCTACGAGTCCGATGGCACAAGTTTCGTCTCGATCCGACGTGTGTGCACGAAGTTAGGGTGAATTGCCGAAAAGGCGGATACGGGGCGATGTCCGCGGATACGCGTTGATTCCGGTGTGCACGCACACCCGAATCAGCTTCCGCGAAATCTCACACGTCCGTATCGACGGTGCGTACGTATCTGTGAAGACCGCACGCGACCAAGTCGTCCCGTTTGGCGGGGCGGACTCAGTTCCGGGGTGAAATAGGGTCTGGTTTTTCCTGTTTTTGGATCGCGGTGTGCGATCACCACAGGACGCGATATCCCGAACAGTTTGTCCGGACACCGAGAGGGTCATACAGGCTTCCCAACGCAATTTACGGAATTGAAAACGGAGATACAGGGTGCAAGATACGAGTACCTGAAGAGGCTCGAAAAACCGGATATTCTCGTGTCCGTGTCGTGTCCGACACGCCGACACGAATCTGAGAATTAGGGCTAGGGTTAGGGTTTGGACATGGCCGGAGCTCCGCCGGCAGGGGTGGCTGGCCGGAGGGGACTGGGGCGGCTGCGCGGCAAGGCGCGGCGGCGCCGGCGGCTGCCGGAGCGGGCGGGGACGTCGGCAGCGGCTGCGGGCTGTGCTGGGTCGGGGAGCCGCTGCGGCGAGGGAGAGGAGGAAGGAGGAGGAGAGGGGAGCAGCTGCGGCGGCTGGCGGCCTCGCGGGGGTGGCGCCGGAGCGGAGGATCGGCGGGGCGGAACGGTGGCTAGGGCGGCGGTTCGTGGTCGGGGTAGGCCGGAGAAGAGGGTGGCTAGGGGTTTTTTATAGGGTTGGGTCGGGGCCGAGCAGGGCGGCGGAGGAGGCGGCGTCATGGCGTCGTGGGCGGAGGTCGCGGGGGTGCGGGGCCGTGCGGAGCGGGCGGGCGGCCGGGAAGCGCGGCGGAGGAAATGGTCAGCCGAGCGGTCGTGGGGGGGAGAGAGGAGGAGCGGGTCTGCGGCGGGTCGGGTTCGGTCGGGCGGACCCGACCCGACCCGTTAGGGTGACGGGCCGCGGGTGGACGGGTCGGGTGCGGCAGACCCGACCCGACCCGGTAAGGGAAACGGGTTGGGCTGCGGCCCAACGGGCCAGGGCGGGCTGGGCTGAAATTAAAAGAAAAAATAAAATAAAATAATAATACTAACAATAATAATAATAATAAATAATATTAATAAATCAGTTAAAATAAATAATTAATAAATACTTTTTAGGTGTTTTAAAAATAGGTCCGGGGTCCAATAAATTCCAGAAAAATTGCCCTAAGTCCAGTTTTCCATTTTACACCCAAAAATATTATTTTTATAATATTTTAATATTGTTTATTATCAATTAAAAATTATGTAATAATTCAAAACCCTGATTTTAATTTCAGAAAATTCCCAAAAAATTTCAGAAAATTGTGAAAAATCCTAATTTTAATATTTTGAAAAAATCAGGGGCTTACAATCTACCCAACTTATAAAATTTCGTCCTCGAAATTTAAATTATGGCAGGGTTCTCTATGTCTAAACTCACTTGATTACAGTCTAACGGTTTCTCTCAGGTGAACATTGCGGTCGCTACCCAACTTATAATTTTACCCATATATCCTCTAAGGCTGTACAACTAGTAAAGCTGGGTCCAACTTAATAAATCATGGTATTGAATCTTTAAGTCTGCAACACAAAACACATCACCTAGGGTATTGCCTTAGTCATAAAGGGTTATCATCTAGCACTACAAATCAAACTTATACCAAATACAGGATTTTGTCTTTCCGAAGTAAGGGAAGACGAGGATCAATAATAAAGAGTTCAAGGGCGAGGTGGTAGGACATGAGTATAGGGATCAAGGCGTTTTAATGAATTCTAATGGGAATTGTCAGGCAGTTATGGATTGAGATTCTATTCTGGTAATGCTGATACGATATGCTCGGACGTATTTAGGGGGCAAGTAGACTAGTCGACTATACCTCAATCCACATAAGTAGTCATGCGAAGTGCGAATCAAAATGCACTAAGGTTGATCAGACCGTAGTACACTGATTCTGAGTAGACACTTGTATTAGTGGGGTTGATCAGGCCTCAATAATACATGTGTCATGAACAAGCCCGATAAAGGGTAAGCTTGCAAAACTAGGCTATAAAATAGCAGCATAAGTCAAGTTCAGCAAAATTAAGTGCGCTAGATGATGATGAAAAGGAGGTGCAAATTATTGAAGTTCACAAAATAACACAAAATAAGCACAATAGCAAAATCCTCTAAAATAGTTATCAAATTTAAAAGCATACCAGGTATTTAGCAAGTTCAAAATTACTAGGTTGGGGCTGAGGTCACGAACCAATAGGCACGAAAACAATACTAGAAAAGATATCTACGAATCACTTACGCGCATTAGCTGCTTCCAGAGTTTGCGCGTTCTCCACGGTCATTACGTAAGCTTGTCCGCGTCCTTGAGCAGCGGGACAGTCCCTCACTTGATGTGCTGCTGAGCCACAAAGTAGACAAACACCTAGCTCTTTCTGCAAACTTGCCAAGTATGGCCTGGTCTATGACAATAGTTACAAGCAGCAGCTTGTTGGTTCTGTCCCTGGGCCTGGTGTTGGGGTGCTGGAGCTCGAGGGAGAGGACGCTGAGCTTGCTGCGGGGCCCTCTGCTGTTGTTGTTGTTGTTGAAAAGGGCGTTTGTTGGGTCCTGCATTTCCGGTATCTCTCTCTCGCTTTAGCTTATGCCCCATGTCTCTCTCAATGCCTTGTGCCACGCTCAAGATTTCCTCATAGGTGCGAGCTCGGCTGGTGGTGACAGCAAGGCGAATATCCGGAGACAACCCCTTCTTGAATCTACGGGCTCTGTCCTCTGGGGTACGAACCATGCATTCCGCAAAGTGGCTTAACCTGCTAAATTCAGCAGTATACTCATCAACAGTCAGGTTACCTTGCTCCAGTCTCTCGAATTGGCTTTCGAGAGCTTCCCGAGCCACTTCGGGGTAAAATTTCTCCTTGAATAGCCTCTTAAAATCTTCCCATGTGAGGTCAGGAGCAGATAGTTGGGGTTCATCTCTGAACCAGGTCCGAGCTATGTCGAACAGTTGCAGGCTTGCAGACTCCACTTTAAGATCATCAGGAACCCGAGCAGTCTTCAGGAGTCTCTCGACGTTCTCTATCCACTCATCGGCATAGAGAATGCCCTCAGTTCCGTAGAATTCCAGGGGTCTTAGGTTCTTGAAATCTTTGGCACTTCCTGGCCTCTTTTGTGGCGACTCCTGGGACTTAATAGCTTCTGAGAGGCTGGTCCGCAGAAGTGCAGTCTGTTCTTTCTGGGATTCCACTAGTCCCTGGAACACTCCAAGTAGTTGTGCCCCATCTAAAGTAACTGCCGGAGTAGATGGAGGCGGCGGGAGTGCAAGAGTCTCGGGCACATTCTGCTCAGCTGGTTCCGATGTGCCTCCTACTGTGTTCCTTGTCTGGACCATTCTGAAAGATTAAGGGATAGGGAATCAGAATAGAATACTTGGAAACCAAAGGCGATAGGAAGATTGAGCAGCAAAGATACCAAGAATTGAAATAAGGACGCTATACTGTGAATGAGCTTTTCCTAGAATCCTCAATCTTATTGCAGGCCTGTTCGATCCCTAAGTTGGAACCGAACAATTTAGTCGTTTGACCTGCATGGGCCACCATAAAAACGTGTCACGACCCGTGTAGCGCCCCGTTCCCCCGGTGCGGGGAGCGCGGCTAAGAAATACAAGACGGTATCGTTCGATCGGGATAGATTGAATTAAGAACTCGTCCTCGTTATGGATTTATTTCTTCGGAATCGATTCCCATATTCAGTGGACCGCGCCCCAAGGATCGGCTTAGCGGCAGAGTCAGGAGGGACCTCTCCGCTGCTATCTTTTATTGCCTCGGTTTTCGATGTCGCTTGTTGCTTTCGTGCTTTGAGTTGGTTTTGGGATTTGCTTGTTTTCCTTGAACGGTTTCGATGGTTTTCATTGTTTTCGTTCATAGACTTACACTTCTATTCCGAGAATGGAAAGAGAGGAAGAAGTATTAATCGAGCTGTTCGTGTGCAGGTGAACGAGCAGTAGGCGGCTTACAAACGGAGTCGTGAAGCGCCTCTTTCCTTCTTCTTTCCAAAATCTAAGTGAGTGGCTACCAACCCGATTAGCTACTCTGCTTCCAAGCTTCACTCCTTCGCCCCGATCAAACGATACCAAGTAAAATAAAAGAAACCAAGATAAAAGAGAATAGACTTGGTTAATACTGCTTGTCAATCAAACTGTGAACGGTTACTTACTTGCATGCGTGTTCGCTCGGAAATATTTATCATATGCATAATACAAGTTGGAATGTATGCTCTTCTTTAAATTATGCTATGAACACACTCATCCTGAATGCAATAATCTGATAGGGAGACTACGCCAAAGTAGCTCTCCTCTTGTTACTGTCCCGTACCTGTTATTGCCCTGATTTGCCTCAACTGCTAACTTAGTGTATATGTTGATCACGGACAACTTGTGCACAAGGCCCTTAGTTCCTGCGGACGGTCGCTGGGGCACTGGCACCGATCCGATCCGGGCGAGAACTCTCCTGTTTAGTCATCCTGTGCAAGGACGGAATGGCGTGCAGCACTCCCGTGCTCTCGCTGCATACCATCCTCGTCAGCGACTAAAATTGGTCCAATATGGCTTCCAGCCAGTGATCCCCTGTATATTTAAACCTGTTGCATACTAACTTGTGTCTCCGTGGCAGGGAAGGCATGGTAAGTATTGTGCAGGTAATTCAGACGGTCAGGTAAAATCCACCGAATGGTGGCACGTTCATTTTCAGTAAATTCAATATGCTGCTTACTTGTAAATGAACTAAGGCAAGATAGAAACCCACAAATATGCATGCTTCACTAAACAACGTGTTGATTGGTATAGTCAGGCTAGCTCGCCTTCACCAGCATGTTTCGATATGCTGACCCTCGTTGAAACAGGTTCCCCGCACCAAGGCGAACCGAGCGAGGAGCCGAAGTCGTCTACCCGATCCAGTCCAACTGTTGGCGCATCTTCACCGCGCCCCCGAAGCATTTTGGAGTCAGGAGCCCTGCAACTCTTCATACACAAATGCAGCTCCGTGGCAAAGCGATCCTCCAGCCTGGAGGTCTTTATCGTTTTGAGTTTATAAAAGGATGTAATGTACAGGACTGCTATCTCATTTTGAGTCAACCCTTTTGTAAGCCGTTCGGCATATTAGCTGACTCGTTCAAGAGTTTGTAATAGATGTTCATTATCAATAAAGAGAACTTTTCTATGTTTCAAATCTGTGTTTCAAATTATCTGCGTACTCTGAATATGTGCTTGCTATGCAAATCATTAAAGCCTTGTGCGGGCGCAAATCCAGGCCCGCACGGCGGTCACGGCTCGGGGGACGCCTCGGGGCGTGACATAGTGGTATCAGAGCACAGATTCAAAGTTCCTTAGACTTCGTGCTGGAAAAGTTCCTTTAACGATCAAATTCCTGTGCGAACTCTTGAACTCGCTAGGCCAAAATGAGATACGTTCATGCAATAAGTCCATAATACATTATGATCCTAATGTAATTTACCTTCTTTTGAAGGAATGGATCCAGCGCAATCTGCAGCGCAACCACCAATCGAAACACAAGAAAGCAGTTCGGGTACTTCGGGAAGCTCTCGGAGCCAACGAGACATGTCTCAAGTCGACCCGCTTGAGCGGTTAATGCAAATGTTAGAATCGCAACGACAACGAGACGATGCTCGCCAAGCCAAGCTCGAGAGTAATCTAGAGACCCGATTCTCAGTCCAACAGAAGCAGGTCGATGCCCTGCAACAGATCGTTCAGACTTTGGCTGCCAACCATTCTGCCGCAACAGCAACGACTCAGGTGGAACAGCCCGTGCTTGAAGTGGAAACGCCTCAAATCCCAAGGCCGAGGGACGTGACTGCCTTCAACTTGGGCCATTTCAAGAAAGTCTGCAACACTCCGTTCGACGGGACTGAGGACGCAGTGGTAGCTCTAGATTGGCTAGCCGAGATCGAAGATCACTTCACTCTGCTAGAGGTCCCCGAAGATAAGCGCGTCTCCTGCGCGCAACTGCAGCTCCGTCTCAACGCACACGATTGGTGGGACGTGCATCGACGATCTCTCCAATTTGATCACGGAGAGGAGGCGATCTCGTGGACGACCTTTCGTGCCGCGTTCGAAGAGGAGTTTATACCGCCTCCAGTACAACGTCAAATGGAAAATGACTTCGTGCAACTGAGGCAAGGCAGGATGACAGTTAAAGAGTACTCCGCCGAATTCAACCGACTCTCCAAATTCGCTAGGGCCTATTTACCTGATGCAGCGAGTCGAGCTAGAAGGTTTGAAGGTGGTCTCCGTCCTGCCATCCATTCGCACGTGGTCAATAATCAATATGGAACAATGCGTGAAGTCATGAATCACGCCCTATCCTTTGAGCCGCAGTATCCTCACGTTTCCACCGGCGCTGTGCATACCTATAATCACAAACGCCAAGGCAACGAGGGAGGAAACAACGCTGCAAAGCGTCACAATAATGGCGGGAAGCAAAAGGCAAATCCCAACCAAACATGTAACTTCTGTAGGAAGCCAGGGCACTTGTTCAAGGATTGTCGAAAGCGACTCGGGAATTGCCTCCGTTGTGGTGATCCAACCCATCGGGTGGATGCTTGTCCTGTCCCGGATCGCCGCCCTCGACATAATACTCCCTAACGGTAGACCCTATTCCTAAGTTTCGGGACGAAACTTCCAATTGGTTGGGTAGGATGTAGCGCCCCGTTCCCCCGGTGCGGGGAGCGCGGCTAAGAAACACAAGACGGTATCGTTCGATCGGGATAGATTGAATTAAGAACTCGTCCTCGTTATGGATTTGTTTCTTCGGAATCGATTCCCATATTCAGTGGACCGCGCCCCAAGGATCGACTTAGCGGCAGAGTCAGGAGGGACCTCTCCGCTGCTATCTTTTATTGCCTCGGTTTTCGATGTCGCTTGTTGCTTTCGTGCTTTGAGTTGGTTTTGGGATTTGCTTGTTTTCCTTGAACGGTTTCGATGGTTTTCATTGTTTTCGTTCATAGACTTGCACTTCTATTCCGAGAATGGAAAGAGAGGAAGAAGTATTAATCGAGCTGTTCGTGTGCAGGTGAACGAGCAGTAGGCGGCTTACAAACGGAGTCGTGAAGCGCCTCTTTCCTTCTTCTTTCCAAAATCTAAGTGAGTGGCTACCAACCCGATTAGCTACCCTGCTTCCAAGCTTCACTCCTTCGCCCCGATCAAACGATACCAAGTAAAATAAAAGAAACCAAGATAAAAGAGAATAGACTTGGTTAATACTGCTTGTCAATCAAACTGTGAACGGTTACTTACTTGCATGCGTGTTCGCTCGGAAATATTTATCATATGCATAATACAAGTTGGAATGTATGCTCTTCTTTAAATTATGCTATGAACACACTCATCCTGAATGCAATAATCTGATAGGGAGACTACGCCAAAGTAGCTCTCCTCCTGTTACTGTCCCGTACCTGTTATTGCCCTGATTTGCCTCAACTGCTAACTTAGTGTATATGTTGATCACGGACAACTTGTGCACAAGGCCCTTAGTTCCTGCGGACGGTCGCTGGGGCACTGGCACCGATCCGATCCGGGCGGGAACTCTCCTGTTTAGTCATCCTGTGCAAGGACGGAATAGCGTGCAGCACTCCCGTGCTCTCGCTGCATACCATCCTCGTCAGCGACTAAAATTGGTCCAATATGGCTTCCAGCCAGTGATCCCCTGTATATTTAAACCTGTTGCATACTAACTTGTGTCTCCGTGGCAGGGAAGGCATGGTAAGTATTGTGCAGGTAATTCAGACGGTCAGGTAAAATCCACCGAACGGTGGCACGTTCATTTTCAGTAAATTCAATATGCTGCTTACTTGTAAATGAACTAAGGCAAGATAGAAACCCACAAATATGCATGCTTCACTAAACAACGTGTTGATTGGTATAGTCAGGCTAGCTCGCCTTCACCAGCATGTTTCGATTTGCTGACCCTCGTTGAAACAGGTTCCCCGCACCAAGGCGAACCGAGCGAGGAGCCGAAGTCGTCTACCCGATCCAGTCCAACTGTTGGCGCATCTTCACCGCGCCCCCGAAGCATTTTGGAGTCAGGAGCCCTGCAACTCTTCATACACAAATGCAGCTCCATGGCAAAGCGATCCTCCAGCCTGGAGGTCTTTATCGTTTTGAGTTTATAAAAGGATGTAATGTACAGGACTGCTATCTCATTTTGAGTCAACCCTTTTGTAAGCCGTTCGGCATATTAGCTGACTCGTTCAAGAGTTTGTAATAGATGTTCATTATCAATAAAGAGAACTTTTCTATGTTTCAAATCTGTGTTTCAAATTATCTGCGTACTCTGAATATGTGCTTGCTATGCAAATCATTAAAGCCTTGTGCGGGCGCAAATCCAGGCCCGCACGGCGGTCACGGCTCGGGGGACGCCTCGGGGCATGACAACCCGCACCCGGAAATTCGGGCACGAGTGCGTGGGTACGTCCAGCCTACGCCGCAGAATCGGCGGTAGTACGCTGTCTAGGTCAAATCCAGATTTACTAACTAGCTCATTCACAAATAACATAGGCAAGATAATAATGAGAAATGAAACTTAAGATTTGCAACTGAAATAAATGTGACAACAGATTCAAATATTTTAATACAGGATTTCAATATTGAAATCGGGGACAAACCCGATAAATAAGATGAGAAATAGAAATGAAAGATAGCTACTACTAACTACTCAGCAGCAGGGGTCTCCTGGGTGGGTTCTGGCTCCGCATAGGTATCATCAGTCCCCTCATAGGGACCATAATAAGTAGGGGCAAGATCCTCATCATCGCCTAAATCAACAGATCCAGTCAGGAAAGGAGCAAAGTACACAGTGCACAACAAGGTTAAACTAAATATTTTATGACAATTAAATATTGGCTATCATGTTGAGAAACAGCATTAACAGAACATTATCATCTCAGAGTTAACTGCAAACAGGAATATGAGAAACAGAAATAAATGAAACAGGAAATGAAACTACAATAGCCAGCAAGAAATAACCAGAAACTATATGTGTGTACTTGTGTTTGTTTTTAGAATACATAGTTGGCATGTAGGGGTTTATAAGGCTAATCCGGCCGTCATAAACGGCTATTAGACAATACAATCGAGATCCGACTGATGGACAGTCGTGTACCAACAGCTATTAGACAATCCAGGGGAAAGGGTAAACTACATGCCTCCTTAGTATTCTCCCACCCGACATGAAAAACAAGACAGGAACTACCAATATTCAAGACATGAAATTCAACATTTCTAACACTAGGTGTAAACATCAAGGGTACATGTATGGCAGGGAATTAATTATCACAATATATAAAGATTAACTTGAAGTGCAGGTACTTGCCTGTTGTTTGGATCTGATTAGTTAGGTTCTTGGGGGAAAAGTCCAGAGATGAGTCCAAAAGCTGAAATAAACATTACCATCATGCTCAGAAGGTGTCAAATAGCTAGAAACGTCTGTCCTTGGGTCCAATTTGGAGACAAGGGCAAAAACGGCAGTTTCGGATCAAAACGGGGTCCGCTGGTGAGCCCGCTTTGCACCGAAAAATGTGTCCGGGTCAAAGGTCTCCAAATTCACCAAACTTAGTGTCAACAAGTCAGGAACGCTGATATGAACCCAACGGAACTTCCAGATTTGGATTCCGATGAGCCGAACACAAAATCGCCCGTCGAGCGGGGCCTGTGGGGCCCACGACACGCGATTTCGTCAACGTTCTCAGAATCGAACCAAACTTGACCCACAGGACCAGCGTATTGCTACGAGTCCGATGGCGCAAGTTTCGTCTCGATCCGACGTGTGTGCACGAAGTTAGGGTGAATTGCCGAAAAGGCGGATACGGGGCGATGTTCGCGGATACGCGTTGATTCCGGTGTGCACGCACACCCGAATCAGCTTCCGCAAAATCTTACACGTCCGTATCGACGGTGCGTACGTATCTGTGAAGACCGCACGCGACCAAGTCGTCCCGTTTGGCGGGGCGGACTCAGTTCCGGGGTGAAACAGGGTCTGGTTTTTCCTGTTTTTGGATCGCGGTGTGCGATCACCACAGGACGCGATGTCCCGAACAGTTTGTCCGGACACCGAGAGGGTCATACAGGCTTCCCAACGCAATTTACGGAATTGAAAACGGAGATACAGGGTGCAAGATACGAGTACCTGAAGAGGCTCGAAAAACCGGATATTCTCGTGTCCGTGTCGTGTCCGACACGCCGACACGAATCTGAGAATTAGGGCTAGGGTTAGGGTTTGGACATGGCCGGAGCTCCGCCGGCAGGGGTGGCTGGCCGGAGGGGACTGGGGCGGCTGCGCGGCAAGGCGCGGCGGCGCCGGCAGCTGCCGGAGCGGGCGGGGACGTCGGCAGCGACTGCGGGCTGTGCTGGGTCGGGGAGCCGCTGCGGCGAGGGAGAGGAGGAAGAAGGAGGAGAGGGGAGCAGCTGCGACGGCTGGCGGCCTCGCGGGGGTGGCGCCGGAGCGGAGGATCGGCGGGGCGGCACGGTGGCTAGGGCGGCGGTTCGTGGTCGGGGTAGGCCGGAGAAGAGGGTGGCTAGGAGTATTTTATAGGGTTGGGTCGGGGCCGAGCAGGGCGGCGGAGGAGGCGGCGTCATGGCGTCGTGGGCGGAGGTCGCGGGGGTGCGGGGCCGTGCGGAGCGGGCGGGCGGCCGGGAAGCGCGGCGGAGGAAATGGTCAGCCGAGCGGTCGTGGGGGGGAGAGAGGAGGAGCGGGTCTGCGGCGGGTCGGGTTCGGTCGGGCGGACCCGACCCGACCCGTTAGGGTGACGGGCCGCGGGTGGACGGGTCGGGTGCGGCAGACCCGACCCGACCCGGTAAGGGAAACGGGTTGGGCTGCGGCCCAACGGGCCAGGGCGGGCTGGGCTGGAATTAAAAGAAAAAATAAAATAAAATAATAATACTAACAATAATAATAATAATAAATAATATTAATAAATCAGTTAAAATAAATAATTAATAAATACTTTTTAGGTGTTTTAAAAATAGGTCCGGGGTCCAATAAATTCCAGAAAAATTGCCCTAAGTCCAGTTTTCCATTTTACACCCAAAAATGTTATTTTTATAATATTTTAATATTGTTTATTATCAATTAAAAATTATGTAATAATTTAAAACCCTGATTTTAATTTCAAAAAATTCCCAGAAAATTTCAGAAAATTGTGAAAAATCCTAATTTTAATATTTTGAAAAAATCAGGGGCTTACAGTTGCTGGGGCACTGGCACTGATCCGATCCGGACGGAACTTAAAGAATAGTCTCTCCCATAGGCGGGATGGCGTGCAGCGATATAAGTGCCTCCATTATCTTAGCCTGGGACTAAACCCGTCCATTATGGCATCAAGCCAGTGATCCCCTCGTATATTTAAACCTGTTGCTACTAACTTGTGTCTTCTTGGCAGGGAAGGCAAGGTAAGTATTATGCAGGTGGTCCAGACGGGCAGGTAAATGTCACCGAACGGTGGCGGGTTATTTCAATGATTCTATATCTATGTCTTGTTGTAAAATGAACCAAGGCAAGATAGAAACCCACAATAAATATGCATGCTTCATTAAAACAACGTGTTGATTGGTATAGTTGGGTTTGTCACGACCCGCACCCGGATATTCGGGCACGAGTACGTGGGTACGTCCAGCCTACGCCGCAGAGTCGGCGGTAGTACGCTGTCTAGGTCATATCCACAGTTAACTAATCTAGCTCATTCACAAATAATAAAATAGGCAAGACAATAACAGGAAAGAATGCTGAGATTTCAAATGAAATAAATGTGACAACAGATCAAATGTTTAATACAGAATCTAGAATAAAATCGGGGACAAACCCGATTACTAAGATAAAAGAGCAAATAAATAAGATAGCTACTGCTAACTATTCTGCAGAAGTAGTCTCCTGGGTGGGAACTGGCTCCTCATAAATGTCATCTGTTCCCTCATAGGGACCATAATAGGTAGGGGCAAGGTCCTCATCATCGCCTAAATCAACGGATCCCGTCAGAAAAGGAGCAAAGTACACAATGCACAACGAGATTAAACTAAATATTTATGACAGTTAAATTGAGTATCATATTAAGAAAATTGCATAAAGGAAACATAAATATCTCAGAGTTAATGCTATAAACAGGAATATGAGAAAACAGAAATAAATGAGACAGGAATTGAAACTACAACAGTCAGCAAGAAATATAACAAGACCAGAAACTATCTGCGTGAACTTGTGTTTGTTTTAGAATACATAGTTGGCATGTAGGGGTTTATAAGGCTAATCTGGCCATCATAGACGGCTATTAGACAATATAATCGAGATCCGGCTGATGGACAGTCGTGTACCAACAGCTATTAGATAATACAGGGGAAAGGGTAAACTCCATGCCTCCTTAGTATTCTCCCACCCGACACGAAAAACAAGACATGAACTCCAGTATTCAAGACATAAAAATCCAGTGTTCTAACACTACGTGTAATCATCCAATGGTGCTAGTAGAGCAAGAAATTAATTATCACAATATAAAGAATAAACTTGAAGTGCAGGTACTTGCCTGATGTTTGGATCCAATTACAGTTATGTTCTCGGGGAAATTTCCAGAGATGAGTCCGGATGCTGAAATAAACATTACCATCATGCTCAGAAGATATCAAATAGCTAGAAACGCTTATCCTTGGATTCAATTTGGAGACAAGGACAAAAATGACAGTTTCGGATCAAAACGGGGTCCGCATGTGGGCCCGCTTTGCACCGAAAAATGTGTCTAGGTCAACGGTCTCCAAATTCACCAAACTTAGTGTCAACAAGTCAGGAACGCTAAGACGAACCCAAGGAACTTCCAAAATTGGATTCCGATGAGCCGATCACAAAATCGCCCGTCGAGCGGGGCCTGTGGGGCCCTCGACACGCGATTTCGTCAACGTTCTCAGAATCGAACCAAACTTGACCCACAGGACCAGCGTATCGCTACGAGTCCGATGGCGCAAGTTTCGTCTCGATCCGACGAGTGTGCACGAAGTTAGGGCGAATTGCAGAAAAGTCGGATACGGGGCGATGTCCGCGGATACGCGTTGATTCCGGTGTGCACGCACACCCGAATCAGCTTCCGCAAAATCTCACACGTCCGTATCGATGGTGCGCACGTATCTGTGAAGACCGCGCGCGACCAAGTCGTCCCGTTTGGCGGGGCGTACTCAGTTCCGGGGTAAAACAGGGTCTGATTTTTCCTGTTTTTGGATCGCGGTGTGCGATCACCACAGGACGCGATGCCCCGAGCGGTTTGTCCGGGCACCGAGAGGGTCATACAGGCTTCGCAACGCAATTTATGGAATTGAAAACTGAGCTACGAGCAAGAAACTACGCGCACCTGAACTGGGTTGAAAAAACCCGAAGAATCCCGTGTCCGTGTCGTGTCCGACACGGAATTTGGGAACTAGGGTTAGGGTTAGGGTTTCTGGAGCTGCGGCGGGCCGGCCGGAGGCTGAGGCGGCGCTGGCTGGCCGGAGGCGGTCGGGGGTGTTCGCCGGGGCGAGGCGGAGGTGAACGGAGTCGAGGGCGGCGCCGGAAGCTGCTGCCGGCGAGGGGCTCGGCTCGAGGGGAAGGGGCAGCTGCTGCTGCTGCCGGTGGTCGAGGGGGGGTGGCGCCGGAGGAGGCGACTGCAGCGCAGGAGGAGGGCGGGCACGGCGGTGACGGAGGTGGCTCAGGGAGGAGCGGCGGGTGGTCGGGGTGGCCGGAGAGGAGGGTGGTGACCAGAGAGGGCTGGGGGAGAGGAATTTAAATAGGGCGGAGCGGCTGGGAGTCGGGCCGAGCAAGGCGGGGTCGTGGCGGGGAAGGCGGAGGCGAGCCGGGTGGAGCGGGGACGTGGCGCGGCGGGCGCGGGTGGCGGCGCCGGACGCGGGGCAGCGTGGGGAGAGGGGAGACCGGGTCTCCGGGTCGGGTAGGCGGCGGGTCGGGTTTGACCGACCCGACCCGACCCGCTAGCGGGTTGGCGGGCTGGGCTAACCAGGTGGGCCGCGGTCCAGTGGGCCGGGCTGCTGAGGAATGGGCCGGGCTGATTAAATAAATAAATAAATAATAATCAATTAATTAAGTAATAAAATAAATAAATATTTTTAGGTAATTTAAAAATAGGTCCGGGGTCTAATAAATTCCAGAAAAATTATCCTAAGTCCAGTTTTCTATTTTACACCCAAAAATATTATTTTCATAATATTTTAATATTATTTATTAACAATTAAAAATCATTTAATAATTAAAACCCTAAATTTTTATTACAGAAAATTCCCAGAAAATTCCAGAAAATTGTGAAAAATCCAAATTTTAATAATTTTGAAAATTCAGGGGGTTTACAATCTACCCAACTTATAAAAATTTTGTCCTCGAAATTAAAATATGGTAGGGTTCTCTCTATCCAATCTCATTTGATCACAGTCTAACGGGTTCCTCTCAGGTGAACATTGCGGTCGCTACCCAACTTAGAATTTACCCATCTATCATTTAAGGCTATACAACTAGTAAAGCTAGGTCCCAACTTAATTAATCATGGTATTGAATCTTTAAGTCTTTAACACAAATACACCACCTATGGTATTCCCTTAGTCATAGAGGTTATCATCAATTCGACCGGTCTGAGGGGTACATCTAGCACTACAAATCAAACTTATACCAAGCACAGGATTTTGTCTTTCCAAAATAAGGGAAGACGAGGATCAATAATAAAGAGTTCAAGGGCGAGGGGGTAGAACAGAGGTATAGGGATCAAGGCGTTTAAAGAATTCTAATGGGAATTGTCAAGCAGTTATGGATTGAAATTCTATTCTGGTAATCATTTGTTTGCATGCTCATATTAGTACGGTTATGTAACTGATACGATATGCTCGGACATATTTAAGGGGGCAAGTATACTAGTCAACTATATATCTCAATCCACGTAAAGTAGTCGTGCGAAGTGCGAATCAAAATGCATTAAGGTTGATCAGACCGTAATACACTGATTCTGAATAGACACTTGTATTAATGGGGTTGATCAGGCCTCAATAACACATGTGTCATGAACAAGCCTGATAAAGAGTAAGCTTGCAAAACTAGGCTATAAAATAGCAGCATATGTCAAGTTCAGCAAAATTAAGTGTGCTAGATGATGATGAAAAGGAGGTACAAATTATTGAAGTTCATAAAACAACACACAATAAGCACAATAGCAAAAGACTCTAAAATCTCTTTAGTTATCAAATATAAAAGCATACCAGGTTATTTAGCAAGTTCAAAATTACTAGGTTGGGGCTGAGGTCACGAACCAATAGGCACGAGCTAAACAATACTAGAAAAGGTATCTACGAATCACTTACGCGCATTAGCTGTTCCAAGAGTCTGCGCGTTCTCCACGGTCATTACGTAAGCCTGTCCGCGTCCTTGAGCAGCGGGACAGTCCCTCACTTGATGTGCTGCTGAGCCACAAAGTAGACAAACACCTAGCCTCTTTCTGCAAACTTGCCAAGTATGGCCTGGTCTATGACAATAGTTACAAGGGAGAGCTTGCTGGTTCTGTCCTTGAGTTTGGTGTTAGGGTGCTGTGGCTCGAGGGAGGGGACGCAGAGTTTGCTGCGGGGCCCTCTGCTGCTGTTGTTGTTGAAATGGGCGTTTGTTGGGTCCCGTATTTCCGGTATCTCTCTCTCGCTTTAGTTTATGCCCCATGTCTCTCTCAACGCCTTGTGCCACGCTCAGGATTTCCTCATAGGTGCGAGCTCGGCTGGTGGTGACAGCAAGGCGAATATCCGGAGACAGCCCCTTCTTGAATCTACGGGCTCTGTCTCCGGGGTACGAACCATGTACTCCGCAAAGTGGCTTAACCTGCTAAATTCAGCAGTATACTCATCAACAGATAGGTTACCTTGTTTCAGTCTCTCGAATTGGCTTTTGAGAGCTTTCCGAGCCACTTCGGGGTAGAATTTCTCCTTGAATAGCCTCTTGAAGTCCTCCCAGGTGAGGTCAGGAGCAGATAGTTGAGGTTCATCTCTGAACCAGGTTCGAGCTATGTCGAACAGTTGCAGGCTTGCGGACTCCACTTTGATATCATCAGGAACCCGAGCAGTCTTCAGGAGTCTCTCGACATTCTCTATCCACTCATCGGCATAGAGAATGCCCTCAGTTCCGTAGAATTCCAGGGGTCTAAGATTCTTGAAGTCTTTGGCACTCCCTGGCCTCTTGAGTGGCGACTCCTGGGACCTAATAGCTTCTGAGAGGCTGGTCCGCAGAAGTGCAGTCTGTTCTTTCTGGGATTCTATAAGTCCCTGGAACACTCCGAGTAGCTGTGCCCCATCCATAGTAACTGCTGGAACAGATGGAGGTGGCGGGAGTGCAAGAGTCTCGGGCACATTTTGCTCAGCTGGTTCTGATGTGCCTCCTACTGTGTTCCTTGTCTGGACCATACTGAAAGATTAAGGGATAGGAAGATCAGAATAGATTACTTGAAAATCAAGGGCGATAGGAAAATTGAGCAGAAATGATATCAAGAATTGAAATAAGGACCCTATACTGTGAATGGGCTTTTCCTAGAATCCTCAATCTTATTCCATACCCTGTCCTAGGGTATTACCCTATTTAAGGATAGGACCTGCATGGGCCACCATAAAAACGTGTCACGACCCGCACCCGGATATTCGGGCACGAGTACGTGGGTACGTCCAGCCTACGCCGTAGAGTCGGCGGTAGTACGCTGTCTAGGTCATATCCACAGTTAACTAATCTAGCTCATTCACAAATAATGAAATAGGCAAGACAATAACAGGAAAGAATGCTGAGATTTCAAATGAAATAAATGTGACAACAGATCAAATGTTTAATACAGAATCTAGAATGAAATCGGGGACAAACCCGATTACTAAGATAAAAGAGCAAATAAATAAGATAGCTACTGCTAACTATTCTGCAGAAGTAGTCTCCTGGGTGGGAACTGGCTCCTCATAAATATCATCTGTTCCCTCATAGGGACCATAATAGGTAGGGGCAAGGTCCTCATCATCGCCTAAATCAACGGATCCAGTCAGGAAAGGAGCAAAGTACACAATGCACAACGAGATTAAACTAAATATTTATGACAGTTAAATTGAGTATCATATTAAGAAAATTGCATAAAGGAAACATAAATATCTCAGAATTAATGTTATAAACAGGAATATGAGAAAACAGAAATAAATGAGACAGGAATTGAAACTACAACAGTCAGCAAGAAATATAACAAGACCAGAAACTATCTGCGTGAACTTGTGTTTGTTTTAGAATACATAGTTGGCATGTAGGGGTTTATAAGGCTAATCCGGCCGTCATAGACGGCTATTAGACAATATAATCGAGATCCGGCTGATGGACAGTCGTGTACCAACAGCTATTAGACAATACAGGGGAAAGGGTAAACTCCATGCCTCCTTAGTATTCTCCCACCCGACACGAAAAACAAGACATGAACTCCAGTATTCAAGACATGAAAATCCAGTGTTCTAACACTACGTGTAATCATCCAATGGTGCTAGTAGAGAAAGGAATTAATTATCACAATATAAAGAATAAACTTGAAGTGCAGGTACTTGCCTGATGTTTGGATCCAATTACAGTTATGTTCTCGGGGAAATTTCCAGAGATGAGTCCGGATGCTGAAATAAACATTACCATCATGCTCAGAAGATATTAAATAGCTAGAAACGCTTGTCCTTGGGTCCAATTTGGAGACAAGGACAAAAACGGCAGTTTCGGTCAAAACGGGGTCCGCATGTGGGCCCGCTTTGCACCGAAAAATGTGTCCGGGTCAACGGTCTCCAAATTCACCAAACTTAGTGTCAACAGGTCAGGAACGCTAATATGAACCCAACGGAACTTGCAGAATTGGATTCCGATGAGCCGATCACAAAATCGCCCATCGAGCGGGGCCTGTGGGGCCCTCGACACGCGATTTCGTCAACGTTCTCAGAATCGAACCAAACTTGACCCACAGGACCAGCGTATCGCTACGAGTCCGATGGCGCAAGTTTCGTCTCGATCCGACGAGTGTGCACGAAGTTAGGGCAAATTGCAGAAAAGTCGGATACGGGGTGATGTTCGCGGATACGCGTTGATTCCGGTGTGCACGCACACCCGAATCAGCTTCCGTGAAATCTCACACGTCCGTATCGATGGTGCGTGTAGTGCCTCAAATCCCGATCCGACCGGGATGTGCACTATATAATTGGGCTTGTGGCTAGTCCGTCAGAGTATGCTTAGATCTTCGGCATCTTATTGCCAAGGACGAAATACGATGATCCTTTCCAACTCATGGAAATGCCTCTATTGAAACGAGTCCAATAGTTTTCGTGTTTGGTTGCTTGGTTTTCTTGATTGCCGCTTTGGGATTTGATTTGGTGTTGCTTTCGAGTTACTTGGTTTTCGCTGTTGGTTTTATTGATTGGAGCTTGAATTTTGGGGAGTTCGGCAAGGAAGGATAGGCAAGAATTCTAACTCGGTGCTCGTGCTGTTGCAGGTCCGCGTAACTGACGTTTGATCGTCGCTAGGCGGGATTCCGTGTTTCAGCAACTTTTCCCTTAACCAGTGAGTGGTTTGGTCCCTTCTTTCCTACTTTTTCACGCCAACATCTCTAATGTTTCAAACGTTCACTCGATGATGCCCGGTTGGACGCCTAGGAAATGCTTAGCCACAATGCATGCCAGCCACTAAGAAAGGAACATGGGAATTGTAGACTAATTTTACTATATGCTTGCACATCTTATAACTTGAGTTGGTTGGAATGGGAAGTTGGCTGTCGGTTGCGGCCTGGTGCCTCGGATAGAGTTTGGACCCATGGGATATCAAAATCGGAACACCGCATTGAGAAAATTATGAACTGTTGCATGAGATATATATTGCTGCTTAACTTTTTTTGTTCAATCGATGCATTGTATGAGATATAAAATGTTCATGCATTTGCATGGTCTGGGACAACTTGTGCACAAGGTTTATCATTTCCTCGAAACGGCTTTCCGGGGCACTGGAACCGTATCGATCCGGAGGGAAATATTGATTCGTGTTCGTCACGATGCATTGCGGGACCTCCAGCGGGGCTTGCTACCCGGGCTGATAGGGCGCGCCGTTAATGCTTGGAATATGTCCCTAAGGTGTCGATCACACCAATGACCGCATATAATAGAACACATGCTAATTTATTGTCTTGTGCAGATGGTAAGTATACTTGTGTTTCGTTGCAGGGAAGGTGTGCATCGGTTGAGTAAGCAATCGATGCACTGGTTGGATTCGATGCTATTTTCATTTATATCAAAACATGCAACTGATATGAATTGAAGTCACTTGCTTCTTTATAGAAGTAATCTTAATGCATGCTCGCCCCTAATAAGCTAGTGTCGATTTAGTCGAGTGGGATTCATCCCGCTCACCAGTACAAGTTGAGTACTGACCCACGTTGTGGGCAACTATTTCAGGCACTCAGACGGTGCAACGCTAGTGGATAGACGAAGAGGCGTTAGGAGCACCTCTATTTTGAAGTATAGTTGAAGTCAGATCATTTTGGAGGCTTGGACTTTCAACCTATACAAGGGCGTAATGTATGGACGACGGGGACTATCTGATGGAGCGCGCCCTGCATTTTGAGTTATCTTTTCTAATGTAATTCAAGTAGCCGAGAAGGCGCATCAATGTAGGCTCTATGTAAATTACTCTGAATTATCAATGAAAAAGCATATTTTCTTCCTGCACTTGTGTTCAATTATCTGTGAATGTGTTTTCTAAATTGTGTTTCAAAGTGGGTTCCTATAACTGTAAGTTCTTGCCTTGTACGAGCGCAACTCCAGGCTCGTACGGCATCACGCCCCAGCGAGGACGAATCGGTTCCGTGAAGGATCCAGCGAGGACGATTGACCCTTTCGGGATCGGGGCGTGACATATTGGTATCAGAGCTTAGGCTTTACATCCTTGGGATTTCAAAAGATTATAAAGGAGTTTGATGCGCCTCTCGGTTGAGTTGCATTCGGTGTCCGCTGCATGAGATGAGTCGCCTATACAATGAGCCCATAGATACAAAAATCTATCGTTTTTGAGGTGTTAACAAGCTACTCTCTTTTGTAGCAATGGCTAAGAAAAATACTGCCGCTGCAAGCAGTGCTCAGCCCGTCCAGAACGATCCGGCAAGTTCTGGAGAATCCGGAGGAGCGGGTTCAACCGATATGTCCGAGCGGCTTATGCATCTCATGGAGATGCAGCAACAACAAGCCATTACTCAACAAGCGCAGTTTGCTGCTCAACAAAAGCAGATAGACACCATGATGCAACTAATTGCATCCATGGCACTCAACAACGGGGGCGCTACAGTGACGCCTGCTGCACCGCCGGCTATGGCGGTAGAGGATGAGTCCGAAGAAACACAGCATCCAGCAAGGAACACCTGCCGTGCGGCAGAATTTACTAAGATGCATCCACCAACGTTCAACGGACGAGCAGAACCGGACGTGGTGATGGGATGGATTACAAAGATGGAGGGACTCTTCAATCTGGTCGGCATTAGGGGATCCAAAAGAGTGGCCTGTGCATCAGTTCAACTAGAGCTGCGTGCGCATGATTGGTGGGAGGCCACTAAGCAGGGAATTTATGATGCCAATCCCAGTTGCAAAATTACCTGGGAAATGTTCAAATCTGCCTTTATTGAACAATATATTCCCCGGGCTGTGCGGCAACAAAAAGAAGACGACTTCAGTAATCTGGTGCAAGGAAGTATGTCTGTCGACGATTATGACTCGGCGTTCGCTAAGCTGGCTAAATTTGCTGGGCACTTCTTGCCTAACCAGCAGGCGTGGTGCTACCGCTTCCAAAAGGGTTTGAATGACGATTTGCGTAGGGACGTCATCAACCAGAAGTGTCAGACATACAGGGAATGTTATGAAGCTGCCCTGAACAGCGAGCGGATCTTTGGGCGCTGTCCACCAAAGGCCGATGTGCAAACCTCCCGTACCAACAATAATAAGCGGCCTCAGGAAATGGGAGGGTCTGGAGCACAAAAGCATCCGCACACATCTGAGCATAGGGGCCCGTCCCGTGCACCATACTGCAACAGGTGCGGCAGAATAGGGCATCGAGTGGAGGAATGCCGAGTTACTGGGTGTTTTAAATGTGGTCGCCTGGACCACAAGCATTTCAACTGCCGTGAGGCAAAACCGAATCAGCACAACGGGAATCATAACAACGGGAATCATAACAATGGAAATCAGCACCACGGGAATCAGAACCACGGGAATCACAACAGGGGGCCTCCAGCAAGTGATGCCAATGCTGTGGCGTTGAACCCACGACGCCAGGGTGCTCAAGGACGAGTCTATGCACTGACTCGGGACGAAGCATCCGTCTCTGAAACTGTCGTGACAGGTACATTACTTTTCAGAGATTTGCCCGCTAGAGTCTTATTCGATTCAGGTGCTACGCATAGTTTCATATCTGCTGATTTTATTATTGAGCATAAATTAGCTTCTACTCCCTTAAATATGAATCTTTGCGTGAGCACACCTTCGGGAGTCGACATGTCCGCCCATGCGATCTGTAAGGATGGTTATATTTGCATCGGAGGCAGGAAGCTTTCCTTAGATGTCATTGTATTAGACATTAAGGATTACGATATTATTCTCGGGATGGATTGGTTGGGTGCTAGTCATGCAACAATTGAGTGCGCGGAGAAGCGAGTCGTATTCCGTCTACCCGGCGAGGCAGACTTTTACTATTCGTGCAGTGCTGCACCAAAGACGGCAATGATGATATCAGCAATTTCGGCTAGGCGCATGCTGCATTCGGGCTGTGAAGGGTACTTAGCTTCAGTTCGAGACACCCGGCAGGAAAGTGCAAATGCAGCTCAGGCTGATGTTATAGCAGATTTCCTCGACGTGTTCCCGGACGAGCTGCCTGGGATGCCTCCTGATCGTGAGATCGAATTCAGCATCGACACATTTCCGGATGCGCGACCGATATCGAAGGCACCTTATCGAATGGCCCCAGCAGAGCTGAAGGAACTTAAGATTCAGTTACAAGATCTGTTGGACCGAGGATACATTCGTCCAAGCGTTTCTCCGTGGGGCGCTCCGGTGCTGTTCGTGAAGAAAAAGGATGGATCCATGCGGCTATGTATTGACTACCGAGAACTAAATAAGGCGACCGTGCGGAACCAGTACCCATTGTCAAGGATAGATGACTTGTTTGATCAGCTGCAAGGTGCAACAGTTTTCTCTAAAATTGATCTCAGGTCAGGGTACCACCAGTTGAAAATCAAACCAGATGATGTTCAAAAATCTGCATTCAGGACCCGATACGGACACTACGAATTTCTTGTGATGTCGTTCGGTTTGACGAACGCCCCTGCAGCTTTCATGGATCTGATGAACCGCGTGTTTCGGCCGTACGTAGACAAGTTTGTGGTCGTGTTCATCGACGACATTCTAATATATTCCAGGAACGAGGCGGAACACAAGGAACACCTAAGGATCGTGCTGCAGACATTACGAGAGCATCAGTTGTTCGCTAAGCTCAGCAAGTGTGAGTTCTGGTTGAACAGCGTGGCCTTCCTTGGCCATGTCGTCTCGGCAGAAGGCATCGCAGTAGACCCAAAGAAAATAGAGGCGGTGGTAGATTGGAAGCAACCTACATCAGCTAGCAAAATTCGAAGCTTTCTGGGCCTAGCGGGATACTACCGTAGGTTCGTGCAGGATTTTTCTAAACTGGCCTCGCCTTTGACTCGCCTCACTCAAAAAGAGATTGTATACAAATGGAATGATGACTGCGAAGCCAGCTTTCAAGAACTTAAGCAGTGTCTTGTTTCAGCTCCGATCCTTACTCTTCCAGATGGGGTAGAGGAGTTTCAGATATACAGTGACGCCTCGGGACTTGGTTTGGGATGTGTGCTCATGCAGAGGGATAAGGAAATATCGTACGCCTCCAGGCAACTGAAGCCGCACGAGAAAAACTACCCGACGCACGACTTGGAATTGGCGGCAATTGTATTTGCACTGAAGTTGTGGAGGCATTATCTTTATGGTGTTGCTTGCAAAATTTTCACAGATCACAAGAGCCTCAAGTATCTATTCACACAACGAGAACTGAACCTCCGACAGCGGCGTTGGCTAGAACTGATTAAGGACTATGATTTGACGATCGCTTACACACCGGGCAAGGGAAACGTCGTTGCTGATGCTCTGAGTCGGAAGTATGTGGGCTCGTTATCCATAAACAACCATTTACTTCGAGATCTTGAGGCGATGGGCATCGAGCTCCGTGTTCAGCATCAAGGAGTGCAGCTGGCATCACTCCATCTTGAACCAAGTCTGCGTGATAGAATCAAATCAGCTCAGGAGGGCGATCAGTTCCTAGCGAAGGCACGCGAACTGATTTCGGCGGGGAAGACGTCTGACTTTGTGGCAGGCGAAGATGGGACCTTACAAATGAAAGGAAGGATATGTGTTCCTAGCGACCCAGAACTTCAAAGGGAAATTATGGCGGAAGCACACTATGCGAAGTATTCCTTGCATCCGGGGAGCACTAAGATGTATATGGACTTACGCAGAACCTTCTGGTGGCAAGGTATGAAGCGGGATGTGGCGACCTTTGTGTCACAGTGCATGGCCTGTCAACAGGTGAAAGCTGAACATCAGAGGCCCGGCGGGGAGCTGCAGAACCTCGCTATTCCTGAGTGGAAATGGGACAAAATCACTATGGATTTCATTGTGGGATTTCCGAAGACGCCGCGGGGGCATGATGCGATTTGGGTCATAGTTGATCGTTTGACCAAATCAGCCCACTTTCTTCCTATAAAAATTACTTGGAGCGTCGATCGGTTAGCACAGATTTACATAGACGAGATTGTTCGATTACACGGAGTACCTGCCTCAATCGTCTCTGACCGTGACGGACGCTTCTTATCTCGTTTTTGGACAAGCCTACAGTCTGCTTTGGGAACCAAGCTACAGTTCAGTACTGCATACCACCCCCAGACTGATGGACAGACGGAAAGGACAAATCAGATACTTGAAGATATGTTACGGCTGTGTGCAATCGATTTGAAGACTAGTTGGGACACGCATCTCACGTTGGCGGAGTTTGCGTACAACAACAGCTACCAATCGAGCATCCAGATGGCACCGTACGAAGCACTTTATGGGCGCAAGTGTCGATCTCCAATTTGTTGGGACGAAGTCGGCGAGCGGCAAGTACTCGGGCCAGAGCTGGTAGAACAGGCAGTTGAGAAAGTTCGCTTGATTCGGGAAAGACTCCGCACGGCACAGAGCCGACAGAAAAGTTATGCCGATGCTCATCGTAGACCTTTGGAATTCGTGGTCGGGGATCATGTATTCTTAAAAGTGACGCCGATGCGTGGGGTGATGCGTTTCGGCGTGAAGGGCAAACTAAGTCCCAGGTTTGTCGGCCCCTTCGAGATTCTGGAACGAGTGGCAGCTGTGGCATACCAGATTGCACTACCTCCCGCCTTGGCTGAAGTGCATGGAGTATTCCATGTCTCTCAACTGAGGAAGTATGTGCATGACCCGAGTCATGTGGTTAGCTTCGAACAATTGGAACTGCGCACAGATTTATCATACTCAGAAGAACCGGTGCAGATTCTGGATCGTAAGGAAAAAGTACTTCGCAACCGTACGATGTCCTTGGTTCGCGTGCTGTGGCGGAACCATTCAGTTGGGGAATCAACCTGGGAGATGGAATCGGAGATGAAGGAGAAATATCCTTCGTTGTTCACTCAGTCGGAGGTAGGGCCTTGTTCTTAAGTTTCGGGACGAAACTTTTTCTTAGTGGTATATTATGTAGTGCCTCAAATCCCGATCCGACTGGGATGTGCACTATATAATTGGGCTTGTGGCTAGTCCGTCAGAGTATGCTTAGATCTTCGGCATCTTATTGCCAAGGACGAAATGCGATGATCCTTTCCAACTCATGGAAAGGCCTCTATTGAAACGAGTCCAATAGTTTTCGTGTTTGGTTGCTTGGTTTTCTTGATTGCCGCTTTGGGATTTAATTTGGTGTTGCTTTCGAGTTACTTGGTTTTCGCTGTTGGTTTTATTGATTGGAGCTTGAATTTTGGGGAGTTCGGCAAGGAAGGATAGGCAAGAATTCTAACTCGGTGCTCGTGCTGTTGCAGGTCCGCGTAACTGACGTTTGATCGTCGCTAGGCGGGATTCCGTGTTTCAGCAACTTTTCCCTTAACCAGTGAGTGGTTTGGTCCCTTCTTTCCTACTTCTTCACGCCAACATCTCTAATGTTTCAAACGTTCACTCGATGATGCCCGGTTGGACGCCTAGGAAATGCTTAGCCACAATGCATGCCAGCCATTAAGAAAGGAACATGGAAATTGTAGACTAATTTTACTATATGCTTGCACATCTTATAACTTGAGTTGGTTGGAATGGGAAGTTGGCTGTCGGTTGCGGCCTGGTGCCTCGGATAGAGTTTGGACCCATGGGATATCAAAATCGGAACACCGCATTGAGAAAATTATGAACTGTTGCATTAGATATATATTGCTGCTTAACTTCTTTTGTTCAATCGATGCATTGTATGAGATATAAAATGTTCATGCATTTGCATGGTCTGGGACAACTTGTGCACAAGGTTTATCATTTCCTCGAAACGGCTTTCCGGGGCACTGGAACCGTATCGATCCGGAGGAAAATATTAATTCGTGTTCGTCACGATGCATTGCGGGACCTCCAGCGGGGCTTGCTACCCGGGCTGATAGGGCGCGCCGTTAATGCTTGGAATATGTCCCTAAGGTGTCGATCACACCAATGACCGCATATAATAGAACACATGCTAATTTATTGTCTTGTGCAGATGGTAAGTATACTTGTGTTTCGTTGCAGGGAAGGTGTGCATCGGTTGAGTAAGCAATCGATGCACTGGTTGGATTCGATGCTATTTTCATTTATATCAAAACATGCAACTGATATGAATTGAAGTCACTTGCTTCTTTATAGAAGTAATCTTAATGCATGCTCGCCCCTAATAAGCTAGTGTCGATTTAGTCGAGTGGGATTCATCCCGCTCACCAGTACAAGTTGAGTACTGACCCACGTTGTGGGCAACTATTTCAGGCACTCAGACGGTGCAACGCTAGTGGATAGACGAAGAGGCGTTAGGAGCACCTCTATTTTGAAGTATAGTTGAAGTCAGATCATTTTGGAGGCTTGGACTTTCAACCTATACAAGGGCGTAATGTATGGACGACGGGGACTATCTGATGGAGCGCGCCCTGCATTTTGAGTTATCTTTTCTAATGTAATTCAAGTAGCCGAGAAGGCGCATCAATGTAGGCTCTATGTAAATTACTCTGAATTATCAATGAAAAAGCATATTTTCTTCCTGCACTTGTGTTCAATTATCTGTGAATGTGTTTTCTAAATTGTGTTTCAAAGTGGGTTCCTATAACTGTAAGTTCTTGCCTTGTACGAGCGCAACTCCAGGCTCGTACGGCATCACGCCCCAGCGAGGACGAATCGGTTCCGTGAAGGATCCAGCGAGGACGATTGACCCTTTCGGGATCGGGGCGTGACAGTGCGCACGTATTTGTGAAGACCGCGCGCGACCAAGTCGTCCCGTTTGGCGGGGCGTACTCAGTTCCGGGGTAAAACAGGGTCTGGTTTTTCCTGTTTTTGGATCGCGGTGTGCGATCACCACAGGACGCGATGCCCCGAGCGGTTTATCCGGGCACCGAGAGGGTCATACAGGCTTCGCAACGCAATTTACGGAATTGAAAACTGAGCTACGAGCAAGAAACTACGCGCACCTGAACTGGGTTGAAAAACCCGAAGAATCCCGTGTCCGTGTCGTGTCCGACACGGAATTTGGGAACTAGGGTTAGGGTTAGGGTTTCTGGAGCTGCGACGGGCCGGCCGGAGGCTGAGGCGGCGCTGGCTGGCCGGAGGCGGTCGGGGGTGTTCGCCGGGGCGAGGCGGAGGTGAACGGAGTCGAGGGCGGCGCCGGAAGCTGCTGCCGGCGAGGGGCTCGGCTCGAGGGGAAGGGGCAGCTGCTGCTGCCGGTGGTCGAGGGGGGTGGCGCCGGAGGAGGCGACTGCAGCGCCGGAGGAGGGCGGGCACGGCGGTGACGGAGGTGGCGCAGGGAGGAGCGGCGGGTGGTCGGGGTGGCCGGAGAGGAGGGTGGTGACCGGAGAGGGCTGGGGGAGAGGGGTTTAAATAGGGCGGAGCGGCTGGGAGTCGGGCCGAGCAAGGCGGGGTCGTGGCGGGGAAGGCGGAGGCGAGCCGGGTGGAGCGGGGACGTGGCGCGGCGGGCGCGGGTGGCGGCGCCGGACGCGGGGCAGCGTGGGGAGAGGGGAGACCGGGTCTCCGGGTCGGGTAGGCGGCGGGTCGGGTTTGACCGACCCGACCCGACCCGCTAGCGGGTTGGCGGGCTGGGCTAGCCAGGAGGGCGGCGGTCCAGTGGGCCGCGGTCCAGTGGGCCGGGCTGCTGAGGAATGGGCCAGGCTGATTAAATAAATAAATAAATAATAATCAATTAATTAAGTAATAAAATAAATAAATATTTTTAGGTAATTTAAAAATAGGTCCGGGGTCTAATAAATTCCAGAAAAATTATCCTAAGTCCAGTTTTCCATTTTACACCCAAAAATATTATTTTCATAATATTTTAATATTATTTATTAACAATTAAAAATCATTTAATAATCAAAACCCTAAATTTTTATTACAGAAAATTCCCAGAAAATTCCAGAAAATTGTGAAAAATCCAAATTTTAATAATTTTAAAAATTCAGGGGGTTTACAGGGTTAGCTTGCCTTCACCAGTACGTTTCGATGTACTGACCCTCGTTGAAACAGGTTTCCCGCGCTAGGAGAACCAAGCGAGGAGCAGGAGACAAACCCCCAATCCAGTCCAGCTGTAGGCACACCTTGACCGTGCCACCTTTTGGAGCATTTTGAAGAAGGAGCATTTTGAAGAAGAAGCTAGCCACCAAGCAACCATGCAGCTTCGTGGCAAAGCAGTCGTTCCGACACAAGGTCTTATATTTTGAGTTTAGTAAGGATGTAATGTACATGACTGCTATCTCATTTTGTGTCAACACTTTTGTAAGCCCATGGAGGCAATCCTTATGACTCAGTTCAAGGAGTTTGTAATAGATGTTCATATTATCAATAAAAGAGAACTTTTCCATGTTTCAATATGTGTTTCAATTATCTGCGTACTCTGAATATGTGCTCGCTATGCAAAACAAAATACTTAGCCTTGTGCGGTGCGCAACCTAGGCCCGCACGGCGGTCACGACCGGGGGACGACTATCGATTCCATGGAATCAGGGCGTGACACTCTAATACCATGTGAAGAAGTGATAGGAGATAATATTCTAGGTATTTCATTCATCATGATATTACATATATATACATCCACATATCAACTTGGGGACTAAGTCACATGGCCAATATTGGAAAACTACCACTGAAAAACCATCAATGTGTATATCTCAATATATAAACTTTGCTTATTATTAGTATATGCGCATGGGGTGGTGGCCCATGTGGCTTAGTCCAATATCGGACGCATGCTTCATGGAGCTATGCGGCCTGGAGCGCATGCGGCTTTATTGGTATATAACATGGCCAATATCGGACGCATGCTTCGTAGAGCTATGAGGCCTGGAGTGCATGCGGCCATATGCGCATACGGTCCGGTGCCCATGCAGCCCGATGCGCATGCGACCAGGAGCCCATGCGGCCTGGTGCCCATGCGGCCAGGGGCCTTACGGCCTGTAGCTATGCGGCCAGCAAATTAGCTTAAGCGACTCGAGTGTGGAGGGGACAGGGACTGCTGTTGGCGGCTCGGTGCGGCGCAGGCGGCACGTGGTTCTCTGTGCCACACAGCTACAGCTTTCGGCGCCTAGCGGCGTTGTCTGCTCTGTGCAGTACAACGCGCAGGTGGCGCAGGCGGCACAGGCGGCACAGGCGGCGTAGGCGGCACATGCGGCCCAGGCGGCTCGTGGCTCTCTGTGCCATGCGGCTGCAGCTTTCGGCGCCTGACGGCGTTGTCTGTTCTGTGCAGTACAGCAACGCAGGCGGCCTAATTTTTTTTCAGGCCGCATAGGAGCTGAAATTCTCTTTAAATAGAGGCTCTCCTCTTTCATTTGAGTAGTTAAAAAAATTGAGAGAAAGAGAGAGAGAGAGAGAGAGAGAGAGAAACCAAGAGCACCAGCAGGACCTGCGGCAGCAGTTAACATCCTTCCAAAAGAATCTTCCGAGTGATCCGAAGGTGACCAAGAGCATTCCAGAAGTTCTCGTGTGGACTTGCTAGATCCTAGGGGCAGATCGTTGTATAGCGCGAATCTTTCCTTGAGCTCTGGTGGTTTTGATCACCTCAGTAGGAGTTTCCTTCTTTGTATTTCTGTTCTTGTTCCCGTTCTTCTCGGTGTAGCGTCTACGAACGTAAAAAGAAGAACAATTTTCTGATTCTTGTTGTATTTGCATTTTCTTTGGGTTGTCAGTTTGTAACTTGTTCCTGGTTGAGTGGTTCTGGTGGGGTTGTGTGCCACTGTAGAGGAACTCTTGTGTGAATCTCAATGCACCAACTTCTTCTCTGAAATTTCTAGAGACGAACTCTTATGTGAGTCTCCACTTTGTGGCTACATCTTCTAATACACATAGGCAATCAAAGTAGTGCATCAAAATAAGTACGAGACAGGAAAATTTTGTACTTTTTATAAAATCACTAACTAAGTTGATCACAACTGGTCCAATTTTTTTATTTTTTTAAACAAATTTCCCATTAAAAAATTTATAACGACTGTTCACCCTCGATCCGCACCTCCACTTCCGGCCTCTGTCGACCCCGCACCCCCTCTTGCTTCTACTGCAAAAGAAAGGCTGATTCCCCCCAAATGAAACCAATAGTATCTTCAGCTAAATTTCATCTCATATAAATATACAAACAAAACTAGTTTGTATGGTGTTCTATGACATGTCAAGGAAAATACTCGAAATTCATACTGAGACTCTTTTTACTGTGTATCTGATCACCGGGTAATGTAGCGATAGTAGTTGACGAGTTAAAAGTGAGGATAAATTCCTTTGTGAGTCTCCATTAAATGTTTTGTAAAGACTTTAAGAAAAATATAACTATGATACTTGGCTTAGTAAGGCAAAGACAAACTTACGTAAAATGTCATCTAGTTGTTTTCAGCAAAGGGCCATGCTACTTGCACTAAGAAAAATTGGTTGGACAAAATAGTTATGTTTGATTTTTGTCGAATTAGGTAACACCTGGTCAGTACAGAAATTATTTGAAAGTTCTACAATGTACAAAAGGATAAGAGCCCTCTCAATAATAAGATCATTGACCATGACTACATGTTATTTCACAACTTGGTTTAATACCCCTCAACATGTGTAAATCACCCAGAAGCTGTCTTCTTCTGCTGGAATATAACAGCATACACTGGAACGCCCACACCAATACTGAAGGCAGTCAACACCCCGAGAGTCATCTTAAGTTTCTGATGCTTCATCCGATCCAAGTTGTACATGTGCTTGGCATGGAGGTAGTACTCGTAATCATTGCCGTGACCTCCTCCTATTCTCTTCACTGCACTTCCATGCAGCCCTCGAAACACTGGCACACATCCAAACACATGTATTAGAAACCCAAACCAGGTAATTGGTCAATCTGATAAAATGTTCCTGAGATGAAGTCAGGATGAGAAGAAAACAAAAAGCTTCCCATTCACAATGATAAGGCTCTAGTTGGTGAAATTACACGCACAGATACATTAGAAACAATTTGCTTTTTAGATATACAAGAATCGTAACCTTGTATATGAGTGTGCAGTACATTTTAAAGGATGTTTCAAGTAAACTGCTCCTGCTAGATTCAGGGAAACACATTCACAACTCCCCCAAAAGGGGATAGTTCAATTTGCTACTAAGGTTGGTCTGCACTAGCAATTATTTATTATCATTTGGTAATTTGTAGAGAAAATATTTTATGAAACTAAAGGGCGAACTGGGGAAACAGAAATGTGAAAATAGCATTTACTAGGCATTTTCTTGCCAAAATGAGCCGGCTATCGAGTTGACTCTAAATTGGGAAAGATGCTCAAAGAATCCTATGGAAAATAGTCAAGATCAAAATTCAAAAGTATTTTGAGAGCAAAATTAGCAAAGCATGGTTCATGTTGAAGAAAAGCTAAAAGGGAGCAGAGAAGGTAAACAATGAACAGCTACAACATCTAAGAGGACACTTCGAGCAGCTTAAGATGAAAGGTGTAAAGATCTCTGACTGCTTTGAAAATTGAACGAGTGGTTTTTGTTGTGAAGAACATCCTATTGAATGTAGAAGACATCAACAAAGTGAGAATCACTGAGAAGATCATGATACACTTGATCAAAATGTGATCATATGGTCTGTGTAATAGTTGCCGGGTACATCTAAACCTCCATCAAGCCACATCCAGGTTCGGGGTACATTTCCAATCTAAATCGTTATGGTACTCAATTCTGATCACTAAATGGCAATCCGAACAATCGTTGAAATTTCACTATAAACTTGCTTTTGTAAGAGATTCTTTCAATGCAAAGTTGAGAAAAGCTTGAGATTCTTGTCAAGTGGGATAACACAACGACATGTTTCTTATGAACTCTGACTTCATAGTTCATATAGTTGTTTCTACATTGATCATGAGCCACCACTCTCTTTTGCAAGTTGCTCATGCAAAGAAGTTGCTCGTGCAAAGAAGAGAATGATCTTGTGAGATTTTATGATGCTTTTTTATTCTTTATGAATGTCCTTAATCATTTGTCATTTCATCTAATGGTTTGTTTACATGTTTTAATTTGGTGTCATTGTACCGTTTTATTTTGGAATGTCTTGTTCCATTTGATGTGTGTTTCAGTTGACGTATCACTACGAAAAGTCAAGTTTAACATCTTATTGAATGAAGTGAAGCAGTATATTTTCAATTCTCTTATGTTTTATACAAGGTAATTTTCCTCTATACAATGCAATTATTTTGTCAAATTTGAACAACTAGTATTGACCCAATTAGTACTTTAATGCCAACCACAAACTGAATTGGCAAATCAACTCACCCTACCCCATTTATACAGAAAATAAAGACAAGCAACCTACCCCATTTCCGAACCCATACCATGAACTAGGACGTGTAGCGTTCCAAGTAATTGCCATATTATGAGGTGTAGTACATTTTACATAAGGTGTAGTACATTTTACAATGACCAACCACAGATGTATTCTATTACAAATGCATATGTTTTGCAAATGAGATACACCGATTAGAGAACATTAAGGCTAATAATCACTATCTATATGATACAATTTTAATATCATATTGTTAACCAAGACTTCAAGTAACCTATTTGAAAGTACAATGGTTGAGTAGAGTCGAGTAAATATCATTTCATATTAGGTAGATAGTAGCTCTTGGGAATTCATATACATTAACCATGCAAATAATATAAATGATTAACCATAAAGTATAAGCATGTTCTTGTCTTGTTCCTAATTGATGGGTTATCATCTTAATGGCAATACAAGTCATTGGAATTATTAATGGGATAATGACACTACTATAACCATGAGAACAATTGCCGCTCTTTTGGTAATCACCGATTGCAAAGAACAAGTTACAAGTTGGTCATTTCTTTGATGGAATGCCAAGAACTAGTTACTTGTTTATTTCACCTAAAAAGCACTGCACAAATGCATGATCTCAAGCATTATAACCATGAGAACAACTTAATTGAGTATTTTCATTTACTGGCTGTCCAATTGGGTATATACACTACCCAATAGGTTAGGTTAGGTTAGGTTAGGTTAGGTTAGGTTACGGTCTACTTCAACAAAGTTGATTCAGCAAACGATGAAAAACAAACCCCGAGAAACCATTAGGAAATACAGGAAGAATAACCCAAGATAAATAAAAAACTAAATTTTCATGTTAATTAAATTACACTATAAAAAACCTACCCAGATGCTCCATGGTTGCATGAGCTTAAACTGCATAGTTAAAAGCTAGGTCTACCTAGCTGTAAACAAGCCGTCTAGGTTTTAGGACACGGCCCTCTCATGATTTAGCTCACTTGAATAGGTTTTTTGCATCAACATGGAGGGTGACAGCCAGTCACAAAAACTTTGTCAACTCTTCTATGGAGCTTTATTATACTTTATAGCCGGCCCATTCTTACGGGAGAAGTCTTGGATGATGATGACACAATACTTAAACTCCGAACTCACACCCAGACAATTTTCAGAAGGATTGCTAATGCCGTTAACAGGAAGAAGCACACGCATCTAAAAATTTGAGAATAATGACCAGAAGTTCATCGTATACGACTTTCAAGTTCGTTTACGGACTTCCCATGCACACTGCACAATCACACAATCACATATCACTGGTGACCAGAAGTTAATATCGCTGAAACCACCTAATTTTGATCCTATCACAACCCACGTGCACCATCAGAATGGCATTTGCTTGTCCGCTCAGTAACATGCAAAAAACCTTAGAAGTTCAAAGCTTTCCCAATACAGACATTAGCACGTTATGTTGCACGGACACAATACGATACGACAAAATACATACACACTGATTGTCACCTGTCCCCTAGTGCATTTTGGAGCGTCTATTCCGTGTCCGATACGGCACGGAATCGTCACTATCGCAAACAAGCATATCCAAATCAATGACAAAAAACTAAGGCCAAATGAAACATAAATTAGAATAAATTCGGACTGGTAGAGCTCTGAAACCATAAATCAAGAGTGGAGATTCGAGAATTTGCCTGATTTGGAAAGAGCGGGCTCGGATGACATCAAGAGCTTCACTCCGGATCGAATCCCGCCGACGAGAGCAATTGATTTCTCTAAAAAAAAAAAAAAAAAAAAAAAAAAAATGTCATTTTTTCTTCTTCTTCTTCTTCTAGACCTCTGAAGAAACGCTAGATGAAGAGGAGTTGTTCCCTTGGTCTCGCGGCGGAGTGTAATCCTAAAACGATTCTCGTCTTCTGCCAAATGGGTCGGATATGGGCTGGGCTGGGCTTGTGTAGCTTTTGCCATATACATGCGCAACTCAGTCCACCACTTTCTTTCTTTTAGTGAGAACGACATTTTAGTAAAATAATTCAACCATTTATAATAATAATAATAATAATAATAATAGTTATTATTATTATTATTATTATTATAGAGGTGATAGTCCAGAACCCAAAGACTAAAGGGGTACCAATATTGACGTATATAATCATAAAATACTATGGACCACTCTAAAATCAAAAGAGTTTTGGTGTAGTAGTTATGATGTTAGATTTACACATTAGAGGTCATTAGTTCAATTCTTAATGACAATAGTTTTATATAATTTCAAAAAAGAAAAAGAATTGCAACAGCCTATCTGTTATATTTATTTTAATTTAGTTAATTTTTTGTCACATTATGTATAGGCCATCTCGAGAGTTTGCCTCAGTACCCATTTGAAAGACATTTAATAACATACAACATTCTAAATTGGGCATGCTACTTGAATGTATAGTGAAGAATCTTGTGGCAGTGATATTCCATAGGCCATCTGTAACCCATTCTCAAGTTTTTCCGCAATTTGAGTAATCTAAAATATGATTATTTTTATATTATTCTATTAGCAAAGATATTACAACTTCAGTTCATCTATCCTCAAACAATAAAAAATTTTATTCCTACATAAATATATATTTTTTACAATTATTAAATTAATTTAATTTTATATACTATATTATTGTATATTATTTATACATAAATGTTTCACAAAAAAAAAAAAATCTGAAATTCTATAGATAATTCCAAGTTCGTGAAAATTAGTTGAAGAAGTTCAACTCGCCGGATCATCTGGCGTTTTTATAGTGATTTTATGAATACAATACTAGTTTTGCAGCAAAAATCTACCATTCCCCATATATATTTCACTTCCTTCTTATTTATTTTTGCACTTTTTTCTTTCTACATAAAAATATATTTTTAGGGATAATATTGAGATGTGTTGAATCCTAACCATCTCTATGTCCCCGAGTAATCCAATTACTCAGCAGCAGCTTGGGAGCACCGGCACTATCGACCCCCACGATATTCCATGGTCTATTAATTGGATCTTGTTGTAACGTTTGGCCTTCTTTAATTAAAATGTTGGTGGTAGTTGTGGTGTTATTTTAAATTTTGATGTACTTGTTTATGTTTTTTTAAGTCAATATATTTTAATTTGTAATATTTTTTTATTAATTTTGTCAAATTATTTAAGTGCTAATTGTACTAAATATTAGTTAGCGATTAGACTAGTTTACAAATATGAATTAAATGATATTTTGTTGATCAAATGAATCTAATAAACAAAAAAAAAACACTAATAATAAATATATTTAATATTAGACTCTATGGAAGATCTCATAAAAAACTTTTTAATGATGTAATTATCATATTAATTATATTTAGAATTAAAAGATATTATAAGTTAATTAAGTTCATTGTTTATTAGACATAATGATACGTTCGAAATTAATTATAATTTGAAGGACAAAATGGATATAAATAGTGAATTCTCAAATTTGAGGATTTTCTATCCTCATCCTAGTAGTTAGTCTGTGGACTTTGGAAATTTTCTTATGATAGTCCAATTCTCAGAAGTAGCATTTCCAATTATTGATACAGGCAAGTGTTGCACTGCAAAATTCTTCAAAGAATCTTTCGCCTCTTATCTCTAATTGCAGAATCCTTCATGACGGTGAATACTATTTCATTTGTGATGTAGACTCAGTATTGCTTCATTCTTGACGCAGAAAACTGCTTCCAAGCCGTATCAGTGAGTATCTTTTTTTTCGCAAGAGTCAATTTCAGAGGGAGGGTATTGTGAGGAACTTGATGACAACAGTTTGCTACATATTTGCAGTCTCCGCCTCCTTGATCACGGAAGAGTTGTTCAAACCATTTCAATATCATTCAGAGCACATATTTGTTAGCAAATCGGTCGAATTATTCCAGCATCAGATCGGTTGTAGGCCGGTAATTTGGCAATGCATGCTGCATTTGGTGGTGCTTCTGATTAAGATGGATTCTATATTGTATTTGTGCTTCCCACATTTGCATTTTCACTTCACTGTGAAATCTGGTTATACTGTGTTTGTGTTTCATTATTTGCTCTTTAATAAATTAAAACAAATGGCACATATATATACGTTGCAGTTTTGACTAGTAGATCCAGTCTGCGTCTGTCCTTAGGCTGTTCGTGCTATCAGCTATTGAGTTGATCAGCTTCAAAGCTATTTGGCCTGTTCCAGTCTAGCTAGTAATAACCCTATGCTGACACGACACAAAGGAGTGAAACACAATTGAATGACAGTAAGCTATTAGTTTTCGGGAATACGATAAGGATGGATGGATGGATGGATGGATGGATGAACGAAAGATACGAAAGCTGTCGATGAATTCCATCTGGAATTGACTCTGTGAATGGAACTAAACAAACAGAAGGGCTCAGATCAGATATACGTAGGTAAGCTGTAACTTGTTGGAAATATTATTGAGGACGACCAACATAAAGATGCGAGACAACGAATTCCATGTGTGCACCCATTTGGCTTGCGCAAGATCATGGGTCTCTCTGTCAAAAGTCCAATAACAACCTATTGAGTGTCTTAAGCACAGTACGAGGGGATGATGAAAGCAATGCTCCGAACTATTTTATGCTACCAACATGTAATTATTGACTCAGTGCACGCGACCGAGGTTCGTACGGAAACCTTGCAATAATTTCAATCATGCATATTATACTAGTCCCATTTCAAATTTAAACATTACAGACTGTACTTTATTACTCACCAATGTTGCATTCCTCCTGTGATTTTTCTCAAGAATAATATTACTAGTTGGATACGTGATGATGCAAGCTGTGATACTCGGTAAACTTATTAACAGCCAAAGAAACAGACTTTGAAGCCATAAAAAAATAAAAAATCTATTCTACTATATAATGAGGAATGTAGGCTTCACCGTGAAAATTTTCTTTCCAAAAATATCCTTCATTATATTTACTAATTAAAATAAGGGATGCATTAATATATTATAGAAATCAAAGAGTTCATGTTACTTGCTAAGTTTTCTAAGCTATTACCAAGGAATTCCAATGGTTGAACTCTTAACCTATATAATTAAAAGCAGCAAAGTTAAACCAACTCATCAAAATCATCCACTCCAAGATACGTGCAAAGCACGTGCATATATACTAGTAAATAATAATGCTGCTTCATGATTTACGTTTCTACATTGGAAATGGTTCCTACTGAATTGGGATTAGGAAGGACACTTTGAAACCAAGCGAAAATCACCTCTGCAGGTTGAACTTGTAAGAGCATAGAATGGGTTGGGTTTGTATGGGAATAGTTAAAAAAAAAAAAATTGAGATCCAAATGAGATGAGTGGATATAGACCCACCCATGTGTCATTCTTCTTCCTTTTCAGAAAATAAAAATTCTAGAATATAGAAATTTGGGCTCCATTCTGAATGTAGAAATAATGAGCCCGGACTACATCACATGTGGTTGGGATGAGAGAATCATGGAGCTCCCATTGAGCTTTGTTGTTCTACAAAATGAGCTCCTACGTTCTGATTCTAGAATCTAGAAATTGGGATGAGCCTTACGCTGTAATTAGCCTGTTTCCCTTGTCGCTCAATCGAACACCCCTTAAGCTAAACTGGTCAGAAGGAACACTTGAACAGCCTACAGGATACCTTCTCTAAAATTCCCAGGCATCAGTCAGGTATGCTTTGTCCATTACATGTTAGTTTATTTTGCTGTGCATGCATGATTTGGACTATTGGCAACCTTTCTTCATCTCAGACAAATCTACAAAAGACTACTTTAATGAAAGCACAGAATTATATATATGCTGCATTAACACAAACTGTATATAATGGTGCTGGCCTGAAGATGATGACTTCATGGATGTGGGATGCAGTTGCAGAGAAGAGATGATATTGGTTAGGCTCAGCCTCAGCCTCAGTCTCAGTCTCAGTCAGATCTTGGGGATTACTCCATGATGAAATTAAGGCCGAGCCGAGCCGAGCCAATATCACCCCCTCTCTTCACCACTGTCAGCTTCTTTCTAGATGGCTTCACCTTCTCCTATCTCCCTTGGTAGGTACATATTCCTTTGATGTCTAAGGTTTATGCTTTATATGAACTTTCTACTTTTCATCACCATGGTCCTTTTTATGCTCTTTGGCTTTTGTGTTAATGCAATTTGTGGTTTTCTTAATTTAGCAAATAGTTTCAGGATATCTCGTCATCTATACACTGTTTTAGTTTAAGAGAACCGGAAGGATGCTCCTCGGAGATTGCATGAGCTCAAACTGCATCACCAAAAGAGTAGGTTTATCTATCCGCAAATTGACTTTCTAGGTTTTATGGCAAGGCACTCTCTTAGTCACAGGAACCTGACAACAAAGGTTGACAATAGGTCATAAAACTATTATTACTTCTTTTGTGGAGCTGTCTCATTCTCTTGCTAATGTGAGAGAGGGGATGAATGTAGAGCATAATGGAAGGCAGGATTTTAAGTAGCCGACTCCAAAAGTCTGGGATGAAGACTATGTTTTTATTGTAACTTTTTCATATCCGAACCCGTTACGAAGAGAGAAGGCTTAGAAGATGGGGGAGGAGGATGTTTTTTGGGTGTTCTTTTGAGTTCTGTGATGGAAGTATTTTCTTTTGAAATGGGTCAAATTCTTTTCCACACATTGTAAGATGGATGATTATTATTATGGTTACATTGATCTGTTTTATATAAGTACATGTTGCCACTTTACCATGTGCTCCATTTTGCTGGAATCTAAAGTCAGAAAAAGAGAACTAAATATGTATATATGAAGGATAGAAATTGGAAGATAATATAAAATAAAATAAAAACATTATTGTATAGAAATTGGAAGATAATATTAAAAAAACATTATTGTACATTTGTGTATAGTGTCGATGGTCTTTTAGTACTATTAAGTTGCTATTCTATTCTTAAGTACAGCATCCGATTAATAAACAAGTTCATCTCTAGCTGTACATAGCTACTGCAAAAACATGGCTCACGTACGGTACATTGAATTCTTGGTACATAGTAAGAGTTAAGATTTTTTAGTTTTCACTAGCAATAATATTAACAAATGTTTTAAACTTCGGCAAACAAATTTAATAACATTAAAGAGGAATATTAGTTCTGTGTGCATGTATATATAATATTTAGCACAAATATATCCAGTTTCATGTTGAGATTAAAACAGGTATTTTTCGAGTTTCAGCAAGACTAGTTGTGTGGAAAAGTTGTCAAGTGGGCTTAATTTGCCTGCTATTTCAGCTTGAACATGACAGATCATGCTCACCCCATAGCCACTCTTGAAGAAGTTAAACTTGACACAGTTACGCTCATTTGCAAACCTAAGTAGAAGTAAAGGAATGATCAACTTTAATAAATTGTCAAGGCAAGATTCGCGCTATACAACGATCTGTCTCCAGGATGCAACAAGTTCATACGAGAACTTCTGGAATGCTCTTGGTCACATTCAGATCACTCGAAAGATTCCTTTGGAATGATGCTAACTGCTGCCGCGGGTTCTGCTGGTGCTCTCGGTTTTCCTCTCTCTGTCTCAATTTTTCTAACACTCAAAATGAAAGATGAGAGCCACTATTTAAAGAGAATTTTAGCTCCCATGCGGCCTGAGGAAAATATTAGGCCACATGCGTCGCTGTACTGGACAAAGCAGACAGCGCCGTCAGGTGCCGAAAGCTGCAGCCGCGTGCCACAGAGAGCCACGAGCCGCCTGCGCGCTGTACTGCACAGAGCAGATAGCGCCGCCAGGCGCCGAAAGCTGCAGCCGCGTGGCACAGAGAACCACGTGCCGTCTGCGTCGCACCGAGCCACCAACAGAATTTCATGTCCCCTCCATACTCAACTTGCTCAAGATAATTTGATGGCCGCATAGCGTCTAGCCGCATAGCTCCAGGCCGCATAGGCACCGCGCCAAATAGGCTCCTGGTCGCATGCGCACAGAGCCGCATGCTCTCCTGGTCGCAAGGGCTCCGGGCCGCATGGGTTCCTGGCCGCATGCGCACCTGGCCGCAAGCGCACCGGGCCGCATGCGCACCTGGCCGCATAGCTCCTGACTGCATGCATTCCACGAAGCATGCGTCCGAGCAAGCAACCGTGCATGGAACTCGCGCATAAAAGGAGCACACGAGCGCCATGCGACGATGCTGACGTGCTAAGTGCAAAGTGCGCCAACAAAGCGCCACTTTGCGTCCTTGAGCCCGAGTCCGAGTCCGAGTCGCTAAGTCCCTATGGGACTTAGCTCCTAAGAAAAACTTTTCAAAGGTGGTAACAAAATAAAGATTGTCATAATGGGGTTCACACTTAATCCCTCTAGGAAAGTCAACCCACATGGGCCAGCACCCCATGTGCATATATCAATACTAAGCAAAGCTATATATTGAGATATACACATTGGTGGTTTTCCAATGTGGGACTAAAACTCCCAAAGCAAAGTGAAAAACATCAACAATCTCCCACATATATCACAATATATGGTCGAGCGTTCCTCACAGTGACTGTCCATCATGCATTATGATAGATGTCGCCCACGACTTGAATCTTTCAGCATGGGTCAAACAACAGTACGATACAAGAATGGAATGAGTCTTGAATTCTGAACCATAGCTGCTGTTCTTCCCACTCGTATAATGACATCATTTGTGCCTTCGGTCGCACATTAAATGTCTTGTGCTGACCTGGTGTCGGTGTATGTTTCTTGGGTGTCTACAAGTTTACCCTCAATAGACGGCATATATCTCTGTCCATTGTAAACACCCTGATTTTTTTTAGAATTTAATTTTATTAGAATTATGAATTTTTGATTAAGGGAGATTTTCTGTAACTTTTAGCTAATTATAATAAATGTTCGTTCATGGATTTATAATTATGTGTATTTAATTAATTGTTAAAATAATATAAAAATTATATTTTTGGGTGTACAACTAATAATAGAGTATTGTGTAATTTTTTTAGAATTTATTGGGGTTCAAAACTATTTTTAATAGCCATATATGCATATATATATTAATTTAAATAAACCAACCCAAACTAAATCGAACCAACCCAAACCAAACTAACCGAACCCGGATCCCATACCCGAACCCGCAACCCGAAACCCACCAACCCAAACCCACCAATCCCCATCTACTGTAGCAACCCGAAACCCCCGCAGCCCCTCCGACCGCTTCTCTTCTTCTTCCCGAAACCTCCCCGACCCCTCCTCTTCAGCTCCTTGTAACTCCCTCCCTGTCACCCTATTTAAACCCTAGCCTAGCCGACCCCCACCATCATCATCTCCTCTACCACCCCGACCAACCCCTGTCGCCGACGACAGCTGGGCAGTTGCCGCCGCACGCCGCAAGACGCCTCCGCACAGCCACCAGAATCCCGAGCACAGCACACAACGAGGTACACCACTTCTAGCCCCTGTAACTCTCAGCACAGTTAACTAAATATCGACCCATCCTATGCGAAGACCACATGACCCCCTTGAACCCTGTGTAATTATTTCGGTGTATCGTGTTATATGTCGATCTCAATTCGCGACGCAAAACATGAAAAAAATGACCCAGTTTGTAGTTCAGAAACTGTTTCAACTACCCATGTTCATGTCTTATTTTCTTCCAACCTAGTTAATAATTTTAAATTCTACTTAGACAGTAATTTAGACAACATAACCGAGATTTAATCTCTTCAATTAGTTTATTTTAATTCGATGTATGCTGTATTTTATTTGCTGTTGAATTTAACCGAAAATTTGGTTTTCTAAACCAAATTTTTTTCGAAATGGGGTGCGTCCCGCTAAACGAGGTGACTTTGTCGTGTGCAAATTGTACCAAAAAGCGCGTATCGTCAACACGGATGTGTGAAATTTTACGGAAGTTGATTTGGATGTGTGTGCACACCGGAATCAACGCGTATCAGTCGAAAAGTCCTGTATCGGCATGTTCTTACACTCATCATAATTTCGTGTGTGCTTGTCGTTTCGCAACAAAATTTGTGCCATCGGATTCGCAGCATTACGCTGGTCCTGTAACCCAAGTTTGGTTCGATTTTGAGAACGTTGACGAAACATCGTTTCGTAGGCCCCATGGTTCCACTTGACGGGCGATTTCATGACCGGCTCATCGGAATTCAGTTTTGGATATTCCGTTGGGTTCGTATCATTGTTCTGGACTCGTAGACACTAAGTTTGACGAATTTGGAGAACTATGTCTCTGGCACATTTTTTGGTGCAAAGTGGGCCACATGTGGACCCCGCTTTGTGGAGCCCCGTTCCCCCTATTCGGGGAGCGCGGCTAAGAAATACAAGATGGTATCGTTCGATCGGGATAGATTGAATCAAGAACTCATCCTCGTTATGGATTTGCTTCTTCGGAATCGATTTCTATATTCAGTGGACCGTGCCCCCAGGATCGACTTAGCGGCAGAGTCAGGAGGGACCTCTCCGCTGCATCTTTTGTTGCTTCAGTTTTCGCTGTCGCTTGTTGCTTTCGTGCATTGAGTTGATTTTCGGATTTGCTTGCGTTTTCTTGAACGGTTTCGATGGATTTTATTTTTTTTCATTCGTTGAACTGCACTTCAATTCCGATATTGGAAAGAGTGGAAGAGGTATTGATCAGTTGTTCGTGGCAATGCAGGTGAGCAAGCAGTAGGCAACGCGCGAGCGGAGTCCTGGAGCACCTTTTTCCTTCCTTTTTCCAACCAAATTGTGAGTGGCTTATATTCGATTTAGTTGGCCCTTCTTCCAAGTCTTCATGTGTTAGAATTATTTTCAGAATTGCAGTTATTGATAAAAAATATTACCATAGTGGTTAACCAAACCAATTGAAGTACTGGAGTATATCAAAAAATTTTGCCTTTGTATTCATAATGCTTGGATAGCTTATAGAATAATATTGACTATACAAGTTACAGTAGCTACTGCCAAAAAAAGCTTCTCCAAGCTGGAGTTGATAAAAAAAATTACCTCCGATCAACTATGTCACAAGATAAATTGAACGGTTTGGCCATATTGTCTATTGAGAAAAAAAAGGGCAGCTAAACTTGGTCACAATGATTTAATTGATAATTTTGCACATAAAAAAAGCGAGAAGAGTATGAACTTTTTCTTCTTAGATTTTGTTTGGTGTTATTTGTTTCATTTATGTAATAAATTTAGAACTTGGAGTTAGCTAATTTATTGAATCATGGTGATAATTTGTGTGTATTCAAGACTAATTTTACTGTATTTTGGATTTATTGGATTATAAAAATAAATTATATAGAGGGATGAGGGCCTCATTTATGGGACTTGTCTAGGACCTCCAAAATGCTAGAGCCAGCCCTGGTCAGATATCGGTACGATTTGGCATGTCCCGATTCGATATCGATACTGACTGATACCAAAGTTGGGAGTCTCTTTCCCTGTCAATTTGGTAAAAAAAAAAATTGAACGAAAAAGACCAATCATCACTAGGTAAAAACATGTACATAAAAAAAACTTATTTATCGCATGGAAACCAAATAGCAAGGATGATTATTATTTATTCAAATTCAAAACTACTAAAAAAACTAATACTTAAAATACTTAAAATTATATTTAAATATATAAAATAATTTTTTTAAATTGTAATAATTTATTTTTAGATACCAAAAAATCAGATATTTCATTCCGAAACCACCGATACTGCCAATACCTGTCTGATATCTATCTGTCCTTCAAACCTCGATAGATACACAGTTCTCAATTTCTCACCTTCTCATTTTCACTGATGGCTCATATTTAACTTTTTGATGACCAAAGGATTAGCCAATTTACACTGAAGAGATCGGTGTTCTTGGTGGTATGCCACGTAAATATGAGTTTTTGCATCTCGGATATTGCCCAACGCTTTCCCAAAACATATGAACCAGTTCCCACATTTTGGGGGGAAAATATCAGTTCCTCATATTGGACAACACATCATGACATGTTAGTTGAATATATAAGGAATATGTAATATTATCCTCCTCTTATATTAGATATATTAATATTATTTTTTATTAGAATAAAAGTTAAAAATATTTTTTTAAAAGTGTCGTTAAAATCTGAAAGTATCATTAATGTATTTTAAAAGTGTCGTTAAAAAAATTTTAACGATATTTTTATAAAGGTATTCTCAACTTTAATCTAACAGTATACCTAATCTAAGTGAGAAGTAATATTAAATAGCCCTTGAATATATATAGAATAATGGATGAGATGGATGGTCATTACTTGTTTAAGCAGACGATCTGAGCACGAGAAACATGTCAGTATCCCAACCTCAACGAGGAGGTCACCTTAAAGTTTTTTTTTTTCTTTTCTTCCCCTGAGCTATCAGTGCATAAAAGCTTGGCCTTGGCTCTTCTTAGAGGATATTAAATGAACCAACCTATGAGCTAATCACTTGCTGGTGCCTCCACTGGTTTTTGTCACCACACAGTTCATCTATCAGTTCCCATAATATTCGATGGGATCTAGATGCACTATAATAATCAAAGGGATAAGGACTTGCCAATAAAATCTCACGCAGAGTGAGTCATTGAAGTATACTATAACATATCTGGAGGAATCAATGGGCCAGACTAGACTTGATTTCCATCTTGGGTGTCAGTTTTTATAAGTGGGTGTAGTCTTGGCTTTCATGTCCGTGTCGTGCATATTCTGTAACTTTTAAAATTGATTTAGTTTAAATATATTGATACAGGCATACAGGGCCGCCCAAGGTTTAAGAGTGTCCTAGTCGGAGCTAAATTTGGTTGTCATTTGTCCTTGATTCTAAAATAAAATATCAAAATATTTGCTGGCGAGTCCGGTTTGGCAGCGACGTCGAAGTCTCCGGTTCTGATGATGTCGTGGAGCTCGGATTCCGGGTTCCTCTTCTTGAGCTGCTCGAGACATTTCCAGTGAGAACTCAAAATATGGACCTTCTAGATTACTTAGTTCAACCGACATAGGGGAGTTGGTGGACCGCGTAGGAGGATCTATTGCCGGAGAGATGAAAACTTCGGAGGGGAGGGGGGTGACCTGACCAGAGAGGTTGTCCAAGTTGGATGACTTGTTCGGCTTACCCTAGGACCAGCCCTATGGACATATGATATAATTTTTAAATTTTATTGTTTAAATTTATGGATATGTTGTTGTATAACTACAAAAGCAGAAAACATTGTAGTGTCCTTACGGGGACCTCCTGTTAAAGCTTATTAGTACTTATTAGTAATAATAGATGGGTATTATCTATTCGTATGATACGTGCTAGAAAATAAAACTTGCCAATACTAACTTGGTAAGGGTACAGATCTGTCACAAACACATTTGATACGTTATTCAAACAGAAATATATCGAGCTAGGCAGGCTTCGTTTCATAGATTAGGCTTCCGCTTTAATATTGACTGCTTATATAATTTGAGTGAGATCTTCGTATCCAAAAAAGTATAATTTACCAAAATTCAAGAGAAAGAGCATCAAATTGTTGGTGTTTTTCACTTTGTTTTGAGAGTTTTATTCCCACATTAGAAAACCACCAATGTGTATATCTCAATATATAGCTTTGCTTAGTATTGATATATACACATGGGGTGGCGGTCCATGTGGGTTGACTTTCCTAGAGAGATTAAGTGTGAACTCCATTATGACAATTTTTATTTTGTCACCACATTTGGAAATTTTTTCTTAGGAGCTAAGTCCCTAGTGACTCGGACTCAAGGACGCAAAGTGATGCTTTATTGGCGCACTTTGTTGGCGCACTTTGCACTTAGCACATCAGCATCAGAACTATGCGGCCAGGTGCTATGCGGCCAGAAATTAGCTTGAGCGAGTCGAGTGTGGAGGGGACAGGGATTGCTGGCAGCTCAGTGCGGCGCAGCCGACACGTGGCTCTCTGTGCCACGCGACTACAACTTTCGGCGCCTGGCGACGCTGTCTGCTATGTGCAGTACAGCGCGCAGGCGACAAAGGCGGCTTGTGGCTCTCTGTACCACGCGACTGCAGCTTTCGGCGCCTGGCGGCGCTATCTGCTCCGTGCAGTACAGCGGCGGAGGCGGCGCATGCAGCCTGATTTTTTTCTCAGGCCGCATGGGAGCTGAAATCCTCTTTAAATAGAGGCTCTCCTCTTTCATTTGTGTAGTTGAAAATATTGAGGGAGAGGAAAACCGAGAGCACCAGCAGGACCTGGAGCAGCAGTTAGCATCCTTCCAAAAGGGTCTTCTGAGTGATCCGAATGTGACCAAGAGCGTTCCAGAAGTTCTCGTGTGGACTTGCTGGATCCTGGAGGCAGATTATTGTATAACGCAAATCTTGCCTTGAGCTTTGGTGGTTTTAATCACCCTAGCAGGAGTTTCCTTCTTTGTATTTCTGTTCTTGTTCCCGTTCTTCTCGGTGTAGCGTCTGCGAACATAAAGAGAAGAACGATTTTCTGATTCTTGTTGTATTTGTATTTTCTTTGGGTTGTCAGTTTGTAACATGTTCCTAGTTTAGTGCTTCTGTGTGGTTGTGTGTCATTGTAGAGGAACTTTTGTGTGAATCTCAGTGCACGAACTTATCTTCTGGAGTTAGTAGAGACGAACTCTGGTGTGAGTCTCTAATTTGTGGATACCTCTTCTTCTTTGATCTGACTTCGGGACTAACAATCTCAAGACAAGGTGAGTTAGAATGGACAACCGCTCAAACCTTCTCGATACTAGCTTTTACAAGCTTGAGAAGTTTGATGGCGAGCACTACAACATTTGGAAGAGAAAGATCTCATTGAATCTTCGTCTTGTCAAAGTTGCTTATGTATTGGTTGATCCTGAACCGACCATTCCCAAAGATGGAGGAGAGATTGCAGTTGGTGTTGCGCAGAACACGCACTCCAAGTGGAAGGAAGACAACGATTTATGCAGGTTGTTGAATCTCAATGCTATGGACGACTCGATGGCAGAGTCCTACAGCAAGAAGGAGAAGGCAAGAGATGTTTGAGAATCTCTTGAGAAGCACTACAAAACTGACAAAAAAATGTCTAAAATTCATCTCGTCGAGAAGTTCTTCACTTTGCAATTTGAGGACGAGAAGGTGATGTTACCACAAGTTAAGAAACTTTTGAAGATGCAGCAGAAACTGGAGGAAGAGGGCATGAAGCAGGAAGACAAATTTATGGTGGGGGCTATTGTCACCAAACTTTCTCCAAGCTAGATCAAGTTCAAGACTGACATGTACCGTAAAAAGATGGAGATCCAGCTCGAAGATCTTCTTCACTGGATTCACATTGAAGATGAAGGCAGGGGAAAACTGAAGTTGGACTCCTTGTCCAAGCAGTTGGCTAAAACCAACATGGTACACGCTAGTGACTCTAAAGGGAAGCAAAAATTTTCCTACAAGAAGAAGAATGACTTCAACCAGCTGAAGGTGAAGTTGGCTCAGTTCAAGCCAAAGCCGTAGACTGATGTGACGTGCTACAACTATGGCAAGAAGGGTCACTACAAGAGCGACTGTATGTCAAAGCCTAAACCAAAAGAGCAAGGTGAGTTTAACCTAGTTGCTATGATTACGTAGGTTGAGTCACATGGCGTGGACACTGACTGGTGGGTGGACACTTGTGCATCTTGCCACGTGTGCTCTAAGAATGAGCTGTTCATCGTATAGCCTACCTCTGAGAAAGTCTCGATGGCGGATAAGTCTCAAGTTGCAGTACTGAAGATCGGGACGGTAGTGCTGAAGCTGATTTCTGGAAAGTCACTTACACTGGAGAATGTGAAGCACGTACCAATGATCGCCAAGAATCTGGTTTGTGGGAGTCTGCTGTGCAAGGCAGGCCAGAGGATGGATATCAATGCCGGTCAGATGGTGATGTCCTACAAGGGAATATACTTTAAAAAATATTCTGTACCGAAGGGATGTTTAAACTGTAACTTTTAACTCCTTCTGTTTGTATCAATGCAGTCTCTACTTCTAGTTATTCTCTTGAGTTGTGGCATAATAGACTAGGACATGTACATTGTAAACGCATTAACAAAATGTCAAGTCTAGACCTTATCTCCAAATGTGGGGGTAAGGAGGTGGAGAAATATGAAGTCTGTGCGAGACAAAAATTGTCAGGAAGCCGTTCAGAAGAGTGAACCGAAGCACAGATCTTCTGGAGTTTGTATGTCACGTCACGATCCCGAAGGTCCCGATAACTCCCCCGCCCGACGCGAATCACCGGGCCCCAGCTCTCCCGCCAGCGTATGTGGTTTGCCATCAAGGAGTGATGCCATGCGAGCCTGGGGTTGCGCCCGCACAAGGCAACATCATTAAAGTTGTTGCTATCATCGAACCGATCGAGTACGTAGCGAAGGAACAATATTGCAAAAAATAATCCATCTGAGTATACGGGGCAAATCTCAAGACACGAGGTTCTCTGAATACAATGGCATCGTTCCATACATTATGTCCCTCTATACAAAAGCAGCTCAAAATATCTCGATACCACTCAAGGCATCGACACCAGATTTTTGGGTCCTGGGGATGAGGCACGACTATCGCTTCCTTGGACGATCCAGCACCTGCGAACAAGCAAAATTTTAATGGGTCATCACTTTGGAGAAAGTACTGGTGAGTATAAAATTAACGAACAGAAGCAACATTCACTAAAACCAACACTAAGTAATCATGTTATAAAATATTATATTACTAGTGATCTTTCTAGTTTTATCTAGGTTCGTTACATGCAGTACATGGGCAGAGTCGTATTACTTCTTTTTAGAAATATCTTTGAAATCAGAATTCAGTTCAATACAACCAAGCAAACAAGGCAAACAGTTCAAGCACGATGTACCAATTAGGGTATGCGCAGCGTGTCTCATGAGCTATACTCAAAGACTCTAGGGACAAAGCAGCATCAAGGAACTATCATTCAATCAAGCAAACAAGATGAACTATCTATAAGATGTCGGTCCCCGAGAAACTCAAGATCAGTAGCGATAATCCAGCTAACTAATGAATCTTTTATCTGTTGCTATTAGCAGCTATGACTTATGGTTGTTCTTCACTAAAATACGCTCAAAATAGCAGTCGGGACCAAGGTTCATCTCTGCACTAATAGCCATTGTCCGACCGATGTGAATGCATGAAACACTATCAGATAAACTCTATGATGCACATGATCATGAACAAGCTGGCTATATATATACTCTTCGTGATTCTTATCCCTTGCCGAACGGTTATCCCTGCAACAGACATACAAGTTAACAATAATTTGCATATATATATATATATATATATATATATATATATATATATATATATATATATATATATAAGGTTCTCTTTCTTGTCCGTCTCTGCATCAAACAGTTAGGTATGCACGAATGTTAGCCTAGCATACGCCCTAACTACCTGAATGCACCTATCTCCATGAACAAGCTAACTTCTCTAACACAAACTCAAACTATTTCCAACAGAAACACTGTCTCCTATCTAATAGCCATACCCTCAGGGCACACTATTAGTCTCCCCCCATCAGTAGTCTCCATCCACCATTCTAATAGCCATGCCCCCCCCAGATCCCGTAGGACCGGAATATCAGGGCGCACTATTAGTCTCCAAACTTGTCGTTTAGCCTCCATCCACCGCAAGCTCCTCGATAACAAGCATATCACAAGCATAACACAACATTGAAAATATAAGCTTTCAATCCATCTATCTCTTATCTAATAGCCGCACCCCCTAGATCCCGTAGGACCGGAACATCAGGACGGGCTATTAGTCTCTTCTCTAACAAGACAAGCCATAATTCTTTGTAAAAATACAAGCATACATTCAATCTAACTCTTGCATCAAAGATAAGCAATTATATATATATATACGATGACAAGCAAACATATGAACGATCTTTAATTTAAGCAAGCATGGCACGGGTCTATTTATCTCTTTAAGTTAAGCATGCAGTTTAACTTTTTCTTTAGCATGGTAAGGTTCGTTCAATAGCAGTGTCAGTGTAACTAGCATGCAATATTTCTTTTCTATACTTAGCATGGCAATGGTTCTATCTTTTCTTAGGCAAACATGTTCTTGTTCTATCATTCTCAATGCGAAAATTATCTTATTAGGCAAACAAGCATTTCAAAAACTCAGATTCATTATTAAGACGTGCAAGAATCAGAGAATGAAGTTCTGCGCACTCACCTAGATCAGTCATCTTCTGGTTCAACAAGGAGCTCTTAAAAAAAATATCATTTTTTGAGTCAGCAAACCGATATCTCTTGTACAAAGTGACAACGCGGAACGGGGCACTACATTGTACACTCATATATCTATGACTTCAAGCAATTCTCCATAAAGGCCGAAATAAAGTATTTTATCACTTTTATTAATGATTTCTCGAAATACGCTTTTGTATATCTTCTCAAGTCAAAAGACGAAGCGTTCGAGAAGTTCAAGGACTTCAAGGCTGAAGCAGAACGTCAAACCGGTCAACAACTGAAAAGACTCAAAAGCGATCGAGGCGGATAATATCATTCCTTGGAATTCGTATCATTCTGCAAAGAATATAGAATTGTCAACGAAACTACTGCTTCGTATTCTCTCCAGTCTAATGGTGTAGCAGAAAGGAAGAACACGACGCTGACAGAGATGATGAACTCCATGTTGCTGACAGTAGGACTTTCAAAGTGCTTCTGGGGAGAAGCAGCGCTTACGGCTACGTTTAATCTGAATAGAGTATCGTTCGCGACATCTGACATTACTCCTCATGAACTCTGGTTCAAGGTCAGACCCAACTTGAATGTTATTCGATTATGGGGGTGTCTGGCGTATGTGAAGCTTCCAGACCTCATGATTCAGAAGCTGAAAACGAGAACTACGAAGATCATATTTCTGGGCTATGCTGATACGAGTGATGCTCGGAGGTTCCTTGATATTGAATCTAATCATATCATAGAATCTCGTGACGTAAAATTCTTTAAAGACAAGTTTGCTAGGCACAAGAATGTTGTTCTTGCGGATGTCCCAGAGAATGTTGCTAGCACAGACGAGGCAAGTACCTCTCAGAGAGAACTAGTCTAAGAAGAAGTTTTCGTTGATGAGACAACATTTGAATCAGAACCCGCTGAGCCGATAGCAAAGCGAGTGAGGAGGCCGAAGGACTTCGGAGAAGACTTTGTTACTTATCATGTGAAAGTTGATCCGCTTACCTATGATGAGGCAATGGAGACTAGAGATACTATTTTTCTGGAAAGAGGCTATCCATAACGAGTTTGACTCGATAACTTCTAATAATACTTGGAAGTTAGTCGATCTTCCTGAAGGAGCTAAACCCATCGGATGCAAGTGAATCTTCAAGAAGAAGATGAAAGCAGGCGGAACTGTTGACAAGTTCAAGGCCAGGATAGTGGTTAAGGGGTTTTCTTAGATACATGGGATTAACTACTTTGACACCTATGCTCCCGTTGCATGGATGACTACTGTCAGGATGCTGATTTCTCTAGGTTCTATTCACAGAATGATGATTCATCAGATGGACATAAAGACAAATTTTTGAATGGTGAACTGACTGAGAAGATTTATATGCAGCAGCCAGAAGGGTTTGTCGTCAAAGGTCTTAAAGACAAAGTATGCAAACTGGTAAAATCTCTGTATGGTCTGAAGCAAGCTCCCAAATTATGGCACGAGAAGTTTGACAAAGTTATCAGATCAAATGGCTACAAGGTCAGCAAAACTGATTAGTGTATGTACACGAAGTTCGCTGGCGATAGAGGTGTCATCGTTTATCTCTATGTGGATGACATGCTAATCCTAGACACGGATGAAGAATGTGTCACTGAAACAAAGATGTTCCTCTTGTCTAAATTTAGTATGAAGGACATGGGATATGCAGATGTCACCCTTGGGATTAAGATAATATGGACGAAAGCTGGGCTTGCTCTATCACAAGCTCACTACGTAGAGAAGATGCTCACATGCTATGGATATCAGGATCTTCCAGGAATCGATACTCCATATAGGTGTGACAAGAAAGTGAAGTCTAACCCAAAAAAAAGCGTCAAACAGTTGGAGTATTCTACCGTCATCGGGAGCTTGATGTATGCTACAAATGCCACTAGGCCTGACATTGTTTTTGTCGTGGGAATGCTGAAAAAATTCACGAGCAACCCAGGTGTTGAACACTGGAAAGCTGTGAAAAGGGTGATGAGATACCTCAAGAAAACTCAAAAGTTTGCACTTTACTATAACGGAGATCCAGCAGTGGTAGAAGGCTTCAGTGATGCTAGCTGGTGCTCAGAAGAAGAGAGCGAGAGATCCACATGAGGATATATTTTCTCAATGGGTGGAGCTGCTATATCGTGAAAGTCGAAGAAGCAGACTATGATCTCACGCTCATCAATGGAGTCTGAGTTTTATGCACTTGCGGCTGTAGTAGATAAAGTAGAATAGCTTCGGGAGATCATGTACGATCTTTCATTGGTTGGTGTACAGATTTCGACTATACCGATATACTGTGACAACTAGGCATCTGCAATAGTAGCATCTAACAATCTCTTCAATGGTAAGAAGAGGACTGTGCGACTTCGACACAAAATACTAAACAATCTCATCAAGACTGGTGTCATTGCAGTGGTGGATGTTCGGAGTTAGGAGAACCTAGCGGATCCGTTCACTAAATGTCTCAGGCGCCAGGTAGTCGAAGACACAACAGGTAAAATGGGCTTGAAGGACCTCCGATATTGTGTCTTTGTATTCCTACCATTAAGTTTTAAGCTATTAGTTCAAAGAAAAATCTACTAGGCATCTAGCTTTTGGTTCAAGTGGGGACCACAAAATAGAAAAATATCAGGTACAGTGGGTAGTCCTTATGGACAATATGGGATACATACCCGGAACCATTGTAGTCTACTATTTTGTCACGCCCCAGTCCCAAAATGTCAGGAACTAGGCCACGTGTCACTGGCCAGCTGACACGTCACTAAGGGCTTAATCCACTTTGATGGACCCAAAGGGACGTGCTACGCTGTCCTAAAATACTACAAGTATAGAACAGGTAAAGCTATCTCATCCACAACAAAATGTCAGAAAACAAATGCTGAAATATATATATAACTGAGTCTGATATAGTACACCACTGGTGAGATTACAAGCCTACTACAAAAACTGATAATAGCGCAGAAAAATCAAATAGACTAAGCAGTGTCTATCTGATCAAAACATCTCCATCTCTAGGTAGCAGCATCTAGGGTCAAGCCTACTCTGAGGGTGTCTCCTCGAGCTCCTCCTCAGTAGCACATCTGGCCTCCTGATCAGGCCCGTACACTGTGGGGTAGAAAGCCTCATCTAGATCTGGCAAGGAACCAGGTCCTCAGTGGGACGTAACAAGATACAGAAAAATGACATGCCATGTAATGTAAAAATACTGAATAAAGAAATAAAATAAATACAGGGTACTAACCATACTAAGTGAAAATGCAAGTAAAGATCCAGTAGTACGCATGGGAATGTGAGGCTAGACATACGCTGACGTAATTCACCAATCGTGGCGACTGGCTAGTATAGGTGTCGTATGCCCCCGACTCAGGGAACTCTGCAATCGACCATCATTGGTACGAAGGTATAAAACATTATTGGAGGGGGTGTCCCATACGTCAACTAGTTATCTTTCCCATCCCAATGAATCTAAATGTCAAATCGTACATTTCCTGAGTTATTCTAATCCGTGATGCGGGTCACACGTACTGGTAGCTAACCAAATACGCAGCTCACATCCATATATGTAAATGCAACCATGTTGCGTGTTTCCGTGATAGGGTTTAGGAGAATATATTAGGATATTCTCTCAGCTGTTGGTGAGTCTGTAATATCATGTCAACATAACAGTTGACTGTACCCAAGGCAGTCTCAGGTGGTCATGGTATATGAATTTCAGAAGCAAGAAGCATATAACAATATTTGAGAATTTAAACATTTAACTTGGCAAGGTATACTTGCCTACTCCCTGATAGTGTTGAAACCCTGATTTTACAGTCAGTTGTGAAGGTGCTGGTGACAGGGGGTCACCAGCTGTGCTGAAGTTGGTTTCTGTTAAAACAGATAGGTTTCGTGAATATCCAGGCTGTAATATAAAACATATATATATATATACATATAAATATATAGATATATATATATATATATATATAGTAGGCATAGATATAATATATATATAATAGTATATATATATATAGAATAGATAAATGCAGGCAATAATATATAGTAGCAGTGTATATCCACTGCGATAATATAGTATTATAATATTATCAGGGTGTATCCTCTGATATATAATATTATAGATAAATTGAAATGACAGGGCAGAATTAAAATACATATATACTCAGGGTATATCCACTGATTGATATATATATATATATAGGCAAATTGAAATGACAGGACAGTAATTAAATACATATATATAATATATGTATTATAGTATATAGTATAGTATATATATAGATAATAAAAGAAATTGACAGTGCTAGAATTTAATATGTATATAAATATAAATAAAAAAATAAAAGACAATGCAGGAATTAAAATACATAAGTATAGGTACTGTATTATCCAGTACAATATATTTACTATAAATTGAAATGACATTTGCAAGAATATAATATAAATAATTAAGCTGTATTATCCAGCATATTTAATATATATATATAGATAATATATATATATATATAGATATATATATATATATATAATATAATATAGGTGCAGGAAATTAAATGCAGAAAATAAATAAATGGAAAAAATGCATAGAATAATATATATGTTATACCAATTATATAAATATATGTATACACATATATTTATATATTTTAACAGAATTAAATATATACATAATAGTAATTATGTTATAATATATTCATATATACATATATATATATATTCATATATACATATATAATTATATATGTATAGTATATAATATATTTATACATAAGTATATAAAGTATAATATATATATATAATATATACTGTATAATAATAATATATATATTATAACATAATATATATATAGATATATATATATACATAGTATTTATACACATATATATATACATATATATATATACATATATATACATATATATACATATATTATATACATATACTCATGTATTAGAGATTATTTATGTATTTATGTATAGTATAGGTATATATACCTTTACAGATGGCAAGGAGGGTCCCACGCGGTGCTGCCGGCGGGGGGACGGCGGCGGAGCTGGCCGGAGGCGGCCGGAGGAGCAGCAGCAGTGGCAGTGGCCACTGGCAGCAGCAGCAGCAGTTGCAGCTTGCGGGGGCGCTGGCCGGCGGAGGAGCGGCGGAGGCGGCCGGGCAGGCGGAGGGTTCGGTAGAGGGGAGGACGGCGGTGAGGTTGGCGGTGGTGGCGGGGGTCTACGGTGGTGCTGGTGGCGGCTAGAGGCGTCGGGGAGGGCAGCAGCAGCAGCTAGGGTTAGGGGAGGGTGGCTGCTGCGGGGGCTAGGGCGGCCGGAGGCGGTGACGTGGAGGGCTGAGGTGGTGGTGGTAGGTAGGGGAGGTCGGGGCGAAGGGTTTGGGTAGGGTGGCGGTGGTCGGCGACGGCCGTAGGCGGCGGGGGAAGGTGGTTCGGGTGGAGGTGGTGCTGTGGACAGTGAGGAGAGGAGGGAGTTGCGGGGGCTGTAGCAGCCGGAGCAGGGCGGCGCCGGCGGTGGTGCTTGGCCGGAGGGAAGAGGGGAGGGTGGCGAAGGGCTGGGCCGAGTTTGGCCGGAGGCGGTGGTCGGAGGTGGCCGGAGGGAAGGGTTGTAGGTGATTTGAATAGAAGGGTTAGGGTTTATATAGGATTTTGCCTAATGGCAAAGTTGTAAATATTTAGAAGTTCAGGGGTATTTTGGTATTTTGATATTTTTAGGATATTTTCCAGCAGAAATTTCTGGATGCTATGGTGGGTCCTACCCACCTATGGTCTAGCCAATAGGATTTGGCCACCTAGCATGCAATTTGCATATAAACCCCTAACTTTTCAAATATTGCATAATTGCATAAAATTGTATTTTGCGTAATTTCGCAATTTACCTGATTTTAAATACTGATTTCCTGAAATTCTAAATTGTACAAAAAATGAGGGAATTAGCTGGGGAAAAATATTTTGGACAGTGTGGAGTGATTCTGGGCAGGTGCAGGGTCTGATATTGCAGGTGATACAGTCATCGTATTTATTATTTAATAAATACTGCGCACGGTGTTCACTAATTATTTAGAGGCTATTAGAGTCATAATCTTTCTACGGTGTCAATACGATAATTGAAGTATAATTAGAGTAGAATATTATCGTATTTTTGGTTGGGCAATCAGGTGCCTACTGGTCCTCAAATCTCTAAGGGTACAGAGATGGGTAAAGAGCAGAAAATTAAATAGGAAATAAATACATACGTTTGTAACGATATTTGTGCGACTAAAACGAAGCATCAAACGAGGTTTCTGGAAGTTGCACAGAATACAGAAAAAGTAGTCTGACTAGTCTAGAGCAGGAATGTGAAATTTGTTTTAGGGTTAACAGCTAGTGTGATGCCCTAGTCAATTGTGTAATGAACAGGTGCACAATCAATATAATATATAATAAATAAAATTTTAAAAAGTTGCACTAATTCTAATTAGTCAAAATTAATCCTAATTTACTGAAATTTGGTCGAGGGAGTTTACAATTTTGTTCTATAGAACAACTCTTGTATAAAGTTGGCTTCGACGCCTTAATGAGTTCTCGGACAGAGTGAATGTCCGGCGTCGATGCAAGAAGCACGTATAGTTCAACACTACACAAAATTTGTATCCCACGCTACAGTGGCGTGACACCACGATGAGGTAAAAGATATAAAGTCTCGGTTGCGAGCCATGTCACATTGGTAGTAGCACCACAAATAGGCAGGTAGCCTAATGCTAAAAATATAGAAAGTTGTAGTACAACACTACTAAGAGGCTAGTGACATCATGCTACAGTGGGTGACACCACAAGAGGTAGTTAACCTCGGCTGTGAGCCATGTCACAACGACGTAGCACCGTACAGAAGCACAAGGCTTCATGCTGGAAAAAGTTAAACTCTCTTAAAAGAACTCACCTAAGTGTATAAACAGAGATTATGCCATCTCTTGAGGGTAAACTTGTTGACACCCAAGATACATACACCAAAACCAGGTCATCACAGGACCTTTAATGTGCGACCGGAGGCACAACTGATGTCATTGTGTGAGTGGAAAAAATAGTAGTTATGGTTCAGAATTCAAGGAGTAGTCCATTCTTATATCATACCTTGTTTGATCCATGTGGGAAGATTCAAGTCGTGTGCGACATCTATCATAATACATGATGGAAAATCACTGTGAGGAATGCGCGACCATATATTATGATATATGTGGGGGATTGTTGGTATTTTTTACTTTATTTTGGGAGTTTTAGTCCCACATTAAAAAAACCACCAATGTGAATATCTCAATATATAACTTTGCTTAGTATTAGTATATGCATATGGGGTGGTGGCCCATGTGGGTTGACTTTCCTAGAGGGATTAAGTGTGAACCCTATTATGACAATCTTTATTTTGTCGCCACCTTTGGGAAGCTTTTCTTAAGAGCTAAGCCCCTAAGGGGCTTAGCGACTCGAACTCGGACTTGGACTTGGACTTGGACTCAAGGGTGCAAAGTGACAATTTATTGGCGCACTTTGTACAGCATCATTGCATGGCGCTCATACGCTCCTTTTATGTGCGAGTTACATGCACGGTTGCTTGCTCAGGCGCATGCTTCATGGTTCTATTTCGCCTGGAGCCTATGCGGTCAGGACCACTTGCGTCCAGGTGCCATGAGGCCAGGAGCGCATGCGGCAAGGTGCCCATGCAGCCCGGTACCCATGCAGTCAGGAGCCCATGCGGTCCGATGTCCATGCGGCCAGGGGCCTTGCGGCCTGGAGCTATGCGGCCAGGCACTATGCGGCCAACAATTAGCTTGAGCGAGTTGAGTGTGAAGGGGACATGGACTGTATTGGTGGCTCGGTGCGGCGCAAACGGTGCGTGATTCTCTGTGCCACACGGCTACAGTTTTCAGCACCTAGCGGCGTTGTCTGCTCTGTGCAGTACAGTGCACAAGCGGCGCAGGCGACTCATGGCTCTCTGTGCCACGCGGTTGCAGCTTTCGGCGCCTGATAACGCTGTCTGCTCCGTGCAGTACAGCGGCGCAGGCGGACTGATTTTTTTCTCAGGCCGCATGGGGGCTGGAATCCTCTTTAAATAGAGGCTCTCCTCTTTTATTTTGTGTAGTTGAAAAAATTGAGAGAGAGAAAAATCGATAGTACCAGCAGAACCTGCAGCAGCAGTTAGCATCCTTCCAAAAGAGTCTTTCGAGTGATCTGAAGGTGACCAAGAGCGTTCTAGAAGTTCTCGTGTGGACTTGTTGAATCCTGGTGGAAGATCGTTGTATAGCGCGAATCTTGCCTTGAGCTCTGGTGGTTTTGATCCATCCAGCAGGAGTTTTCTTCTTTGTATTTCTGTTCTTGTTTCCGTTCTTTTCGGTGTAGCATTTGCGAACATAAAGAGAAGAACAATTTTTTGATTCTTGTTGTATTTGTATTTTTTTTTTTTCACTTTGTAACCTGTTTATGGTTTAGTGCTTCTGTGATGTTGTGTGTCACTGTAGATGAACTATTGTGTGAATCTCAGTGCACCAACTTCTTTTCTGGAGTTAGTAGAGACGAATTCTTGTGCGAGTCTCTACTTTGTGGCTACCTCTTCTTTTTTGATCTGACTTCGGGACTAACGCAAACAACAAATTTAATTGCAGCCAAATCCATCCTATAGAGGATCTTGAATTTCAACATGCACGACCATACTCTGAATAAGAAATACATGAAAGGAAATGCTATTTTGTCCGCAAATAAAACTTAACCATCCAATGACCATGTCCACATGGCAGCAGTTCATTGGTCCTTCTGTTAGCATCAGACCCACCTTCGAAATTCTGGATCCACCTCCAATGAAGAGCCGACACGTGACCGTGGGCAAAGATAGTCACGTCCAAAGGACGAGCTAAATAGCAGCTCCGATACATGAAAGCAATCTCCATAAGCATATGTCCAAAAGTCTTATCTTTACTAAGGAACCATCTCCCTTGGCCATGAGAACCAAGAGCTTGTTGCAACCCGTCGTAACCATGCATCACCAAGACTACCCTCTGATGCCTCAGAAAAAATGTTTCACAGTTCACTTGAGCTCAGGAGCTGTTTGGTTCAACGAAATACAATGAAATAAAAAATTTAAAAATTAATATTTTGCTTATGTATTGCGGTGATATGGAGCCAGTGAAAAATTTATCGTTTTTGTACTTTGAAGAAGTGTGAGTTTAAAGTGAAAAATTCTAAAATTTTGCGTATGGATGGTCGTTTAAGTAAGTTGAAAATATAAGTTTTTGTTGGAGTGACATAAATAATAAATATTTTTTTTGTTGAAGTAGAAATAAAATGGTCCTCCAACGATACACAAGAAGTGGGAATGATAATTTTAAACTTCCGTATTTCACTGTGAAAGACAAAATTTCGATGTCAAAATTAAGATTTTGTAGCAGATAAAATTTATTTTTTGTAAATTTTATATGTAAATTCTCTAATCAAATACGCAAGTAGTCTCAATTCCGAAATTTTGCATAGTAGACTCAATTCCAAAATTTTACCATTTTCACGTTCCAAATATATGCGAACAAAATAGTCCTTAGCATTCGCCAGTGGAATATTAGCTTGGAGACTATTAAACGTGTTTCACACTTCACTTGGTAGCTTGGAGACCAAAAAAATTAAAAACAATTGTGACCTCCCGGATGAAAATACTAACACATCGGACTAAAGCTTTAGCGTTAAATATTAGACTAATCTGCACTAGATGACTTCCAACTTCCGCAGTTGCGAGTTTTCATGCGTCCATACTTGGACCGCAATTTTGGATTTATTTTTCTCCCAAATAATGTAAATTACTCTGGAGTCCACATTCAATTGACAAAGTGTACATAAAAAATAATAAGGATAGCAAACTTCAATATTGTGAAAGAGATTAAAAAGCAACTAAACTTTCATTAACAAAATTTACTTATACATTCTTAAACTCAACAACATGACCAATATGCAAAATGACCCAACAAAATAGAGCATTTTTTTAACAGCGGTCAAACAACAAACAACACAAAAGCGGTTGTAAACTATTTGGTGGTTGTCCGCATCAAATTCTCACTCTCGTGTCCGCCAACTATGGATCCGACGATCGCCATCTGGTCCTCGAGGTACCGCTGCAGTATCGAGGCCGGCTCGCCGTCGTCGAACCGGGACGACAGGTCGACCCGGGCGTCCGTGGCCGGCTCGAGCCGGAGACAGAAGAAGATGACGAGGACGGCGAGGAAGACGAGGGGGAAGGAGAGGAGGATTAGGGGAATCAGGATCGGGAGGAAGAAGAAGATCGATACTGAGATCAGTACGATTTTGGTCGGATTTTGAAGAATTGGCAGGAAGAAGAGTCTTCTTCTTCGGGCTCGTTTTGTTCTTGCATCGGTGGTGGCCATTGGGAGAGGAGAGAAGTTGGGGAACAACTCCGCTCCTCCCACCATTTATTCCTTGCTTACTCGAATGGGAGAAGATTTTTTCTATACGTCCACGCCTCTACTCATTATTAATTTTCGACCGGACCGGACCGGACCGGACCGGACCGGACTCTCTTCTTCTAATATTTATGACTTTATGGCCAGGGCCGGACCATTACCATTTAACATAGAATTTATGTTTCACTGTAGGCGAAATCCAAAATATCTACCAGCGCATCCCACCCCTACTGACATTGTTGCCTGCGCTCGCTGCCCGCTCAGTTTCATTTAAAGGTTCGGGAAGAAAAGTCATTCCGTGTCATGTCAAAAAGCCAATTTGCATACGTATTGGCAACGAGATATTCCTAACCGAAAACACATGTTAGATGAAGAAAACAATATCGTAGATTTGTTCAGAAAAATCTTTGGACTAATAAATTTTAGATACATCATAATTTTTTATTTGTATAAGTTTCTATTTATTTTTGTTTATTATTTTTCTGCAAAATACATATTAGACGAAAAAATTAATATTATAGTAACAAAGATGATAAAATTAATGCACACTAGGACTATATCAAGTTTAAGTATAAATAATATATATTGATGTCATGATCACTAGTGATTTTATAATGCTAAACATGAATCGATTTATCATAATAAAATTTTTAATTAAATTATTGGGCGAACCACCAGTGCATTTTTTAATGTATTGAGCCTCTCCTCCACATGTGTTAGAAACAGCGCGGACGTTCTGAAACATTAAGAGTCCCCGAAGCATCCGAAGCTTTTTTTTTTTTTTCGAATCATTTCGAACTTTAGGTGTTTTATTTTTGCCAACATAATAAAAAAACAGATGTATGAAATAATATTATTTCATGTAAATATTATAATTTCGTGAAATGTAAGACATATTTTATAAAATATTGTATTCCGCTGCAAATAAATAAATAATTTTTTTTTTCCTATAACGAATATATCCGAACCAATTTGATCCGATCCGACCGACCCGACCCGACCCGACCCGACTTCGAAGGCAATCCTTTTTTCCTCGTTCCCCAAAGATAAGACGCACCAAACCATATCCCTCCTCTCCAAAACATACTCTCCGTCTGCTTCCAAAATGCTCCTCCCTTCTCCTTTCCTCCTCAAACCCCACCCATCCCCCTTCCTCTCCTCCCCCATCGTCACATTCCCCTCCATCAAAATTCCCAAAATGCCCCTTCATCCTCCCCCTCCTCCTTCTCCTTCTTCGCTCACCATCCATGCCATGAAGAATCTCCAGGGCCGGGTTGTCAAGGACCAGAACGACAAGACGGTGGCGGTCGAGGTGGTCCGCCTCGCCCCGCACCCCAAGTACAAGCGCCGCGTCCGCATCAAGAAGCGCTACCAGGCCCACGACCCCGACAACCAGTTCAAGGTCGGCGACCTCGTCCAGCTCGAGAAGTCCAGGCCCATCAGCAAGACCAAGACCTTCCTCGCACTCCCCGTCGCCGCAAGGCGCTCCTCCAAGCCGAAGTTGACGCCCGCGACCGAAGCCCAGGGCCTCCCCCCTCTCCAGTCCCAGCAGGACAGTACTGCCGCCGAGGTGCCGGCAACCGACGCAGCGGAGTAGAGTAATGGAAATGTTGTTGCTGAGCTTTCCTTTTTTATGTAGTTAAGGTGTTTGTTATATTGTTGCTGGGAGTTTGCGCTTGAAATTGTGGGTGACTTCTATAATTGCATTCTGATAAGTGGTCATTTGAACTTTGATTGTCTATGTCATTATGGGAAACCCAAGGAACGCGTTCTACATATTGCCTATATAATGTCGTCGGAACTACTCAAGATGTTTTAGTTGTTTTCAACATGCATGGAGCTTGTAACATTCAGTTGCAAGGTCCCTACAATCCTGTTATGCACAGATGCGCGGAAGGATTTTGTCTTACACTTTTACTTAGTATATATGAACATGCTTTGCACGTATTTCATATTAGTTGGGAAGAGCAAACAACAATATCTTTTTAATTTTTTTTTCAATATGTACTTACCTAATTGCATATGTTAAATTTAATTAGCGCTAGACCTCACATCTCGGGTGATCATCACCACCTGCACCTCACATCTCGGCACAGTGGAACGTGTAATCCGCCTGCATTATCTGTGTTAGCCCTTATCATTCTCTAACCCGAAGGTGGATTAATGAAGAGCCATGCGCCCGTGCTTTCCTCGGCAGAAGATGAAGATGAAGATGAACCTAAAAGGATCCGCGTCCAGGACGACGAGCTTGTTGCAGTTTCGTCTTCATAATTCATGAAATGCAGTATCCGTGCTGTGAAATTGCGAGTGAGGAGGGCATCCCACACGGCAAAAATGATGGCAAAGGCAAGACCCCCGGAAACGCCAAATTTTAATTAATAAACATAGATAAGAATATTTTTGGAAAAAAAAACTTTTACGGTGCCTAACTTTTCCTATTATATAGTAGTATAGATTAGCATAACCATAACAGGTTTGGACTAACTTTATGAATTCTCTTATTTTTCTGCGCATATCACTATAAAGAAACTTATTGGTATCTTTACAACACATTTGGACTTGCCTCAATGTAAGTCTCATGGAATAAGTTGTGAAAGTAAAGAGTTGAGAGTCACCAGTGTTATGTAACTTATGTTTGTAACTGGAACATCAGAACTAAAAGTTGTTCTAACTTCTACGATGCCCTATTTTCTTGGATAAATATTGAGGAAGCAGATGCCGTGTGGGAAATGGTAAGCGGGAAATCTTCTGGATGATGAGGCCAGTTCTCTTCGAAATCTTGATCTTAGCTGATTGCTTTATTTTGCAGTAATCTACTACCCGAGGGAGGTGTTCTTTTCTTGGTCACTGGCTGCCATCACCGCCATGGTTCAACTAGAGGTAATATCTCAATCAGATTAAAGATAAATATTCCAAGATTTCAATAAAGAAGTGTATGTTTTCCAGAGTAGAACTGTCTCTCTTGTGCAGACTTGATTGGCTGTTTATTAGAGATGTCAACTATTCGGAAAGTGAACTTACACCACTGTTAAAATGGTTCTCTTTTGCAGACTTGGTAGGAAGTTTGGTCATATTATCTGTTTGGTAGGGTATTTTATTCAACTATGGGCCTCACATCAGAAGCTTTGATTTGATGCACTTTCCTTGTTATTTTGCTTTCGAGCTTTCTACTTGTATCCTACCTACAAAAGGAGGCTACTAGGTTGATGGTAGTCTTCGATGCATTTCTGGAGTCACTTTGGCTGAACGAAAGCAAAATGTGAACTAACTACTAATATTTATGGGTGAAAGAATTCTTCCCTGCAGGAGATTCAGATACTGAAAGCACCGAAAATGAAGCTCAAGAACCTGTACCAGACACATGGACATTGTGTTCATGGTATGCTCTTCGCCTCTTGGATTTAGGTTAGCATGTTATTTTAAATTTGTTTTCTTCTATTTTTACACATGTTCAAATGTTAGTTGCTTCTTGTTTTATATTCAGACATGTACCGGTGCCTTTGTGCGTCTCATGGTCAAAGCTTCCTTGTGTTTTCAATCAATAGAGGTCCATGACTTGTGCTGAATAAAGAGGGGGCTGTCCTTGGTAGTGTCTTTTACAGAATAGAGTCTTAGTTAAACCTACACATACGACCTCAAATCCTATCAACTATGGAAAGTTGTCTAGACGTCATGACAACCTGGTATTAGGATTACTATGATCTGTTATTATATAGAACTAGTATATATGCACGTGTGTTGCATGTATTTCATAGATTATTATTAGGAAGGCTAAAATATAGTTACTGTTTTTATTCTAATTTTTATCAAAACTACTTAGGAAGATTAAAAGACAGTTGTCTTAATTATTCTTTTTTTTTATTATATTAGGATTATTGTATTATCATATATATTCTTTTATATTTGTCTGCAAGACTATTTAGAAAGACCAAAAGACAACTCCCGTAATTACCTAGCTGTCCCTATTAACTATAATGAATAATTTAATTAGTAATCATATGCAAGGGTATATTTGGAAATAAAATTTTCACGATGAAGTTGAACTTTTCTCATTACATAGTAGTATAGATATATGTACGTGCGTTGCAAGTATTTCATAGTTTATTATTAAGAAGACTAAAAAACAGCTGTTATAATTATTATAATATTTATTAAAACTACTTAGGAAGACTAAAAGTCAGCTTATGTAATCACCTGACTGTCCCCATTAATTTAATGATAAACATATGCAAGGGGTATATTTGGAAAGAAAAGTTCCGCGGTGAAGTATAGATTATTTTTGAGCAAAATCCTACTGATTTTAAGACGAAATCCAATTTATAAGAAACAAAAATTATAAAATTCCATTTGCATCCATTGTAGATAGCCTGCACATGCTGATGGCTGGAGTGTGGGTCTAATAGTTAGTTGGTCACCATAGAATTAAACCTTAGAATAGAAGTTTATATATGTGTTTCTAATCTAGCATCAGTTATGAGAGACATTGATCATATTGCATTCTTGGAGACTTACATGTAAAAGTTTAAAGACCTTTTAGTTGTTTACACCGTCCTCTCTTAGACAAGTAGTTCTTTACACTGCCTTTTGTCTAAGAGAAGTATTCAGGGGAATTGATCAATAAGACAATCTGCTATCTTCATGAGAACTATGCATGCTTACATTTTCTCGCAAACATGATCTCCGTTGGTATTTGCCATTACTCTGCAAACACAGGAAACTGCTCTGTTTAATCATGTATACCTATATCCCAGAAATAGTTCGATTAGCAGTGAAATTTTAAGAAGCCAAAAATGCGTTCCAAAGATGTTTCATTAGTAATTACAACTCCAGTGGCAAACAAAATCTCGGTGCCCCTTTTGTAGGCTGGTTGGTGATAGTTTCACCTAGAGCCGTATCAAGACTTTTGGGGGCCCTAGTCAAATTATTTAAATGGGTCTTAGCCAATTAAATAATTGAGGAGATTGATTCTTGTTCCCAAGATTGGAGCTTGGAGCACATAGACTGAGCGAATTGTACCATTTTTTAATTTCTTTTTTTGTTCCATATACCTTTCACACACACACGCACACATATATTACAAAAAAGAAAAGAAAAGAAATATATATATATAGGCACCAGCCTAAATGAGAACCAGTGTAGAGCCGGCCCTAGTTTCACCTAATAGATATTTTCCAGTTCGACTCTTTGCCTGTCTGAGGACCTCAAGGTTGGATCTTAGGTGCGTCTCTTTCGCTGGATAGATCATATCAGAAACCACTTGCCAACCATAAGAGGAAAGAAACTCACTGTGCTAAGGATAGGGGTGAGGATTTCCTGCGCCAGGACGAGGTGGTGGTGGGCTGTAAGGTCTTTGGGCCATCATTCCACGTCGAGAGGTTTGGATCTGGATCCCACCTACAAACAGAAACCACAAATTCGTCACTAGTTCTTGCCTGTCTTTTCAAACACATTTTGAGTTTGTGTGATTGAATAGAAATTAAAACAGAAGTTTGGGTTTCCATTTCTGAAAGAAAGATGACTTGCCTTCAGAAACTGCAGTCACTGAAAGAATGTAAACCACTATCAAAATGAAGATGAGCCACATGTAGCAGAAATGTTTGCAGAGATGTAACTGCATCGCGTACTTAGGAATATGCTCAAGCTACAAGTTAAGGTATGTATTTCATGTTCTGAACTCAAAGGTAGAGGGACCCTTTATATGATGTCTCCTAGGTATTCTTTTGCACTGTCGTCATGACTAGGTGTTTGATAGTCAATGTACATATTTTTAGTCAATGTACATATTCTTTTCTTTGAATGCATCATCATGATTGGGTTGTTTTTTTCCTTCCATTTTAGCATCTAATAGGTCAGTGCTTGACTTGGTCAATGTACATATTCTTAGTCAATGTACATATTCTTAGTCAATGTACTTGTCTTTCAAGTTTACACAACTGACTGGGCCTTTTTAGCATCTAATAGGTCAGTGCTTGACTTGGTCTACAATTACCCCCGAGTCCATGGTTAGGTTTGCATTTCCTGCATATAATATTTAAGGGTTATTTACAGTAACCTCTCCTATGTTTTATGTTTATTACACAGACCTCCCTTATTTTGAAAATAATTACACTAACCTTCCCTATATTTTATGTTTATTACCCGGACCTTTCCTTTATTTTATGTTTTATGTAAAGGGTTATTACAATAACCACCCTTAAAACATAAAGCATAGGGGAGGTTAGTGTAAATAACCCAATATTTAACTATATCAGGTTTACGCTTGGTGTAATTTGTCATAGAAATGGATACAATTCCCTATAGCAGATTGTATCATAATATATTAACTATACAATTTCCATTGCTTCTTAAGAGAAGCTATTTTTGCTGAAGCTCCTGCTTTTCTAAGTTCTTCTCACAGAGGATCAAATTCGAGCACAGAACTAAATGTGGCCTAAAATCTGCACTGGTGGCTTGGTTTTGCAATTATCCAGTACTGGAACTACTCTTTTCTCTAAATGCAAGCACCATCTATTATTTCCATATAGATTGATCAAAACTAAAATATCAGTGAAGGCAAAAACATTATGGAACTGTTCTTCTGATCTTAAGGTTTGAGGAGTAGAGGGTTGTGTAATATAATAACTCTCGTCTTTTGCATCATTCCATGAGATAGAACTGTCAGAGTAATTTCTCTAATTTGTCACTGTCTATTTCTATTTGTTTGTCAATATCCATTAGTTGACTAGTTCTTAGGTGGTGGTTCTTATTTCTTTAATTCTATAAAAAGTCACCATGATTGTTATGCTATTATTACTATGACATTTGAACAAGCAACAAGAGTTGACCAACTCTACATAAACCTCATAAAACTTGATTTAATTTGTAGCCGTCTTTAGTAGCTTGTGTTATCCTCTGTTACCTGGATTCTCCACTTTAAGGAGAAGTGTCCGTGTCGATCCGATATGACATGGGTATGTAATCCGTATCCGATCTTCCATGGTGACAATCGGGAGACTGATAGTGAAGTAGATAATTTATTTTAGTGTGATAGTGAAATAGATAGTTTATTTTAATATAGTACACTAGTAGTAAAGTAGTAGGGGAGCTGAAGAGACTGTTCCTTATGAACTTATTCAACTAGGTCAGTAAAGTTTACTATTAGTTTATAATCATACGTTGTCTTTTAAAAGGTCTTACAAATTTAATCACATGATGTGTCTTTTTATGAAACAATACAAATTTATAAACTTAATATATGAAACCATGCAAACTTAATTACAACTGTCTTTTTATGAAATTATGCAAATTTTATTAGAGGCTGTCTTTTTATGAAATCGTACAAATTTAATTACATGTTTTTTATGAAGTATGCACATTTAATTACATCATGTGTCTTTTTACAAAACTATGTTCAAATTTATTTATTTTAATAATCATATCCCCGTACCTGTACCCAAGATTTGTATCCTTTTTAGCCGAGTTCATATGTGCTTCATTTATGAGTTTGAATGGTCCGACTCTTGGATATGTACTCGTTCCTGACATCCGTACCCTAGTCCAGGTAACATAGGTGTTATCTATCAGAATGATCTCGCTTATAATTTTTTATATCTTCTTTAGGATTTACTTGTTCAAAGTAAGGTTCGCAATATCGGTATCAGAACCAGTATCGGATCCTTCCTATGAGTACGGGGATCGACGGTATTGATAATATCGGCGATTTCAGATTGGAGTATTGGATTTTTTGGTATATAAAAGCAAATAATTTTTAATAATTTTTTAAAATTGTAGAAAATTATTTTATATATTTAGGCATAATTTAAGTATTTTTTGTGTTATCTTTTAGTAGTTTTGAAATTTAATAGTCATCATTTCTGGTTGGTTTACCTGCGATAAGCAAGTTTTCTTTATTTATATGCTTTTACAACCTTATATCTTTTGCACCTTTGTTATTTGGTCTTTTTTGTTCATTTTTTTTCTTGTGCGGATTGAGATCTCCAATGTCGGTATCGGTAGCTGTTGATATCGAATCGGGACATTCCAAACCGTATCGATATCGACAGTAGTATTGTATCAGTATCGTCCGATAGTGCAAACTATGATTTAAACTTCAAAGTTCCAGTATGAGGGTTTGACATGAGCATAGTTTCTAACGCTAATTATTAATGTTGTAGTCAATTCTGAAGATTCGTAGCGTGTAACTTGAATTGCAGATTGATGTTGAACGATGAGAAATAGGATATCAGTGGAGCTTATCACTCACACAAACAACAATTACACTCGTGGCTTTTTTCAGCGTAGTGAGAACTTTTGCTCATCTCCTCCATAATTTTTGAGAAATTTACGGAAACATGCTAAATGGATTAAGTCAACTTATTATTTTATGGAGTGAAGGTAGCAACAATAAACTTACATTTGGCTTGTTTCACATATCTATCCATTATTGGGATCCTGGGAATAGGCATTTTTTCATAAGGAGGAACCAAATTCGTTGATATGTGTTTTTTTTTTTTAATGTGGCCACATGCAATGAATTTTAAGTTCAGAACAAGGTTTGCAGTATCAGAATTGGTTTCAGACCCTTCCTATGATTATCGGTATCGACGGTATTGGCGGTTTCAGATCGGAGTATCGAATTTTTTGATATTGGAAGTATTTATTAATAAATTATTAAAATTTAGAAAAAATATTTTATACATTTAGGCATAATTTTAAATATTTCGTGTGTTATTTCTTAGTAAATTTGGAATTGAATGAAATAGCGGTCACCATTTTCGATTGGTTTACATGCGATATATAAATTCTCCTTTTACATGCTTTTACAACCTTATTATGCTTTTACAACATTGCTGATTGGTCTTTTCCGTTCAATTTTCTTTGTCCAATTGACAGAAAAAGAGACCTCCAATGTCGGTATCGGTCAATATCGGTATCGGATCGGGACATGCCAAACCGTATCGGTATCAGCTGTATCGGATCGGCTGCAAACTATGGTTCAGAAACACTAAAATACTGACTATAGGATCAAATGTGGTGAAAGTTGCTATTTCCAGTTAAGATATTGAGGTTTTGGTTCTTCTCATTCTTAACTCAAAAAGACTTATTTACTGGAGCGAAAGAAAGGAGGTCAGATGCCTCCATTATGGATGACCTGGATATCATCTTCGCTAGATTTGGTATATTTGTAGTATAGAGTTCAATCTTATGGAAGAAGTTAAATTATGTACTCCAAATATTTGCATGAATTATGAGAGATATTGGTACATATGGTCTTTGCATGATTTTGCTAACCATAATAAGAAAGATGTAAGCCCACGAGGGAGGATGTGTAGGTTTCCTCCTGTCAGAATATGGTGGTGGTGGAGCCTAAGCTCTTTGGGCTCTCAAAGCACATCGAGAGGTTTCAATCTGGATTCCACCTACAGAAACAAGTACAGATTTGTTGCTGTCGTCGCAGAACTTTTGACACTATAGAGTTGGTTGAACAAAAATGACAATCAAACAGCATGTATCCATGGGTGAATGAAAGATGACTTGCCTTTAGGATCTGCAGTTTCTGAAAGCATGAAAAGAATGGCCCTGTGAAGAAGAGTAACAAGTTAGTAGAAGGGCCAAGAGAACTGTGAAGAGATTATTGTTTTAGTAGCAAAATGCTCTGGAAGGTATAATTTTGGTCTTCATGTTCCCTGGGGAGGGGGAATTATATAGGATACCTCGCGTAGAAAACTTTTGAAGGCATTTTTTTAGTAGGATTATGCTCTGGTAAGGTATTATTTTGGTCTTCAAGTTTCTTGGGAGGTGGCGTTATATAGGATAGATCTCATCTTTCATTTTAAACTATCGGCATAGCCGAATAGACTGTGTACTTCTTGACCCTTCCTAGTGGGAGCCTTTGTGGCACTAGGATGCCCTCTACTATTGGCATAGACTAGTTCCTCGGTATGACTGATCTATTCTTTGAAACCATCAGCATGACTTGATTGTTTCTGTCCATTTCAGGGCATGTTTGTTTGTCTGAAGTAAACATGACAGTGGCCAAGTTAAACCCTTTGTTTGTTCTCAGTAAAATTAATTTTGCTGCCTATTATCCAGTTTCAGTGCTATTTGTCATCATATAAATGGGTTCATCTTAGAGTACTTACAACAATCAATACAACTGAACTTCTTATATTACTTTATTCTACTTCATCCATTCCTTGCTACTTAGAACAACCAAACATGCTCTTTACTATTGAAAACAATAGTATCTGCTCTAATTCAACATCTTGCCAGGTTTTCGCTGTCTATCAATAAATGATCTTGTTTTGTTCTCCAAATCATTAAATTGGTCATAATACTTGGTTTTATTTATTCTTCATATTGCTAAATAGGAGAATTTAGTCAAATAAATTGCTTCCTCCCTATTAGATGGTGATTTGGATCTTTTAACATTCCACAACTAGTAGTCTTTTGATCATCTTATGGGTTAGTGCTTGACTGGGTCTGTGTATACCAGAATGCTTTATTCCAACATTCTACTTTTTTTCTTGAGAAAAAGAGTTAATATATTGCATTTCCTTTACATAGTAACCATGTATTATGCATCAGGAATTGCAACTTTATAGTCATTTTGATTTTTATTTCTAAATTGCATAGTCTAATATGTTGATTTTTCAACAGCATATCTATTACTTGCAACCATGCATAGTCATGCTTCTTGATTGACATATATCCAGCATGCTAATGTAAACAAGTTTACAGGGATTATTGCACAACTCAAAGGAACACTCTGCCAAAGCAAAACTGAAAGAGAAGACTTGATCTTGAATTCCTTCATGCTCTAATTCACCATAATTAGTTCGACCATCATAACAGACATTATCCTCAACAAATCTGTTTTTATAAATTGGTTTCTATCATGAACCTGAGAATCTGTCCTTGTTTAGCTTTTGAAAGTACTTGCAAGGTTTACACGATCTTTGTTGCATGTTTCGAAGATCTCATACATAGAAATCCAATATCACATAGGTCACATATCTTTATCTAAACGTATAGTTGTATTAAATACATTTGTCATTGGCAAATATACATATTATTATAGAGAGAAAAAACAATGATCAAATTATTACTTTTAAGCTACTTTGTTTTAGTCTACAAACTGATCTCAAATACATATTATTATAGTTGTATTAAATACATTTAAACTACTTTGTTTCCCTCTCTTAGCACAACAATAGATCTTTACACACGTCACACTTCCTGTTATCTGCAACAACAAAAAAGAAAGGAAAAAGTTTGATTATAAGCTAATTTAAACCTGGGATAAAATAAAGGTACAACTGTTTATGCATCATTGCAAAACCATCAACATTGTCAGGCTTGGTACCAAATTTTGAACACAATCGGTGGCTAAGAGATTGGAATCTCATGCCTGAAGTTTTAGTCTACAAACTGATCTCAAATATTGAAATGCTTGGCTAACGGTTGTGGAAGAGAAGAAAATCTTACCACTGGCTAAGGGCTTCTTCGGAAACTCATTTCAGAAACCGACGGCGGCAGACTGTACTAATCTTTGGGCGCTAAAAGCACGTTGAGGGGTGAGTAACTGGATCTCGCCTAGAAACAGAAGGATTTTTTTTGTTATTAGTCATAACAGTTCTTCTGACGTCTTTTGTGGAGATAAGTGTAATAATACTGTGGAAGGGTAGGTATTGATATCCATGGGTCAGGCTTTCCTGCTGGAACTGCACTAGCTCTTGCTAAAAACACATCAAGAACAACCACAATGAAGATGAAATGGAAGTGCCATTGCTTCTTTAGGTTTGGTTGAGGTAATTGCTTTTGAACTCAAGATGAAGTGAAGGCTTTATATACAATTACTTGTTCTATGTTTTTCTATACTAGGAAAGTTGACAGGGTCTTGTCAGCTGATTATTTGTATTGCGTTTGTGGCAGCACTTGGTTCTTCAATTGTTTAAAATGCACATGCACAACTGTGTTGTTTCCCTTGTAACATTGGCTGTAGAAAACAACAGAGAATACTATAAGACCGATACTTTGTATCTATCTATCTATCTGTTACCGATCTAACTGGTGGTTTTGTTTATTTAGTAGGTTTGTAAGTACTGCTAGACTGCTCTTCATAATACTAATCTTGTTCTACATCCTTCTTAATTATTTAGTAGCTATATCTCATCTATACATCTCTTCAATTTGTATATTTGTTTCATTCATTCAATGCTTCTCCATAATTTAGTAGCTGAAATATTTTATAGTCTAAATGCCTCTCCAGGACCCGGTAGCTGAAATTTCCGTAGTCCAAGGGCATTTCATGCTCTGAATAAATGAGAGGCAGTGAAAAGTTGAAGCCAGGCAGCTCTGATATTGAATAAGGGTAGGCATTGACATTTATCTCTTTATATTACTTAGAAGGAAAGCGACAATCTGGTAGTGTGTTTTTTCTTCGACTCCATTTTTGTTCACCCACCAATATAGGACGTTTGTTCACCCTCCAATAAAAAATGGACACGTATTATTTTCTTCCAACACAAAACCACTTGGAAGTGGTTTTGTGAACATACAAAATGGTTTTGATATTTAATTTGAAACATGTTTAATTTTTAGTGGAGAGTAAGCAAATACTCAAGTATTGGTGGATGAACAAAAAATGACTTTTTTTCTTCTTCTTTTTCTTCTTCCCCAAAATTAATATGCTATTAATTCTAGGGAATTACAATAGCCAAGGCGACTTTTACAATATTTTCGGATTTTCAAGGTTAGTTATCGAAACTACTCTTAATTTATTACAGTTTATAGAAATGAAATTTATAGTATCTCTTATAAATTAAGGATAATTTTTGTAATTCACTCTTATGTTTTATGTTTATTACACGGAGTACGTCTACTTTAAGATAAAAATAAAAAGTTATAACACTAATTATCCCTATTTTTATTTTATTTTTTAAAGGGAGGGATGGTCAGTGTAATTAGTTTAAAAGTAAGAGTACCCTGTGTAATAAGTCCAAAATTTAGGGATAGTTAGTGTAAATAACCCATTTTAGTATTTTTAAAATCTAATTCGAATCAAATTTTTTATTCGATTTGATTTTTGGTCCAAAATCGAATAATGCTCACCCCTAGAGGAAATTTTTAGGAGTTTATAAGTATAGATTAGATTAGCATATTACATTGATATTTACACACTTTTGCACACGTGTTGCGACAAAGATGAATGTGTAACTTATGGGATTGTACTGGAAAAGTACTTCAATATTTGTTTGCTTAAGAATTTTTAGGAGAGTCAACGTGACATTTATTAGCAATCATAAATTAACTCCCAAATCTTTACTGTTATAATGCGGTTTCAAAACGGTTTAAAAATGAGCCGTCCAAGTCATATATATATTCTCCACTAAATAAAAAAGTTAAAAAAAATTCTAACCACGTTTGTACTTCTTCATGTAGTTAAAAAAAAATTTTATAAATTCTTCTAGCTACCTTAATATACAATAAATTCTAAAATATATTCAATATTAAAGTTATATTTAAACTAAATACATAATATTATCTAACTAATTATATATCCAAAATTCTAAAAACATATCTATAATCCTAATTAAAATATATTCAAATTATATTTAAATTAGTTTAATATAATTTATTTTTTTATCTATTTTTGTAACAATATCATAGATTTTTTTAATAGTCTTTAAATAATATCATTTATTACATGAAAGAGATGTTTTTTCTAATACATAAAATTCAATCCAAGAAGTAGGGGTGAGCATCGGTTTGGTTCGGTTCAAAACCGAACCGAATAAGGAAAATCGAATTCGACCGAAAACCGAATAAGCAAAACCGAAACTGAACCGAATTAGATCATAACCGAACCGAACCAAAATAAATCGGTTCGGTTTTCGGTTTATTCGGTTTTTTGATTTTGGACCGGTTTTTGGTTTATTCGGTTTTCGGTTTTTGGTATATTCGGTTTTCAGTTTATTCGGTTTATTAGTATATACCTATAGTATATACCTATATATATTTAGTATATATATATATATATATATATATATATATATATATATATATATATATATATATAAACTATATTTTCTTATTCGGTTTCCGGTTTTGGACCGAAGTCGAAATCCGGTGTCGGACACGTGTCCGGACACAAGAACTAGGGCTAGGGTTAGGGTTTCTGGACGCCGGCCGGAGCTGGGCGGCCGTGCGGGTCGCGGAGGCGGCTGGGCGGAACGCTGGTGCGGGCGGCGGCGGCTGGGCGGAGCGCTGGGGCGGGCGGAGGCTGTCGTCGAGGTGCTGGAGGGCTGAGGGGAAAGAGGAGGAGAGGGAGCCGGGCGGCGGCGCTGCGGCGGGGTCGGCGTGGCTGCAGCGGCGAGGCGGGATGGTGGCGCAGGCACGGCGGGGAGGTGGTTCGAGGCGGAGGAGGCGATCGGGGGGGGGGGGGGGGAGATTTATAGGGAGGAGCGAGGGCTAGGGGAGGCCGAGCGGGGCGGGGCGACGTGGATGGACGTGGCGGTGAGGGGCCGGCAAGAGCGGGCGGCTCGCCGGGCGGGGCGGCGCACGATGCGGGCAGCCGAGGGGTCGTGGGGGAGAGAGAGGGGGCCGGGTTGCGGGCACAGGCTAGCGGGCGGGTCTCGCCGACCCGACCCGACCCGCTAGCAGAGCGGGCTGGGCCGGCCCAATGGGCCGGGCCGGGCTGGTTTTTGGGTTTAAATAAATATAAAATAATAATAATAATAATAATAATAAAAATAAATAAATAATCAGTAAATAATTAATAATTAAATAAATAGTTTTTGGTAATTTAAAAATAGGTCCGGGGCCCAATAAATTCCAGAAAAATTGTCCTAAGTCCAGTTTTTCATTTTACACTCAAAAATAGTATTTTCATAATATTTTAATATCATTTATTATCAATTAAAAATTATTTAAAAATTAAAATCCTGTTTTTAAATTACAGAAAATTCCCAGAAAATTCCAAAAATTTGTGAAAAATCCAGTTTTTAAAATTTTGAAAATTCAGGGGGTTTACATATGGTGTACTTGATTCTTTGTCAGATGAATCACGTTTTAACTGTCACAAAATAGTGGAACATGCACCTTCTCGAATCCGAAGTCCTCAACTAAATATTTTAATCACATACACTTTTGATACTTCTATTGCTGCAATGTATTCTGACTTCATAGTTGAAGCGCCACAATATCCTACAGGGTCGACTTTCAATTGAGTGGATAACTTGCAAGTGTGTATACATAGCTCGTACTTCATATTCTCTTATCCAAGTCGCCAACATAATATGCATCCACATATTCCTGGAACTGGCTCAATATATCTTCTGACATATGAAACATAGTTCGATTTAGATATCGAAGGATCCACTTTACCACTTTTCAATGAAGCACTCCTGGATTTGACATGTACCGATTGACTAAAGTAATCGCATATTATAAATTCAGCTGAGTGCATACCATAGTAGATGTGTCAATCTACTGACTAGTATATGGTACCCAAGACATCTTTTTTTTTTCTCTATTTTCGAACACTCATTGGAGGATTACTTGAAATGACCGGTGATATAGGTACTCACATGTCTTGAGACCATGTTGAATATCTTCAACACCTTCTCAATATATATTCTTTGGTATAGTGGTAGATTTCAAGCCTTGATGTCTCAATATATTTCCATCGCAAGTATCTTTTTTGCGCCACAAATTTTTTCATGTCAAATTTTGCATTCAATAAATTTTTGAGAGCTATTATTTTTACGATACTCTTAGAAGCAATTAACATGTCATCAGCATTACAAGAGACGATATCGATGAACCCTCTTTTGAGCCATGTTGGGTACATGCAACCATCATAATCACATTGAGGGAAATTAGTCTTCAACATAAAAGAGTCAAAGCGCCACACTATTAAACGTGAGTGTTTGTACCACATTATCAAACATGCGACTTTTGATGTTCTCTACGCGAGTGGTATTACATGACACATTGTTCCTTGTGAGAACAATGTTATCATTGAACTTTTTATAGGTGCTGTTTCATACATATTAGGACACAAATGATACGAACATTTCAAGTCAAGAATATCTAAGCTTCGATAAATACATCATTTTCGATATGTACTATGTATATTACACGGTAACTCCTCAGCTTCCATTGCAACACTCACTTGACTTGAATTACTTTAAGTGACACTTTACCATTCTTTTTCTAACTGATGCTTATATTTTTGACATTGTTTCTTCATACGGCTTATTGTTCCCAGAAATTTCACTTGTCGCTATCCTTAATGATTTGTATTTTTTCCTTTTTCCTTTTTCTCTCGTCTCTATCTTTTATCTCCGACCATTTCTTTAAATGACAATCAACTCTAATGACTTCTATGATAGATTCAGCCTCTTTAAGAAGTTTCGATGTAATAATCTCCATTCCGAGAGTCTCTTTCCATAGAGGATGGTTGTCACCAAGTGGTGTCCTCTCTAACTTTACTTAAAGACACAAAAGATTCCTTGATGTTTATAGAATGTAGAGTTTGAGTCATTTCTTTCATGCGTAAATTGTAGAATTGTTTCATTAGGTACAACTAATTATTTGACAAGGACTTGTCATATCAAAGCTCTCTAAGTTCCATTATAATCCTAACTAAGAAATTTCTGTCATGACAACATCTTGAAATTATAATCCTAACCCTAGCTTTCACCATAATGTTATTGAACTCAAGATGCAGTAATGTTTTACATATCTTGAAATCGTTACACTAGGGAATGCCAATTGTAAGATAAATATCCATCATTACAATCGTCATGAAAGCTTCATTTAATTGTTTGTTGAGTGCTTTATATATGCATCTAAAGCCAGATGAATTTTGTTGTGGTAGCAACAGTAGCATGACTACTAAGTACTAATTAATGAAGGTTGGTCTTAGTTAGGTCCTTGACACTTACTTTGTTGACAATGACATACAGTACCGAAGTAATTGTCTTTGTATACAGTGAAAACCAAGACTCAGAGATTGAGACTTGCGGAACAATCTGATCATGATAAAAGATTATATTGTGTTAAGTAATAAATAAGGAACATTATGCCATTGAGTTTTCTCTTGTGAACCTCACTGTCGGTGGTTGCTGCTAATCATAGTAAGAAGGAGCTATATAGTTTGTTATCCAAATGAAAAATAAAATATATATATATATATATATATATATATATAACGGATATTGGCAGGACCAGTGCTGATATTCATTAGGACGGCTACACCGGTGCAAAAAATAAATAGAAACCTATTCTCATATAGTTTTTTTTTCTAATAAAAATATTCAAAAATTAACATTAACTAAGAAAAACAATTCTACAATATCTTTAAATTGAGATAAGAACTATCATTTATCTTATAATTATATTTTTAAGTTTTCTAGAACAGTTGGACCTACAGAATAGTAATTGTAACAAAAATTTAACTAAATATGGATCAAAAGTTATATATATATATATATATATATACACGATCAAAAATTTTGTTCGCGTTGTCCCGCCGAAGTCCCGTTCCCCTGCACCATCGAATCGAGCGGGGTCCGTACGATGCCGCACGATCCAACAGCCGAGGGACGGACGAGACTTTCGAGGAGCTCCCGAGCGAAACTCTGAATCCGAACCCATATATATATATATATATATATATATATATATATATATATATATATATATATATATATATTAGAGGCGTATCAATTCAGAAGGCTAGTTCGGTCAGATCCATTATACTTCCTCAAAACTGAGCTTGCACTTTAGTAATAGTATATATATATATATATATATATATATATATATATATATATATATAGAGAGAGAGAGAGAGAGAGAGAGAGGAAAGAAGGGATATGAGTCCTACACAAGCCAATGCACATATGGACCAATAGGAATGGAATGTACTAGTGTATATGGAATGTAGAAATCCATTTTTATTGGTTCACATATATATTGGTTCATATAGAAATATTAACATATAGCTCATATCCCGTTTATATATATATATATATATATATATATATATATATATATATATATATATATTAGAGGCTTATGAATTCGGAAGGCTAGTTCGGTCAGATCCATTATACTTCATCAAAACCGACCCTGCACTGTGAAAATTGTCTTCCCTTCTATGTAAGATATCATCCTCATCCATTGTTCAAGCCTTTCTTCCTTCAGAATATTGGGGTCAGTTCCTTCTAAAGAAAACATCAAGTAAGAAAAATGACCTCTGCCTGTTTCATTAGAAATGCCGGTTTGCATGCCAATTGCAGTTTGAAATATATAAAGATTAACTTGCTTACTTGAGCGAGTTAGCAGGTTTTTTTTTTAGTTGGATAGAACCATCTAGGAAATAAGGGTGGGTGACTATGACTTCACTGTAGCTGATACTACTCAGTAGGGTTGAGCATTTTTCAGGCTGACTTTTTCGATATTTTTTTTAATGGATATTTAAAAAATTAATACTATTATCGTACCATTTATAATCGGTTTTTTCGATTTCGTCTAAACGGTATTCGATCGGTTTTTATTCGGTAGCAATATTTTATCATCTAGCATTCGATCAATCAACACACTTATTATTATGAAACCTCTTATACACTACAAAAATACAAAGTTTTAGCGACGAAAATTTTCGTCGCTAAAATGCCTATTTCTGTCGCTATTTTAATATAGCGACGGATTAGTGATGGAATATTTACGTCGTTTTATTTGGTGACAGATTAGCGACGAAAAGTGTGAGCCAATTTTTACCAAATTTTTCAGAAGCTCACCGACAAATTTTTTGTCGCTAATCGGTTGCTAAAGATGACGGACATATAGCGACTATGTCTGATACCAAAAATTCCACATTTTTTGGTACCAGACATATTTAGCAACGGATTTTTCGTCGCTAATCCGTCGCTAAAGCGTCGCATATCCGTCGGTCGCTAATCCGTTGCTAAACATAAATATTTTTTTTACAGAATAGAATCACTTACTTTATGCTCCTGTAACATTATACAAAATCAAATCACTTATAACAAATACATTCAAATACATCAAATACAATGAAACACATCAAATACAATAGAACTTAAATATAAGTGTATAGCCATAAGTTATCATACACTACCATAATCCAAACATATATAGTTATAGACAAATACATCCAACAAACTGTCAAATTATCAAGAAAATAAAAATACACATCAAGTCGACGGTGGAGGCGGCGACGGCTGTCGAGTAGTCATGTACTGTGCCATGACCGCAGCGATGATCTGCTGTAGATCCTCAGGAACGATAGGTGGAGCAGCAACAGGAACCGGAGGAGCCATCGGAGGAGCTGGAGTAGCAGGAGCTATCGGAGGAGCTGGAGTAGAAGGAGCTGCAGGATCACGACTCTGTCAATTGTCTAACCTGACTCTGTACTCTAACAGAGTCATCGTGATCTGCTCCAAACTCATAGCACAGGAGGAACGGGCTCTGATGGAGCTGGAGGATGTCACGCCCCGATCTCCCGCAGGCAAATCGGCCGTTCCCGCTAGGCGGGAATCACCCTCGCCAGCGCTCCCGCGGAACGATCGCTTAACCCATCCGGACGTGATGCCGCACGAGCATGATCCACGCCCGTGCAAGGCCATGGTTCATTGGCTGGCGGCAAGAGTTCTAAGCCACAGAGTCGCACAGATTGTCCGAGTGCAGCGGAGTCATGAACGCATAGGCGATCGATAACAGGTTCACTGAGTTGACAAATATAGCGGAAGCATTGAAACACAAGTTGAAGTAAAGCAAGCTCTTTTATTGATATAAACATGTGTTACAGGCGGCGTATAGCCGAGATTACAAGTCGCTCAAGCCTCTCTCTCAGAAACATCAAGCGTGCCAAGTGGCTACAATTGTGGATGATGGTACAGGCGATGTTTAGGCGATATTCACAACATTATGTCTTGTATATGCGCTTCAGTCCCGGACGCACCGTTGCAAGGCTTCAGAGGGAACTCCTGGCCTTAGCACGCACGTTGGAGGCATCCGCACCGAACGAGGTTCTCCCGCACCCTGCATACAAACTGGTGGATTATCAGTACATTGAATGCACTGGTGGGGAAGCTACTCGCCCGCTCGACAAATCCAAACACGTAATACAGGTTTCGTGCACAACTATTAAGTTATCTTTCTAGTTGCCTTAGGATCAGTTTCATGCAGATATTGAATAGCCTAACGTGTCGGGCAGTGCGCCGTGCGATGTTAGAGTAAACACGGCGAGACTTACCAACTTACCATCTCCTTTCCTGTCCAAGGCAAACATTAAGGCAACTTGTTAATTCGAGCAGAGGCATGTATAAACATTCAGGAGGCAAGCATATGTAACACGATGGTCGTTTAAACATGATCGTTCAGGTGTTCTGTTGTTGCGATGCAGTGACTCGCACGCGGATAGCCGCTAAGCAAGGATGACTTATCTATATGAACATGGTCGCTGGCAAAGCCATTATGGACACTAGTCTTAAACGAGAGTAGTTTGCAACGAAAGTACAGTGGGTGCTACAAGCCATCTCGTTTAGTACAGTAGACTATACAGTAAGTTCAGCCATGGAGCGGATGGTATGCAGCGAAAGAACGGTAGGTGCTGCACACTATCTCGTCCAGTACAGTTGGCTGAAACAGTGGAGTTCCATCCGGATCGGAGCGGCCCCAGTGCCCCGGAGACCGTCCGTGGAACTATGCCTCGTTTCCGAGTTGTCCGCGACATGCAGGTCAGGGTCAGGGTCAGTTTTCCCCTTCACTAGATACTCGAGTACTGTAGAACAGGAGTACAGTGGTACAGTGGTACAGTAAAACAGTAGTACAGTGGTACAGTATTACAGGAGATGTTTGAATCATGATTCTGTACAGTGATTACTTGTCTTGATGCATTCCCCTGGTTCGGGGATGCCTTGGGTGACCTAGCGGTCCCGGATACTTGCAGGAACATTCAGGCACGGAACGACTACGTAGTAGTCTTCCGGGGTTTGGATGAAAATACGGTAACATTCAAGCAGACAAGCATGCGTTTCTAGGTACATAAGCAGGCACGTTGCTCGGGCCCAAAGGTAGTCCGAGAGATGAAACCGTTAAGGGACTTAGCATGCGAGGGTCTGAATATAAGCAGTATTTCTTTTTCCATGTTCTAGCAAGCAATATGAGTTGGGATTATTCCCTTAGCTAGGTGCGTTGGATTTATTAGCATGCAGGGGGTGATTCACCTAGCGACTAGCATAAACATTCCAGATTTTATGTGTGCTGGCTAAGCAAAGACAAGTTCACCGTAGCCACCCACCTTAGCGATGATTCGCCTCGGTAGAGCGATACGTCTGAGCGAGCCTCTGAAAGTCCAAGCCGGATTCCTGTAGGGGCAAGTCTGGATATACTTTGCTTCTTGATCGAGGCAAAGCGGGTCGGGACAGCTGCACGATTGCCGATTGAGACGGCAGTCTGCTTGAACGGAATGGGGTGTTACATCCTACCCAACTTAGAAAAAGTCTCGTCCTCGAGACTTACTAAGGACAAGCAGTAATCTAGGGTTGAGGCAATCCTAGACAAGTCGTTTGTACTTGTTCATTTGGATATTCACTTGCACAAGCGTCAAAATTAGCATATCGCTTAGACTGGATCGTGCGCACTTTCGAAGGGCCCCTCTAGCGTGAACACATCAACCAGCTTAGTGATAGCGAAGTCTCAGCACTCGAGTTTCACCTTTTCTAAGTCTTGGATGGTGCACTAGTTCAAGGCGTCCCTCGAATAGATGCATTCAACCAAACTTAGGGTTAGTGAAAATCGGACAAGCTACTAGCGATACTCTCAGGGGTTCGCACAGGTTGGCACAAAGGCCACTCGCAGCATACAACCAGACAAGCAATCATATCAATCAAAACGCATTTTGAAAGTATTTAAACTTATTGTTGGAACATCCCATCGAGGCATTGAGAGAGAGCGTGCACATAACCCACGAACGAGCTTTCGAAACAGAGATATCGAATCGAAGTCCAAAGGCGTAGAAGCCAGGCTCTGATACCAACATGTCACGCCCCGATCTCCCGCGGGCAAATCGGCCGTTCCCGCTAGGCGGGAATCACCCTCGCCAGCGCTCCCGCGGAACGATCGCTTAACCCATCCAGACGTGATGCCGCACGAGCGTGATCCACGCCCGTGCAAGGCCATGGTTCATTGGCTGGCGGCAAGAGTTCTAAGCCACAAAGTCGCACAGATTGTCCGAGTGCAGCGGAGTCATGAACGCATAGGCGATCGATAACAGGTTCACTGAGTTGACAAATATAGCGGAAGCATTGAAACACAAGTTGAAGTAAAGCAAGCTCTTTTATTGATATAAACATGTGTTACAGGCGGCGTATAGCCGAGATTACAAGTCGCTCAAGCCTCTCTCTCAGAAACATCAAGCGTGCCAAGTGGCTACAATTGTGGATGATGGTACAGGCGATGTTTAGGCGATATTCACAATATTATGTCTTGTATATGTGCTTCAGTCCCGGACGCACCGTTGCAAGGCTTCAGAGGGAACTCCTGGCCTTAGCACGCACGTTGGAGGCATCCGCACCGAACGAGGTTCTCCCGCACCCTGCATACAAACTGGTGGATTATCAGTACATTGAATGCACTGGTGGGGAAGCTACTCGCCCGCTCGACAAATCCAAACACGTAATACAGGTTCCGTGCACAACTATTAAGTTATCTTTCTAGTTGCCTTAGGATCAGTTTCATGCAGATATTGAATAGCCTAACGTGTCGGGCAGTGCGCCGTGCGATGTTAGAGGAAACACGGCGAGACTTACCAACTTACCATCTCCTTCCCTGTCCAAGGCAAACATTAAGGCAACTTGTTAATTCGAGCAGAGGCATGTATAAACATTCAGGAGGCAATCATATGCAACACGAGGGTCGTTTAAACATGATCGTTCAGGTGTTCTGTTGTTGCGATGCAGTGACTCGCACGCGGATAGCCGCTAAGCAAGGATGACTTATCTATATGAACATGGTCGCTGGCAAAGCCATTATGGACACTAGTCTTAAACGAGAGTAGTTTGCAACGAAAGTACAGTGGGTGCTACAAGCCATCTCGTTTAGTACAGTAGACTATACAGTAAGTTCAGCCATGGAGCGGATGGTATGCAGCGAAAGAACGGTAGGTGCTGCACACTATCTCGTCCAGTACAGTTGGCTGAAACAGTGGAGTTCCATCTGGATCGGAGCGGCCCCAGTGCCCCGGAGACCGTCCGTGGAACTATGCCTCGTTTTCGAGTTGTCCGCGACATGCAGGTCAGGGTCAGGGTCAGTTTTCCCCTTCACTAGATACTCGAGTACTGTAGAACAGGAGTACAGTGGTACAGTGGTACAGTAGAACAGTAGTACAGTGGTACAGTATTACAGGAGATGTTTGAATCATGATTCTGTACAGTGATTACTTGTCTTGATGCATTCCCCTGGTTCGGGGATGCCTTGGGTGACCTAGCGGCCCCGGATACTTGCAGGAACATTCAGGCACGGAACGACTACGTAGTAGTCTTTCGGGGTTTGGATGAAAACACGGTAACATTCAAGCAGACAAGCATGCATTTCTAGGTACATAAGCAGGCACGTTGCTCGGGCCCGAAGGTAGTCCGAGAGATGAAACCGTTAAGGGACTTAGCATGCGAGGGTCTGAATATAAGCAGTATTTCTTTTTCCATATTCTAGCAAGCAATATGAGTTGGGATTATTCCCTTAGTTAGGTGCGTTGGATTTATTAGTGTAAACCCCCTGATTTTTTAAAATTTTAAAATTTGGATTTTTCTCAATTTTCTGGAATTTTCTGGGATTTTTTTGTAATTAAAATCAGGGTTTTAAATATTAAATGATTTTTAATAGATATTAAACAGTATTAAAATATTATGAAAATAATATTTTTGGGTGTAAAATGAAAAATTGGACTTAGGACAATTTTTCTGGAATTTATCGGACCCCGGACCTATTTTTAAACACCTAAAACTATTTATTTAATTAATTATTTATTTATTTATTTATTTATTACTGATTTTTTTAATATTATTATCATTATTTTTTTATTTAAACCCAAACCCGGGCCCGGCCCGGCCCAGTGGGCCGAGCCCAGCAGCCCAGCCCACCCAGCCTCTGCTAGCGGGTCGGGCGGGTCCGCCCAATCCGGAACCCGCACCGACCCGGACCCGATCTCTCCTTCCCCACGCGTCCCCCTCCTCCGCGTCCACCGCCGTGCCCGCCGGGAGCTCCGCCCGCGCCTCGCCCGGTCACCTCGCCACGTTCCCCCTCCTCCGCCTCCCTCGGCCACGACAGCCCTCTCCCTCCCCTATATATATCTCCCTCCGGCCGCCCTAGCCTAACCCCATCGCCACCCGGCTCCGCCACCGTCAGCCCGCCTCCGCCGGACCTCCCCGCCGCGTCCACCGCCTGGCCTCAGCCCCCTTCCCGCCTCCCTCCTCCTCTCGACGAAGGCAGCAGCAGCGGCCACAGCAGCGCCCCCGGCCGCCCTGCGCCACCCCCGCCGCCGTCGACGAGTCCCCGCCACCGCCTCGCAGCGTGCCCCCGGACCCTCCGCCTCAGCCCGGCTGCCCTCCGCCGAAGTCCGGCGAGAAATCCGGCGAGAAATCCTTTTCCAGTGTCCTGTGTCGTGTCGGACACGGTTTTGACCCTGATTTTCGGGTCCCCTTCAGGTGCGTGTATCTTTTTGCTCGTAGCTCCGTTTTCGATTCCGCAAATTGCGTTGCGAAGCTTATATGACCCTCTCGGTGCCCGGACAAACCGTTCGGGGCATCGCGTCCTGTGGTGATCGCACACCGCGATCCAAAAAAGGAAAAACCAGACCCTGTTTCACCCCGGAACTGGGTACGCCCCGCCAAACGGGACGACTTGGTCGCGCGCGGTCTTCACAGATACGTGCGCCTCGTCGATACGGACGTGTGGGATTTCGCGGAAGCTGATTCGGGTGTGCGTGCACACCGGAATCAACGCGTATCCGCGGACATCGCCCCATATTCGTACTTTCTGGAACGTGCCCTAACTTTGTGTACACACGTCGGATCGAGACAAAACTTGCGCCATCGGACTCATAGAGATATGCTGGTCCTGTGGGTCAAGTTTGGTTCGATTCTGAGAACGTTGACGAAATCGCGTGTCGTGGGCCCCACAGGCCCCGCTCGACGGGCGATTTTGTGTTCGGCTCATCGGAATCCAATTCTGAAAGTTTCGTTGGGTTCGTATCATCGTTCCTGACCTGTTGACACTAAATTTGGTGAATTTGGAGACCTTTGACCCTGGCACGTTTTTCGGTGCAAAGCGGGCCCACATAGGGACCCCGTTTTGACCCGAAACTGCCGTTTTGCCCTTGTCTCCAAATTGGACCCAAGGACAGGCGTTTCTAGCTGATTGATATTTTCTGGATCTGATGGTGATGTTTGTTTCAGCAACCGGAGTACCGCCTGCAAATCCAACTGAAGTCAGAGCCGAAATCAGAGCCGGAACCACAGGCAAGTGTACCTCGCCAAAACTTGCAGTCTTTGCTAAATATTTCTTGGCTTAGTTATATATCAGAGGGCAAGTATACCTTGCCAACTTACAGTCTTGTTGCATATTTCCTTGTTTTAATTATAACTTGTTTTAACTGCTTAACCTAGGAACGTGTGACGTACCTAGTGTCCGATCATAGTCGGGTGCCAACACCGTACGCGGTGTTGGGTACGTCATTTAGATATGGATATTCGATACTCTTACTCTTGGTACTTGCCCTATCAAGTACAACAAAACTCAGGACACTTGACACTATTCATGAGACAGAATCCTCTTGAGATATTCACGATGATTCTGTATAGGATACAGGTTATGACATGGACAGTTTATTCCTAGACATTATATGACCGCTGCATTAGTTATGATCTTGCGTGTCATGGACATGAGACGTGTGATTACATTGGGTGGGGAGAGACACACAGGCTACAGGCTGTTTTCATATATATATACTATTAGTGTGAGGTCGTAGACTCTCCAGCAGAGCTAGACCCTTTACGTGTTATTACTGCTACCGGCTCCCCGACACAGAGCTTGTAGCGGTCTCAGCCTGAGTTCTAGTGATGCTCTTAACTTGCATTTATCACTTAGCTGGTTACATAGATTACCCTGCTGTTTTATTTAATTCTGCTGCACTGCTTATATTTTGGCTTGTATTATCTGTACCTTGTTATGTCCCCTGAGGACCTGGAATGGACTATGTCCCCAGGTATAGCTGAAGAGATCCATCCAGAGATATCCCGTACCAGAGCACTTCCAGGAGCTGTACCAGGACCTGAAGACGAGCTCGCACCAGAGGACTTCTCCTGAGCATTGGCCGTATGTAGTCATTTATTTCTCTTTCCAGTTCCTTTATTTCCTGTCTATTGGCATTGATGTATCAGACATATTCTCGGATTGTTTCCCGAGACATTTATTTGAGATTTGATAGTTATTTCTATTTGCATTACTCTGGCATTTAATCTGTGATTATCTGTTGTGGATAAGATTAGAATAATCCGTGACCGGTATCATTGGTTCTATTTACTGTTAGACTACAGCTTAAGCATGCCCTGATGGATCCATTAAATTGGGTTGTCCATCGGTGCGTGCTGCTGGCCATTGCCGCGCTTCTCTAGTTGTCACGCCCCAGTCCCAAAATACGTAGGACTAGGATACGTAACCGTGCCAGCCGCCCGTATATATAGCAACTCCAATATATGGAAACCATATATACGTGCGTACGCTGTATAATGAACAACATAGTTCACCAGTGGTATAGTTAATCACAAGTCACAGGTAATATCTAAATCTCATCCACAGAAGTCAAATATGAATAAATAATAACCATGTAACTAGATCTCAATACAGATATCTAAGAATGACAGTCAGATGAAATCAAATCTACTGTCCAAAAAGAATATAAAAAGAACCAGAATACACACCATAAAGAACAACATCTGACAATCACGAGGCTCGAAGAGAAGACCTCCTCGGAGCATAAGTAGCCTATCCGGATCTGTGCTCCTGCGAGTACTCAAGAACAAATACACCTGGCAGGGGACCAGGTCCTCAGAGGGACATAGCAAGATACAGAAAAATGACATGCCATAATGTAAATACTGAATAAATAAATGGGGTGTGCTATCCATCTAAGTGAATGCAATTTAAAGACCTTGTAGTACGCATGGGAATGTGTCGGCTAGACATATGCTGACGTAATTCACCAATCGTCATGACCGGCTAGTATATGCCACATATGCCCCCGTCGCAAGGGCACAAGCAGTACCCCATCCTCCTCGGAGCATGGTAACGGAAACAAGAAAACCAATACCCCATCTCCGAGCAGCATGGTATCAGGCAACAGGAATACCCCATCTCCGAAGAGTATGGTATCAGGCAACAGGAATACCCCATCTCCGAAGAGTATGGTATCAGGCAACAGGAATATATAAGGAGGGGGTGTCCCATACGTCTACTAGTATCTTTCCCGCCCAATACAGATGTACAAGTCGTGAAAACGACGTGGACACCTCCTACTATGATGCAAGTCTCAATAAAATAACAACTGACCTAAATACCGCTACACGTGTTGCTCACACTGATGGCCAGTCGCGCATGAGGCACGCGTCCCTACATGTACTCACTCTGTGACGTGTAATGATACGTGTCAAGGCCTGGGAAGTTATATCAATAACTTCACAACTTTAGGTGGGTCTACTAGACACTAGGTCAGACACAAGTCCTAACGTCAACGCCATCGTTGACTGCACCCGAGCTTTCTCGGACGCGCACATTTATATAATATTAAAACATGTAACTAACAATAACTGAATTTAAACAGTACAACAAGGCAAGGTATACTTGCCTGGCAAGAGAGCTGCAAAATATAACGTCCAGATGTCAAGTGCCAAAAGTCAGAAACAATAGCCTCAGAATAAATGTCTTCGGATGCTGAAATAAACATCACTAACAGTCTCAGAAAATATCAAATAGCTAGAAACGCCTGTCCTTAAGTCCAATTTGGACACAGGGGCAAAAATGACAGTTTCCGGTCAAAGCGGGGTCCACATGTGGGCCCACTTTGCACCGAAAAACGTGTCAGGGTCAAAGGTCTCCAAATTTGCCAAACTTAGTGTCCACAAGTCCAGAACGTCGATACGAACCCAACGGAACTTCCAGAATTGGATTCCGGTGAGCCGGTCATAAAATCACCCGTCAAGTGGAACCGGTGGGGCCCACGATACGCGATTTTGTCAACGTTCTCAGAATCGAACCAAACTTGGCTCACAGGACCAGCGTATCGCTATGAGTCCGATGGTGCAAGTTTCGTCTCGATCCGACGTGTGTACACAAAGTTGCAGCGTGTTCCAGAACTGACGGATACGGGACGGTGTCGGCGGATACGCGTTGATTCCGGTGTGCACGCACATCCAAATCAACTTCTCCGAATTCCTACACGTCCGTATCAACGTCGCGCACGTTTTGGTAAAGACCGCGTGCGACCAAGTCGTCCCGTTTGGCGGGGCGTACCCAGTTCCGGGGTGAATCGGGTCGTTGTTTTTCCTGTATTTGGATCGCGTGCCGCGATCACCACAGGACGCGATGCTCCGAGCGGGTTGCACGGGCACCGAGGTGGTTACACAGTCTACGAGATGCAACAGACGGAATCGAAAACGAGTAAACGAGCAGAGAGAAACAGTTACCTGAACGGAGCTCCGAAAAATCGAATTTTCGTGTCCGTGTCGACATGAAGGGGCCGTGTCCTGACCGTGTCCATGTCCACGGCAGCCCTAGGGTCGCTGGAGACTGGCCGGGGCGGCTCGTTGGAGGAGGGCGACTCGCTGGAGGAGGCGCTGGAAGAGGGTCGGCTCGCCGCTCCGGCGAGGTCGGGGTCAGGAAGGGCTCGGGTGGGGGAAAGAACGAGAAGAGGAGGAGGAGATCGGGAAGGGGAAGAGGGGATGGTGGTGGCGGGCTCAGCGGGGGGGGTCGGGGTCGGAGCTCGCCGGCGGTCGGGTGGCGGAGACGGCCGCCGCGGGGGAGGGAAATGGCTGGGAGGGGAGAGGGAAGGAAGAGCTAGGGAGAGAGAGAGCGGGGAGGAGAGAGAGAGCCAGGGGGGGCTCCGGCGGAGCGGCTCCGGCGGGGCTCGCCGCTCCGGCCGCGGGGTGCGTCGCCGCCGGCCAGGGGGGGCCGGTCGGCTGCGGGCTAGGGTCAGGGAAGGGTTTGGGTTTTTTCTTTTTGTTTTTTTCTTTTTTCTTTTCTTTTTCTTTTATAAAAGAATTAATTATTAAAATAAGAAAAATATCTAAAGATATTTTTGGGATATTTTAAGGATATTTTGGGATATTTTTGGGATCTTTTCGGGTGGGTCTCGCGTCCAAATGGACGGCGCAGGTTCACCGGCCAATGAGGGAGGTGACACCTCGCTCTGCAATTTGCAAGAAAGTCCCTATAATTTCATAAATTGCATAATAGTCCTATTTCGGGAATTTGCGCAATTTACGAAATTGTCTGGAAAACACCCGATTCCTGAAAATGCTAAAATTCACATAATTGAAGGAAAAAGCTGTGTGAGGGTCCCGAGGGGGTGGGGGTGAGTCTGGGCAGGGGTTGGGTCTGGTTTCTGGGTGATACGGGTCATCGTATTTATTAATAAATAAATACTGCGCACGGTGTTCTCTAATTATTTAGAGGCAGTTAGGGTCATAATTTTTCTACGGTGTCAATACACTAAATGTAGTATACTCAGTGTAGAAAATTAACGTATTTTTGTTTGGGCAAAACGGGTGTATGTTGGGCCTCAAATCTCTATTGGTACAGAGGTGGGTAAAGAGCAGGAAATAAAATAGGAAATAAATACGGACTTTTGTAACGATAGTTGTGCGTCTCAAACGAGGCTCAAAATAAAGCATCTGGGAGTTGCACAAAATTCAGAAAAATAGTCTAGCATGTCTATGACAGGTATGTGAATTTTGTTCGGGGATAACAGTCAAGGTAAAGCTCCAAATAATTAGGTGACGGACAGGTGCACAAGTCAACAAGATGTGTAAGCAAAATAAATTAAAATATTGCCATAAATCCTAAATTGTTAAAATAATCCTAGAAATACTGAAATCTGGTCGAGGGGGTTTACAATCTACCCAACTTATAAAAATTTCGTCCTCGAAATTAAAACTAAGCCATGGTAGAAGTCAAGGATGGCAATAGATATAATTTAACAGAGTAATTTATATCTTGGGTTACGAATAGGTTCGAAAACGTTTACGCATGTCGTCCACACGCTTCCAAGTAGATTCTCCTGGCGCGACATGCTTTCATGCCACGCAGACCAAGGGAATAGACTGATTTCTCAAAATCTTTTCTCGGTGATCAAGGATTCCCACGGGTTGCTCTTGATACGACACGCTCGGCCTAATGGCGATCTACGAATGGTTGAGAACCTGACTACTGTCTGTCACATATCGCCTGAGTTGCGATACGTGGAATACATCAAGTACTCTCTCAAGTGAAGGTGGTAGCGCAAGTTGATTTGCCACTACTTGCACTCTTTCTAGCACGTCAATGGTCCAACATATCTTGGACTCAACTTGCTGCGTCCTCCGAATCGAATGGTGTCTCTAGTAGGTGATATCCTCAAGATGACATGATCGTCCTCTTTGAATTCCAAGGGACGATGATGATGGTCTGTCTACTACTGTTGTCTGTCTTGCACTGCTCGCAAGTGTCCTTGTATTACTTAATTGTCTCTACGAGGTTGACCACCAATTCTGGTCACGCGAATCCTTGTCTGGTAAAATGCTGACTGGTATGCCATACAATCTTACGATTTGCCTCATATAAGTATTGTCTTTATAGCTTCAGAGTAATTACGACGGTTGCAAGTTCCAAATTCTTCTCATGTACTCATAATTGTTTAGATGCATATGTCATTACCTTGCCATCCTGTATTAATACGCATCCCAAACTTTCTCCTGATGCGTCTGTAGATCACAACCGCCTGATACGGATGGAATAGTCAATACGGGTGCTGTGGTCAGTCGCTTCTTCAACTCCTCGAAAGCGGCTTGACACTCGTTGGTCCATAGGAATTCTTAATCCTAATAAGTCAACCTAGTCATAGGTGCCGCTATCCATTCAGGAGTTAATCAATTGTTCATCCAGGTAAAAATCCATTTAGACTCCTGATAATAAAATGTTACATCCTTTATCGTAACACTTGATTCTGAATTTGACCCGAGTTACGAGGCAAAATAAAAATTTCATGCTGCCATAGTGGCGCACGTATCAGGTACGTAAGTAGGTAGTGAAGGTCATCTAAAGGTAGCACAGTTTAAAACTGCAATCTATTCTACTAATAGGGTTTGGTAATTACCCAAGAAACAAATAAAAAAATGGCTACAGAAACAATACACTTTTCGTATTTATACTAAGCACGAGGTTTCGTTCTTCCGAGATAAGGGAAGACGGAAAACAGTAATCAAGAGTTCAAGGGGAAGGTAATAGATTAGAAGTGTGGGGGTCAATGCGTTTAAAGAATTCAATGGGATTTGTCAAAGCAGTTGTGGATTGAAATATTATTTTTGGTAATTCCTATTCACCTGCTCGTATCAGTACAGTCACGTAACTGATACGATATGCTTAGACATATCTAGAGGGCAAGTACATCTGTCTACTAATCACTATATATCTCAATCCACCTAAAGTAGTTATGCGAAGGGCGAATCAAAATGCACTAGGGTTGATCAGACCGTAATACACTGATTCTGAATAGACAATTGTATTAGTGGGGTGGATCAGGCTCCAATAACACATGTGTCATGAACAAGCTCGATAAAGAATAAGCTTGCAAAACTAGGCTATAATAGCATCATAAGTCAAGGTAGGACAGCAATTTTAAGTATGCTAGATTATGATGAGAGAAATTACAAACAATCCACAATCACAAAAAAATAAGACTCTACAATCTCTACAGTTAATATTTTAAATCCTTGACTAAGTCGCTAGTTGACCCAAAAGAGGTATGGCCTTCTAAGTTCTACAATCTTAATATACATAATAGGTTGTCTGTCTAAAACAGAGATTTCAAGAAAGTCCGCGTAAAGTAGGGGTTCGAGGTTGTCTGCGTAAAGCAGAGACAAAATAAATTGGCGTAGGGTAGAAATCTGAAACTGTCTGCGTAAAACAGAATTTCAAATTGTCTAGCGCAAGGTAGGGATCCAAAGTAGTTTGGCGTAAATCAGGGATTCAAACTATTGGCGTAAACTAGGCTTCAGAGTTATCTGCGTAAAACAGGGAAGCGTAAGGTAGAGCTTCAGAGCTGTCCACGTAAAAAGTCTGTGCGTACAGTATGCGTGAAAGTCTGCGCGTAAAAGTTTTGCGCTAAAATCTGCGCAAAAATATCTCCTGTGTAAAGTCTAGCATTCGTCGCAGCGTAAAGTTGTACGAGTAACTCATGAGTTTGTCAGTTGAATTAGTGAATCCTGACATCTGACAAAAGTACTTGTACAACGATCGAGTGGATGGTTTGATGATGGTTTTGCACGGGGGACCCAGGTTGTCGTCTAGTGAATGATTGGATACAAGTCATTTTTACGCTCGAGGTGAGACAAGATCAGATGTCCTGTCAGAAATCTGTTTCTTTTTGCACAGGCTCGAGGTGTATCTCTGCATTTTAATGCACGAGATTGGGTCAACTGGGGAAAGCTAAGGCCGTAATAAATACGCCAACATCATATTCTATCTTTATGTTACGCCTAATCAGGTTACTCTACGTTGGTTATCTATTAGTCAGGAATTATCAGGTTTAAGCAGGGCAGTTGCCTACGTGGCTCTCATGACATGTCCTACGCAGGATAAGGAATACTAAATGAAAGTGGATAGCAGTTATTATAACTGCAGCGTAAAGGAGATAATCTTCTGCGTAATTGGTTTTTATGCTAACTAGGCAGTGGTTTGGCTCTTACGCTAACAACGGTCAAATGGGTTTTACGCCAACAAGGGTAAAGGGTCTCTGGCGTAAATTCTGGTTTATCCAAACATAGGTTGAGGTTTAGTCTTAGTATTTAACCTTAGGTTTCTATTGGTTTCTTAAGACTAGGGTTAACACTATGGTCAAGTCTCTAACTAATCCTAGTAGTGTTTATACTACTCTCAAATCATACATAAATATGTCAAGGGATAATGATAATTTAATCTATAGGTAGTGGTGCTAGGGTTCACTAGGTAATATTGAAGACTAGGGTTTACTTAGTAGTCTATACTTAGGAATGTGTTAAAGCCCTAGTTGAATTCTAAGTAGGAATATTATCCTAATTATCATTCTATTAACAGGGATTCCTATATTCTAGCAGGGGCTATATTTAAGGAATTCTCAGGGAAGCACATGAATCAAGCAGGATGCAATTTTGTAAGTAGGACAGACTGGAAGGGAGATTAAGTCATAGTAAATTTTGGATGAGATTCTATATTCTAATCCTAGGTGCAGGCTTGCTCGGTACAGTGACGTAACCGAGACAATATGCTCTGAGACGCAGGCTTGCTCGGTACAGTAACGTAACCGAGACAATATGCTCTCGACCTGCATGGGCCACCACTAAAAACACTGTCACGCCCCAGTCCCAAAATACGTAGGACTAGGATACGTAACCGTGCCAGCCGCCCGTATATATAGCAACTCCAATATATGGAAACCATATATACGTGCGTACGCTGTATAATGAACAACATAGTTCACCAGTGGTATAGTTAATCACAAGTCACAGGTAATATCTAAATCTCATCCACAGAAGTCAAATATGAATAAATAATAACCATGTAACTAGATCTCAATACAGATATCTAAGAATGACAGTCAGATGAAATCAAATCTACTGTCGAAAAAGAATATAAAAAGAACCAGAATACACACCATAAAGAACAACATCTGACAATCACGAGGCTCGAAGAGAAGACCTCCTCGGAGCATAAGTAGCCTATCCGGATCTGTGCTCCTGCGAGTACTCAAGAACAAATACACCTGGCAGGGGACCAGGTCCTCAGAGGGACATAGCAAGATACAGAAAAATGACATGCCATAATGTAAATACTGAATAAATAAATGGGGTGTGCTATCCATCTAAGTGAATGCAATTTAAAGACCTTGTAGTACGCATGGGAATGTGTCGGCTAGACATATGCTGACGTAATTCACCAATCGTCATGACCGGCTAGTATATGCCACATATGCCCCCGTCGCAAGGGCACAAGCAGTACCCCATCCTCCTCGGAGCATGGTAACGGAAACAAGAAAACCAATACCCCATCTCCGAGCAGCATGGTATCAGGCAACAGGAATACCCCATCTCCGAAGAGTATGGTATCAGGCAACAGGAATACCCCATCTCCGAAGAGTATGGTATCAGGCAACAGGAATATATAAGGAGGGGGTGTCCCATACGTCTACTAGTATCTTTCCCGCCCAATACAGATGTACAAGTCGTGAAAACGACGTGGACACCTCCTACTATGATGCAAGTCTCAATAAAATAACAACTGACCTAAATACCGCTACACGTGTTGCTCACACTGATGGCCAGTCGCGCATGAGGCACGCGTCCCTACATGTACTCACTCTGTGACGTGTAATGATACGTGTCAAGGCCTGGGAAGTTATATCAATAACTTCACAACTTTAGGTGGGTCTACTAGACACTAGGTCAGACACAAGTCCTAACGTCAACGCCATCGTTGACTGCACCCGAGCTTTCTCGGACGCGCACATTTATATAATATTAAAACATGTAACTAACAATAACTGAATTTAAACAGTACAACAAGGCAAGGTATACTTGCCTGGCAAGAGAGCTGCAAAATATAACGTCCAGATGTCAAGTGCCAAAAGTCAGAAACAATAGCCTCAGAATAAATGTCTCCGGATGCTGAAATAAACATCACTAACAGTCTCAGAAAATATCAAATAGCTAGAAACGCCTGTCCTTAAGTCCAATTTGGACACAGGGGCAAAAATGACAGTTTCCGGTCAAAGCGGGGTCCACATGTGGGCCCACTTTGCACCGAAAAACGTGTCAGGGTCAAAGGTCTCCAAATTTGCCAAACTTAGTGTCCACAAGTCCAGAACGTCGATACGAACCCAACGGAACTTCCAGAATTGGATTCCGGTGAGCCGGTCATAAAATCACCCGTCAAGTGGAACCGGTGGGGCCCACGATACGCGATTTTGTCAACGTTCTCAGAATCGAACCAAACTTGGCTCACAGGACCAGCGTATCGCTACGAGTCCGATGGTGCAAGTTTCGTCTCGATCCGACGTGTGTACACAAAGTTGCAGCGTGTTCCAGAACTGACGGATACGGGACGGTGTCGGCGGATACGCGTTGATTCCGGTGTGCACGCACATCCAAATCAACTTCTCCGAATTCCTACACGTCCGTATCAACGTCGCGCACGTTTTGGTAAAGACCGCGTGCGACCAAGTCGTCCCGTTTGGCGGGGCGTACCCAGTTCCGGGGTGAATCGGGTCGTTGTTTTTCCTGTATTTGGATCGCGTGCCGCGATCACCACAGGACGCGATGCTCCGAGCGGGTTGCACGGGCACCGAGGTGGTTACACAGTCTACGAGATGCAACAGACGGAATCGAAAACGAGTAAACGAGCAGAGAGAAACAGTTACCTGAACGGAGCTCCGAAAAATCGAATTTTCGTGTCCGTGTCGACATGAAGGGGCCGTGTCCTGACCGTGTCCATGTCCACGGCAGCCCTAGGGTCGCTGGAGACTGGCCGGGGCGGCTCGTTGGAGGAGGGCGACTCGCTGGAGGAGGCGCTGGAAGAGGGTCGGCTCGCCGCTCCGGCGAGGTCGGGGTCAGGAAGGGCTCGGGTGGGGGAAAGAACGAGAAGAGGAGGAGGAGATCGGGAAGGGGAAGAGGGGATGGTGGTGGCGGGCTCAGCGGGGGGGGTCGGGGTCGGAGCTCGCCGGCGGTCGGGTGGCGGAGACGGCCGCCGCGGGGGAGGGAAATGGCTGGGAGGGGAGAGGGAAGGAAGAGCTAGGGAGAGAGAGAGCGGGGAGGAGAGAGAGAGCCAGGGGGGGCTCCGGCGGAGCGGCTCCGGCGGGGCTCGCCGCTCCGGCCGCGGGGTGCGTCGCCGCCGGCCAGGGGGGGCCGGTCGGCTGCGGGCTAGGGTCAGGGAAGGGTTTGGGTTTTTTCTTTTTGTTTTTTTCTTTTTTCTTTTCTTTTTCTTTTATAAAAGAATTAATTATTAAAATAAGAAAAATATCTAAAGATATTTTTGGGATATTTTAAGGATATTTTGGGATATTTTTGGGATCTTTTCGGGTGGGTCTCGCGTCCAAATGGACGGCGCAGGTTCACCGGCCAATGAGGGGGGTGACACCTCGCTCTGCAATTTGCAAGAAAGTCCCTATAATTTCATAAATTGCATAATAGTCCTATTTCGGGAATTTGCGCAATTTACGAAATTGTCTGGAAAACACCCGATTCCTGAAAATGCTAAAATTCACATAATTGAAGGAAAAAGCTGTGTGAGGGTCCCGAGGGGGTGGGGGTGAGTCTGGGCAGGGGTTGGGTCTGGTTTCTGGGTGATACGGGTCATCGTATTTATTAATAAATAAATACTGCGCACGGTGTTCTCTAATTATTTAGAGGCAGTTAGGGTCATAATTTTTCTACGGTGTCAATACACTAAATGTAGTATACTCAGTGTAGAAAATTAACGTATTTTTGTTTGGGCAAAACGGGTGTATGTTGGGCCTCAAATCTCTATTGGTACAGAGGTGGGTAAAGAGCAGGAAATAAAATAGGAAATAAATACGGACTTTTGTAACGATAGTTGTGCGTCTCAAACGAGGCTCAAAATAAAGCATCTGGGAGTTGCACAAAATTCAGAAAAATAGTCTAGCATGTCTATGACAGGTATGTGAATTTTGTTCGGGGATAACAGTCAAGGTAAAGCTCCAAATAATTAGGTGACGGACAGGTGCACAAGTCAACAAGATGTGTAAGCAAAATAAATTAAAATATTGCCATAAATCCTAAATTGTTAAAATAATCCTAGAAATACTGAAATCTGGTCGAGGGGGTTTACACTAGTCCCTCGGCATTTTGGGACTGGGGCGTGACAATTAGCATGCAGGGGGTGATTCACCTAGCGACTAGCATAAACATTGCAGATTTTATGTGTGCTGGCTAAGCAAAGACAAGTTCACCGTAGCCACCCACCTTAGCGATGATTCGCCTCGGTAGAGCGATACGTCTGAGCCGGATTCCTGTAGGGGCAAGTCTGGATATACTTTGCTTCTTGATCGAGGCAAAGCGGGTCGGGACAGCTGCACGATTGCCGATTGAGACGGTAGTCCGCTTGAACGGAATGTGGTGTTACAGAGGAGCCGTAGGAGGAGCTCTGGAAAGAACCGACGGCTGGAATGCCAACGATCCAGTCCCGTACACGTTGTCGCCTTTCTCTCCCGACAACTAGTATCCACCGATCGATTCTCTCAGTCGACGTACTGCTCTCAGCCCCACCCTCCAACGTCTCATACGTCTCCTACATTTATTTATGTAAATAGATTTAGATATCGTAGGTTAGGATTAATCTTTTTATTGACTACAACTAAGGTTAGGTTTAGAGTTAAGTTTAGATATCGTAGGTTAGGTTTAGAGTTAAGGTTTTTGGATATCATAAGTAATAATATTAAAGTTAAGGTTAGATTTTTAGGGTAAACAAATATAGTTAAATTATAAAAAGAATGTAATTAAATTTCGTTGACAAAATTTTATAAACGCAACTTACGTATGCTTTTGCTGTTCGCTCATCTATAAAATTTCCATCCTTCTTCCTTTTGTGCGTCCTTTGGAAGATTACGGAGAAGTCGATGGTCTTCGGGTCTCCCCCGGCTCTGATGGCCTCCTCGCACTGTAAAAATTAAGTAATTAATTAATAAGAAAAATAAGAATTATTAAAAATCGATCTAGCAAAAAATTATAATACTGACCATCCATCGAAAATGCTCAACGGTCGGAATGGATCCACCCGTGTGGAGACCGCCCTTAGCACGGGACGCTATTGCCTTCTTGCACTTGGCAATATAGGTCGGGGCCTCCATCTTCTCCTTCATCTTGTCACGTTCCAGTCTCAAAATACCGAGGAACTAGACACGTGGCAATGACCAGCAGCACACACCGATGGACAAACTCAATTTAATGGACCCATCCGGGTGTACTTAAGCTGTAATACAACAATAAGGGTCTATGATACTAATCCCATCCACAGAAATGAATACAATCAATATGAAATATAAATCAACATCAAATCTCAATAAAACATATCTCGGGGAACAACCCGATAATAAGTCTGATACAACAGTCATTAGACAAGAAATAAAGAGTATAACAACAACAAAGACTGAGTATAGATAAAGCAGATACTCAGGAGAAATCCTCGACGATCACCTCGTCTTCTGGTACTGGTACTACTCCAACGTCTGCTCCTGTCCCATAAACCTCGGGTAGATCTCCTTTGCTAAACCTGGGGATATAATCCGGATTCCAGCTCCTCAGGGGACATAGCAAGGTATAAGAATAACTCAAGCCAAATAAATGCAGTACAATAATAAATGAATAGGGTAAACTATATAACTAGCTATGTGATATGCAAGTGAGAGCATTAATCATACTCAGGCTGAAACTACCATAGGCTCTGTGTCGGAGAAACCCATAGCAGCATTTATCTCGAAGGGCCAGAACTTGTACCAAAGCTCTGTGTCAGAGTCTAAGGCACCTCAATAAAACTACATATATATAATATAATCAGCCTTTAATATGGTAATACTCTCCCCACCCAATATAATCACACGTCTCATGTCCACGACATCTCATGTCCATGTCACGCAAGATCATGACCTCTAATTGATGCAGTGAGTCATAATGATAGCTACGCATATAAAAATCTATGTCACGAATCATGTAACCTATACAGAATCACCATGAATCATCTGGTTGCTGAAATAAATATTACCATCATGTTCAGAAGATATCAAATAGCTAGAATTGCTTGTCCATAAGTCCAATTTGAACACAGGGGCAAAAGTGACAGTTTTTGGTCAAAGCGGGGTCCACATGTGGCCCACTTCGCACCGAAAAATGTGCCAGAGATAAAATTCTCCAAATTTGTCAAACTTAGTGTCTACAAGTCCAGAACGACGATACGAACCCAACGGAATATCTAGAACTGGATTCCGATGAGCCGATCATAAAATCGCCCGTCAAGTGGAGCCGTGGGGCCCACGATACGGAATTTTGTCAACGTTCTCAGAATCGAACCAAACTTGGGTCACATGACCAGCGTATTGCTACGAGTCCGATGGCGCAAGTTTTGTTTTGATACGACGAGCGTACACGAAGTTACAACGAGTTTCAGAATATGGTCGATACGGGGTGCTGTCGACGGATACGTGTTGATTTCGGTGTGCACGCACATCCAAATCAACTTCAGCAAAATCTCACACGTCGGTATTGACGGCACGCACCTTTCAGTGAAGTTCACACATGACCAAGTCACCTCGTTTAGCGGGACGCACCCAGTTCCGGAAAAATAAGGGTTTTAAATAACCAATCTTTTGGTCATTTTTACCCTCAAAAATATTACAAACTACAGCTCAATAAATTGAACTAAAAATAGGGTTTAAAACTTGGTTAAGTGGTCTAAATAACTGCAAGCAAGTTTTGAAAATATTTATCAAGTTGGTCGCAAAACGGTCGTGAATTGGGGAGTTCGGGACAATTTCTGATTTTCAGAAATTGGGAGTTTATTTTCCTGATTTTGCGTCGCAGTTTGCGATCAACACAGGACACGATACCCCAAACGAGTTACACGGGGTTCGAGAGGGTCACGCAGGGTACGCGTTACAGCAGACAGTTCAAAAAATGAGGCGGCGAGGAGAGAAAAGCACTCACCTGAACAGGGGTAGGTATCGACTGTGCTTCGCATATACGCGGGGAGGCGCAACGGTGCTCGGCCTGCCGGTGGCGCTGTGCTCGTCGTGGTGGGGTTGCTGACAGCGACGGAGGTCGTGGGTTATCGCTGGAGTCACCGGAGGCTTGGGGCGGAGGCGTCGTCGGTGTTGGCGGTGGCAGGGAAGCTCGGCGGTGGCAGGGGATGACAGCGGCGGTTAGGGGCGGCCGAGAGTGGCGAAGAGGAGTGGCTGGGGAGTCGAGATGGGGGTTGACGGGGACAACGGGGGTTCGTCAGAGGCCGCGACGGAGGGGGAAGCAGCGGAGGAGTGGTGGCGGTGGTGGATGAAGGGCTGCGGGGGTTTCGTCGGGTTTATATAGGCTTGGCCCCGGCGGTTGCAGGGAGGTGGAAAGTTGGTCGGTAGCGGAAGGCGAAGCGAGGGGTCACCGCGGGGAGGTGAACGGGTCGGCGGCGGCGGGTGAAACGGCCGGCAGAGGGGGAGGCAAGCAGTCGGCATACAGGGGGTCGGGGAACGGTTGAATTAGGGATTGCTATAGTGTAATAGTTAATGGGTCGGGTCAGGTTGGCGGGTACGGGTATGGGTCCGACCCGACCCGCTAAGGTTGGTTAGTGGGTTCGGTTCAGGTTGGTTTGGTTTATTAATAAATCGGTTTAATCTGGTTCAGTCTGGTTCAATTAAAATATTAAATTTTTTTAGGTCTTTAAAAATAGTTCTGGGATCCAATAAATTTCAGAAAAATTACAGTAAGTCTAAGATTTTATTTTACACCCAAAAATATTATTTTTATAATATTTTAATATTTAGTTTAATACTTAAAAATATTTAATTTAGAAGAATATTTATTTTAATTAGTTAAAAATTACAAAAAATTTCCGAAAATTTATTTTTAAATTTTGAAAAATTCGGGTGTTTACACATCTTCTCCCAGAACTCCTCCTTGATCCACTCATTGCGAAGATCCCCTGAATGGGACGCCAGCGCCTTCTGATCATTGATCATATCCTTGAACCTTTTGCTGGCGACGGTCTCATAGTACTTTCGGATCGCAGACTCTCTATGATCCGGCCACCAGTACTTCTTCTGCAAATTCAAAAAATATTTTTTAGCATTTTAATCATAAAATTATATATTATTCTAAATAAAAATATTATACATACCCGCATCATATCCAACCAAATGAAGCGTCGATCCAGCGGGATGTCACTAAAGTTGATATAAGGGCCATGAAAGTTCTCCCGCATGACGTTCCCCAGATCATTGTCAGCCTTGGTCGGAAAGAACCTGAAATAAATAAACAATATACAATTAGAATAAAAAGGAATAAATAAATAAATGTATGAATTGACAATAAGTACTTACGTCGCTCCATCGGCCCACAGCTCGGGACGATCGATTTTGGCTGGCCGCTCTGGTAGAGTAAGGGGATCTACAAATTCTGGACGACGGACATATACTCCGTGCTCCACCAAGAGGCCTGGATATGGATTTGCTCCGGTAGGAGTAACTAGTGGAGTAGTCGGTGTACTAGTAGTCGCAGTAGTTGCAGGAGTAGTGGCAGGGGTAGAAGCTGAGGGAAGCCCGGGAGATGGAGTAGCTCCCCCTACCGATGAACGAGTACATGGCGGGGATAAACCATCATCGGCATCTATGAACTCTTCCTTTGATGGTCCTGTGCGACCTGCATCCGGAGTAGCTGGAGGATGCTGGGAAGACGATCCTCTATGAAACTGTCGTCGTGATCGTCCTCGTCCCGCTATAGATAAATCTGACAGTAAATAATATATGGTGTTAGAAACAAATAAAAATAGTGACATCAAGACATCATAAAGTAATGGATGGTGTGGTAAAACAAATAAATACTAATGTGATGATGAAATAAATAATAAATGTGTCATTAAATAAATAAATAATCTATGCTAATGTAAGGCTCATCCCCGGTCCCAATTTCTAGATTCAGAATTTAGAAGCTCATTTGGTTGAATAGTAAGCTCCATCCCTAGTTCCAATTTCTAGATTTTTTGTCCATTCCCACCCAGTGGACCTAAGGCTTGGGCCTTCCAATTTCTAGATTCTAGATTGTAGGAACTTGTTTTGTAGAATAGTAAGTCCTAATTTGGAGCTCCACTTTCTAGATTTTAGATTTTACATTATTTTGTTCCCACTTTAATTTTTTGACCAAACAATCTTTGGGACTTAGAGCACACTTTATCATTCCCTACTATTTTCATACAAATCCAACCCATACTATATTTACCTTCTTTTTTTTTTAATTTTGGGCCTCAAGTTCCATTTTAGAGGAATTAAGAAATTAGCTAATATAAGAGGAAACTAGTATCGGTTCCTGAATTCCTCAACCAAGAGTTTTTTTTTTTTGTTGAAATTACTAGATGTGGTTGTAGCTATTGTGGACTAATTTTCTCATGAGCAATTTAGGCCAAGAAAATTGTATTTCAGGAATTAGGAGCTAATCTCCCTGATTCCACTATCCTGAAATTATCATGAAGTTTAAATCTATCCAATACTACGAAAGCTCTTTACAGTAAATAGAGCATACCTAGACATAGACCTTTATATAATCAGTGTGACTAAAACATCTCATACAACCTTTGTGTTCTGTTGCCAATGCCCTTTTATCGGATTTTAAATTGTTCTGATGCCGTATTTTTTTGGAATACATCTTCATGAAGCATTCTATCATGGTCTGTCATGCAATTTTTCAACTATAGATTTTAAGTTGGAAGACTTAAGTTAATAACAAAACTAGCACAATATTCAAATATGTTCTTTTGTTTTTAAGGTGAGACATGTCTTACCAAATGCAATGAACTCAAATGTATATCAGTCTCACATTATCCTTTTCAAATCAACTAGATTAGGAATGAAACTTTTAATAACAAGTCAGGTATGTAAAGTAGAAAGAGAGGGTCTTGGAGCTTGTATTTGTTGGGAAGATAGCTAATCTTTATAATACAACTATTGATTTTCTAGCAATAGCTTACCTAAGAAAGTAAACAGATGTTAAAAGAACTGAAAAACCAAGAGGGACAAGAGAAGCAGGGGTAGAATTAAAAAGTGTTGGGAGACATGGCTTCTTTACAAAATGTAGCATCAACAAACCTGACTTGAAATGGACCAAGTGGCTCTAGGTCATGAAGAAAACACTGTTAGTCTTGTATCCTACTACAAAATTTTTTGTCATGATATAAAAGTAGATGAAATAATTTGACAAAACAATGTTGAAAAAAGAAGAAATGCTTTTAGACGGTAGTAAATTTGATTTAGATTGTCAAATTGAAAATTAGATTTATAGTTTATGTTTCAATATCCAAACTACAATTTCGATTATGGAACTTCCGAATAATTTTTTTGTTTAAGTTTTTTTAGGGCATTTAAGTAAAGCTCAGGGTAAATTAAAATCATGGCTCCGTCCTTGGCTGCAGCCGTTCTATTTTAGGTTCAACCTAATGTAGGTAAATATACTTTTACACCCCCTCTTTATATATCTGCACATAAGTCCGTTGGTATATTATAGTATATACCCTCAAATATATATATAAAACCCTCTCCTCCGCCTCCTCCCTGCTCCTCCGTTCCCGGCGTCCCCTCGCCCAGCCCCATCCGCTCTCCGCCTCCCGCAGCAACCCGCAGAGCCGCCCTCGGCCAGCTTCCCTCGACTCCCTCTCTCCCTCCGCCACCGCCTCCAGTGAGCCGCTCCGCCTCCCTCCCTCGAGCAGCAACCCCTCCAGCAGCCCCCTCGACAACCGCAGCCCCGGCCGCCCGCCTCCACCAGCACAGCCCGCTGCCAGAACCCCTCCGCTCCGCTCCGCCTCCGCCAGCGCTGCCCCTCCTCCGGCGAAGCTCTGGCCTGCACCGACGAGCCCAGCCCTAGCCGCTGGCCGCCTGAGCCCTAAACCCTAGCTCGGACCGGACACGACTCAGCCCGGACACATGACACAGCTCGTGTCGAGACGACACGCGGACACGTAAAATCCTCAGTTCACGGAGCCCTGTTCAGATAATCCGTTCTCTCTCCTCGTTGACCCGTTTTTGGTTTCGTCAGTTGTGACGCGTAGACTGCATGACCCTCTCGATGCCTGTGCAACCCGCTCGGTGCATCGCGACCTGTGGTGATCGCAAACCGCGATCCAAAAACAGGAAAATATTAACCCCTTTTTCCCCCGGAACTGAGTACGTCCCGCCAAACGGGACGACTTGGTCGCGTACGGTCTTCACCGATACGTGCGCGCCGTCGATACGGACATGTGGGATTTCGCAGAAGTTGATTTGGATGTGCGTGCACACCGAAATCAACGCGTATCCGCCGACAACGTCCCATATCCTCCTGTTCTGAATCTTGCTGTAACTTAGTGTACACACGTCGGATCGAAACGAAACTTGCGCCATCGGACTCGTAGCAATACGCTGGTCCTGTGACCAGAGTTTGGTTCGATTCTGAGAACATTGACAAAATTGCGTATCGTGGGCCCCACGGCTCCACTTGACGGACGATTTTGTGATCGGCTCATCGGAATCCAATTCTGGAAGTTCTGTTGGTCTCGTATCATCGTTCTGGACCTGTTGACACTAAGTTTGACAGATTTGGAGACCATTTATTCTGACACATTTTTTGGTGCAAAGCGGCCTACATGTGCACCCCGCCTTGACCTGAAAATGTTATTTTTGCCCCTGTGTCCAAATTGGACTCAAGGACAGACGTTTCTAGATAATTGATATTTTCTGGATCTGATGGTGATGTCTATTTCAGCAACCGAAGAACTGCCTGCAAATCTCATTGCTACTAGAGCTACAATTGGAGCCGGAACCCCAGGCAAGTGTACCTTGCCAAATCCTGTAGTATTGCTACTTATTTACTTGACTTATTTATACATTGATGTACATGCTTAAACCTAGGGCCGTGTGACTTGCTTAGCGTCCAATTAATAGTCGGGTGCCAACACCGTACGCGGAGTTGTGCAACTTCACCTAGAGATGGATATCGTGACATTTATATTCTCGTACTTGCCATATCAAGTACATTATACCCAGGACACCTGACACGAATCATGAGACAAAATCTTCCTGAAATATTCAAGGTGATTCTGTATAGGATACATCTTTATGACATATACATCTTTACATGCTTAGATTTTATCCTGACTTGTTGCATTCGTTTTGATCTTGCGTAACATGTACATCGTAAACTGTTGTCACGCCCCAGTCCCAAAATGTCGAGGGACTGGACACGTGGCAATGGCCAGCAGCACGCACCGATGGACAACCCAATTTAATGGATCCATCAGGGCATGCTTAAGCTGTAGTCTAACAGTAAGATGTTACAAGTCTCAGGTATTTCTAATCTCATCTACAGAATAAACACATATTAAATGTCCGAAATAATGCAATAGAATAACTATCAAATCTCAATAAATATCTCGGTGAACAATCCGAGATTATGTCTGATACATCCAAAGCAAATAGACAGAAAATAAAGGAACTGGAAATAGAAACAGAAATAACTGACTATATACAGCCAATGCTCAGGAGAAGTCCTCTGGTGCGATCTCGTCCTCAGATCCTGGTACAGCTCCTGGAAGTGCTCCTGTACGGTATATCTCTGGATGGATCTCTTCGGCTATACCTGGGGACATAATCCGGATCCAGGTCCTCAGGGGACAGCAAGGTACAGAAAATACAAGCCATACTAATACAGTAAAATAGTCAATGAAATAAACAGGGTAAATATGTAACCATCTATGTGAAATGCAGGTGAGAACATCACCAGAACTCAGGCTGAGACTACCACAAGCTCTGTGTAGGGGAGCCGGTAGCAGCGATATCATGTAGTTGTCTAGCTCGGAGAGAGACTGAGACGTCGGCATAATATAGTCAACCTGTAGCCTGTGTGTCTCTCCAGCAATAAATGGTACAATAGGGAAACACTAAATAATCAGCTAAGTGATATGCAAGATGAGAGCAGCACTAGAACTCAGGCTGAAACCACTACAAGCTCTGTGTCGGGGAGCCGGTAGCAGTGATATCATGTGGTCGTCTAGCTCAGCGGAAGACTGAGACGCCGGAATGATATAAAATCAACCTGTAGCCTGTGTGTCTCTCCCCACCCAATGTAATCATACGTCTCATGTCCATGTGGTCCCATGTCCATGTCACGTAAGATCATATCTAATGCAACAAGTCATATAGTATCTAGGAACATATGCCAATGTCAAGTCCTGTATCCTATACAGAATCACCACGAATATCTCAGGAAGATCCTGTCCATGAATAGTGTCAAGTGTCCTGGGTTATAATATACTTGATAAGACAAGTACGAAAAAGTAAAGGGTCTGAAATGTCCATCTCGAGGTGACGTACCCAACACCGCGTACGGGGTTGGCACCCGACTGATAATCGGACGCTAAGTATGCCACACGGTCCAAGGTTAAGCATGTACAACAGTTATAAATAAAACAAGAAAATATGCAACAAGACTGTAAAGTTGGCAAGGTATACTTGCCCTCTGATGTACAACTAAGCCAAGAAATATTTAGCAAAAACTGCAAGTTTTGGCGAGGTACACTTGCCTGTGGTTCTGGTTCCAATTGCGGTTCTGACTTCAGCTGGATTAGCAGGCGGTACTCCGGTTGCTGTAAAAATATCACCATCAGATCCAAAAAATATCAATCAGCCAGAAATGCCTGTCCTTGAGTCCAGTTTGGAGACAAGGGCAAAAACGGCAATTTTGGGTCAAAACGGGGTCCACATGTGGGCCCGCTTTGCACCGAAAAATGTGTCCGGTTCAAAGGTCTCCGAATTCACCAAACTTAGTGTCAACAGGTCAGGAACGATGATACGAACCCAACAAAACTTCCAGAATTGGATTCCGATGAGCCGATCACAAAATCGCCCGTCGAGCGGGGCCTGTGGGGCCCACGACACGCGATTTTGTCAACGTTCTCAGAATCGAACCAAACTTGGGTCACAGGACCAGCGTATTGCTATGAGTCCGATGGCGCAAGTTTCGTCTCGATCCGACGTGTGTACACAAAGTTAGGGCAAAATACAGAAAAGTCGGATACGGGGCGATGTCCGCGGATACGTGTTGATTTCGGTGTGCACGCGCACCCGAATCGACTTCTGCGAAATCTCACACGTCCGTATCGACGATGCGCACGTATCTGTGAAGACCGCGCATGACCAAGTCGTCCCGTTTGGCGGGGCGTACCCAGTTCCGGGGTGAATCGGGTCATTGTTTTTCCTATTTTTGGATCGTGGTGTGCGATCACCACAGGACGCGATGTCCCGAGGTTTATCCGGACACCGAGAGGGTCATACAGGCTTCGCAACACAATTTACGGAATCAAAATCAGAGCTACGAGCAAGAAGATATGAGTACCTGAACTGGACTGAAAAACCGAGAATAAAACCGTGTCCGACACGACACAGGACACGTGTCCTGTGTCCAAGCCGTGTCCGGCTGACAGAAGCTAGGGTTTGGGTTTTCGGCGGTCACGCGGCGGAGACGGCGGCGGAGGGGGCCGGGGGCAGCGCGGCGACGCGCTGGGAGGCGGCGGAGGCGGCGCAGGGCGGCCGGAGGCGCTGCTGCGGCTTGCTGCGGCTGCTGCGGTTGGCTCTCGCCGGAGAAGAAGAAGATGAGGGAGGAAGAAGGGGGCTGCAGCGGTGGAGGCGCCGGGCGGTCGTCGGCGGCGGTGGAGCGGCAAGGCGGAGAGGGTCTGGCGGTGGCGAGGTGGCGAGTGGTGGTGGAAGGGGCCGGAGAGGGAGAAGGATTTATAGGGCTGGGGGAGGGGGTCGTGGCCGAGGGGTTGGCCGGGTCCGGCGGAGCTCATGGGGGCACGTGGGCCGGACGGAGCGGCGCGAAGCGGGCGAAGCGCCGGGCGGAGCGCCGGAAGACGCGGGCCGAGGGGACGCGTGGGGAAGACGGGTCGTAGGGGTGCGGGTCGGGCGGGTCGGGTCTGGCGGATCCGACCCGACCCGGGAGGGGCTGGGCCGGGTTTGGGGCTGGGCCCGGTGGGCCGCGGGCTGGGTTTAATTATAAAATTAAACAATTAAATTAAATAAATAAATAAATAAATAAATAATTACATAAATACTTTTTAGGTATTTTAAAAATATGTCCGGGGCCCAATAAATTCCAGAAAAATTACCCTAAGTCTAGTTTTTTATTTTACACCCAAAAATATTATTTTCATAATATTTTAATACTGTTTATTATCATTTAAAAATTATTTAATAACTAAAACCCTGTTTTTAAATTACAGAAAATTCCCAGAAAATTCCAGAAAATTGTGAAAAATCCAGATTTTAAAATTTGAAAATCAGGGGGTTTACAACTGTGATGTGAGATTACATTGGGTGGGGAGAGTATTACCATATCAAAGGCTGATTATATTATAAATATTGTCATCTTGAGGTGTCTTAGTCTCTGATACAGAGCTTTGGCGCAAGTTCTGGCCCTTCGAGGGAATACTGCTATGGGTTTCATCGACACTGATCCTATAGTAGTCTCAGCCCGAGTATGACTAAAACTCTCACTTGCATATCACTTAGCTGGTTTATTTATTTACCCTATTGTTTCATTTATTGCTGTACTGCATTATTTTGGCTTGAGTTATTTTGTACCTTGCTATGTCCCCTGAGGACCTGGATCTGGATTATGTCCCCAGGATTAGTAGAGGATATCTATCCTGAGGTGTACGGAACATGAGCACTTCTCGGAACAGTACCAGACCCTGAGGACGAGGTGATCGCTGAGGACTTTTCCTGAACATCTGCTTCTCTATGCTCATTTTTTATGGCAAATAAACTCTTTTATTCTTGTTTAAAATGAACAGCTGTAATAGACTTAATATCGGGTTGTTCTCCGATTTTATTTACTTGTGACTGGATGTTGTTTATTTCTTTTTGTTGATATTGTTATATTTATTCTGTGGATGAGATTAGTAAACCCTGATCATTGTAATACAGCTTAAGTATGCCCCGATGAATCTATTAAATTGGGTTTGTCCATCGGTGTGTGCTGCTGGCCATTGCCACGTGTCTAGTCCCTCGATATTTTGGGACCGGGGCGTGACAGACTCGGACTCGGACTCGTTCTCAAGGGCGCAAAGTAGCACTTTGTTGGCGCACTTTGCATTTAGGACGTCAGCATCGTCTCATGACGCTTATGCGCTCTTTTCTTGTACGAGTTGCATGCACGATTGCTAGCTCGAACGCATGCTTCGTGACACATGCGACATGACACTTTGCGTCCAGACGTTTTGCGGCCAGGTGCACATGCGACTTGGTGCCCATGCATCATGTGTGCATGTTTAAGTAGTTGCACTCTCTTTTAAAAATATTATGAGCGTCTGTAGTTTAAGTGTGGCAGTTGGAATCATTCCTACTTTAGGAAATGTTTGACCGCCAAAACGTTGTTCGATAGGAATAATCAGTAGAATTTTAGATCCCACTTCCTAAGTTTCTCATCCTAATTTTCTACTACGAAGAAATGATTTTTTTTTTAGAAGAAAGGGTTTGGTGAAGTGGTGGATGAATGAATGAATTAAAGAAGGAAGGAAGTACCAAACTTAACTGGTTCTTGTGATCAGTAAGAAGAGGTATAACTTTTTTGGCTAGAAGACGGTTTCGAAATCAAAGTACGGGAAATATATGAGACAATGGACACAAATAACATATAATGTAATGTCTACCAAGTTCTGGACATATCGTCAGGCACCTAAAAAATAAAAAAGAAAAAGAAAAAGAAAGAAAAGAAAAGAAAAGAAGAAGTAGAAGAAGAAGGAGGAGGAGGAAGAGTTAGGAAGCAATTAAAAGTGGTTCATTTATGCCATCAACAGACAAGATAAGGCGTTGGGTTTAACTAGCACATGAGTTCGCGCTCTCTGCCAATTCCCACACCTAATGATGCATCATTTCAATGCAACGCTCACTCTTGCTAGCTACTACAAGTCATCTGCCTCTCTTGCATTTGCATTGATATTTTAACCCTTTGGTGGTTGATCTACAAAAAATGATGGTAGGCTTAGGCTATCTCTAATGAGAATTTCTATTTCTCCTGTTTGTATGGGAGAAATTTTTTGCTCAATGGTGGTTTCAATCTCTATTTCGGTGGCATTAATGTAGGATAGAAATTTTTTAAGAAAGTTTATACATGTAAAAAAATTTATAATTTTTTTTTTCTCTCATAGTGGATTCTACATCATTAAAAAAAATAATTTATGCCACATAGGACCGAAATGGAGAACCATTGGAGAAATTTTTGTTTGTTTGTAAAATCAAAAATCGAATAAGACTTAATTATGTAAATATTCTCAATTTTATTCATTTTATGATTAAAATGTGTATATTTCTAAAAAAATTTATGTGTTATTAAGTCTAATTTTGATAATTTAACAAATACTAGAGGAACACAATTGTACAAGTCTTTTTTTCTTTTCTTTTTTTGACTTCCCGGCATAACGTATGGGATCAGACGTAACGTTTGGGACTTCTGTCCACACTGTATTGCATGTCTTTAGGCCCACTGTCTTCCAATTTTTACCATTTATAAATGGAAGAAATAATACACTCTCGTGGCTCGATCCACTGTCCTTCTGCCATCCAGCCGGGATCTTATACCTTTCCTCGGTAACCACAAGAGTCACTCGAGTTTGATATTGTCCAAGCATTCTTCGATTTTCAATTTTTGATCGAAACTAATATCCGAAAAAGAAATCGAAACCAAAAGATAAGAACTCATGAGTTCCTCTAGGGTTTTTGTAAAAATTATTAACACTAAGTCACAGGAACTTAGGGTAATTAGAAAATTTTAAAATTTTTATTTTTATTTTTAATTGCGGTACATACGCAATTAATTTTTGTAATTATTATTATTATTTAGTGGATGATATACATACTATATGAACTATTCATTTTTGAGTCATTTTCGAGCCGTATTATAATATTATTAAGCCATTTAATAATATAATTTTAAATTTGTATCCTATTTTTTGTGTTTATTAGACTTACATCCCACTTTTTGTCATAAAAAATATTTAACGACAGTTTTTTGTGACAAAATAAATATTTTTTGTGACAGAAAGTATGATGTAAGTCTAATAAATATGAAGAGTGTAATATAAGTCTAAAATTATATTATTAAGTGAGACGAAAGTCAAAAATATTCTATTATTAAATATTAGAGATAGTTGAGGTACAATTAATTCCAACTTTAACTAAAAAAAGAAAATAAAAATGATGCATGATAGTTGAAGGAAGCAGAAGCAGTTCTTTAACGTGCCATAAACGTTGCACGACAGTAATATCCCCACTCGGCATTTATTGTACCACCACTCCGCGAGTTTCTCCGCTCGCCCACAGCCACGTCACCCACTAATTAATAACGGATATGCTTTGCGATTCGTATTGTACTTCCATCTACGCCCAGGATCATTTCCGTTACAATAGGAAGCACAGGAATTGTCGGGTATATTTATCACTGCACTAGCTGCAGATTATTATATTATATTATATTTATCAAAAGGAAAATTAACCGTCTCTCCCTCTCTCTCTCTCTCTCTCTCAAGTATTTACCTATTTAGGGAATCTTTCAGATTTGCCCCTACTATTGCCTACGTTGGCACATCTATTCTCATAGCTTCCGTACATATACTATTTTTTATATATATTTAACTTATAAGAAATATAGATAAATTACACATGTTGTTTATATGTTCAAAAAAGTCGTTTGCCATTTCCTTAAATTTGGGAAGAGTTGTGAAGGATTTTATTTAGGTAAAATAGGACGGAAATGAATAAGACGTGTAGCAGGAAGATGCATAGAAATAATTCGAAGAAGCAACTTAGTTAATAAATAAATGAACAAATATATCATGGGAATGCACTGAGCGCAAAAGACAAAATATTGAAGCAATTCTTTTTTCTTTTTTTTTGTAACACAGTATTTTTCACTCTCTCACAACAACAACAACAACAACAAAAAAAAAAAACTTGCTATCGTTTCCGTCGAAACGTAGCAAAACAATATTATTTCAACTATTACAATCGAATTTTTTTTGTTAAATTTACTTCCTTGTGGAGAAATCAATTCATGTGTCTGACTCATTCAAATATATTATTCAAATATATCGCAAGGGGTCTAATAATATTTAAGAACGGTCCGTAAAGTCGTGACCTGTTGGTTATAATGAAGGACTCTCGTGAAGATGGACATGATTTTAATTTATTTATTTTTGAAAACTTAGTCCCAACCAGATAAAGATGACATATAAAAAATAAAAAAATCATATCCTAGGAGGAATCTCAATCCCCCGACTGTAGTGGACTACATCCCACTAAAAAAATATTATTTATGTTTATATATATATATATATATATATATATATATATATATATATATATATATATATATATATATAGCCTTGCTCTCATTAAAACAAAAATCAAAACATCAAAATATATATATATATATATATATATATATATATATATATATATATATGTCACGCCCCGATCTCCCGCAGGCAATCGGCCGTTCCCGCTAGGCGGGAATCACCCTCGCCAGCGCTCCCGCGGAACGATCGCTTAACCCATCCGGACGTGATGCCGCACGAGCGTGATCCACGTCCGTGCAAGGCCATGGTTCATTGGCTGGCGGCAAGAGTTCTAAGCCACAGAGTCGCACAGATTGTCCGAGTGCAGCGGAGTCATGAACGCATAGGCGATCGGTAACAGGTTCACTGAGTCGACAAATATAGCGGAAGCATTGAAACAAGTAAAGTAATCTCTCTATTGATATGAAACATGTATTGCAGGCGGCGTATAGCCGAGATTACAAGTCGCTCAAGCCTCTCTCTGAAACAGTAAAAGCGTGCCAAATGGCTACAACTGTGGAATGAATATACAGGCGATGGTCAGGCGATGTTCACAACTTATGTCTTGTATATGTGCTTCAGTCCCGGACGCACCGTTGCAAGTCTTCAGAGGGAACTCCTGGCCTTAGCACGCACGAAGGAGGCGTCCGCACCGTACGAGGTTCTCCCGCACCCTGCATATCAAACTGGTGGATTATCAGTACATTGAATGCACTGGTGGGGAAGCTACTCGCCCGCTCGACAAATCCAAACACGTAATACAGGTTCCGTGCACAACTATTAAGTTGTCTTTCTAGTTGCCTTAGGATCAGTTTCATGCAAGCATTGAATAGCCTAACGTGTCGGCAGTGCGCCGTGCGATGTTTGAGGAAACACGGCGAGACTTACCCACTTACCATTTCTCCTTCCCTGTCCAAGGCAAACATGATTAATTCAAGCACGGTAAGTATAAACATTCAGGAAGCATAGCATTTGCAAACATGAGGGTCGTTATGTTCAGATCGTTCAGGTGTTCAGTTCATTGATGCTATGCAATGACTCGCACGCAGATAGCCGCTAAGCGAGGATGACTTATCTATATGACGAAAGTCGCTGGCATAGCCATTATGGACGGGTTATGGTCTCGGGACTAAGAGCGATAGCAACGCAGGTGGCGAGCCCCGCTACATAACACTCCGTCCGTGACTAACGTCCATACAAACTCTTCCGCCCGGATCGGATCGGTCCCAGTGCCCCGGTGACCGTCCGTGGAAGCCAAAAATTCTTGTGCACAGGTTGTCCGCGACATGCAGGTCAGGGTCTATCCAAATCCAAAGCTTGACATGATAATCATGGAACACACAAACTTATTCTGAACGAGCACATTGCTCCACGAGCTGGGATTCGAACAGTACAAACACAATCCTCGTTCAGATCCAAACATGGCATGATTATCATTCAAGCGTGATTCACATTCAAATATCCATTCTTGCTTAATGCATTCCCCTGGTTCGGGGATTTGCCTTGGGTGACCTAACGGTCCCGGATACTTGCAGGTTCAAATGCACAGAAGGACTATTTGATAGTCTTCTGGCTAAACAAGAATGCATGCACAACACAATAACGCTAGACGTTCGAAAGCAGACAAGCATACGTTTCTAAAGAATATAAGCAGGCACGTTGCTCGGACCCGAAGGTAAGCCGAGAGTTGAAACCGTTAAGGGACTTAGCATGCGAGGGTCTGAATATAAGCAGTATTTCATTTCCATGTTCTAGCATAGCAATACAGGTTGGGATTATTCCCTTAGTTAGGTGCGTTGGATATATTAGCATGCAGGATGTGATTCACCTAGCGACTAGCATATATGATTCCAGATTTTATGTGTGCTGGCTAAGCAAAGACAAGTTCACCGTAGCCACCCACCTTAGCGATGATTCGCCTCGGTAGAGCGATACGTCTGAGCGAGCCTCTGAAAGTCCAAGCCGGATTCCTGTAGGGACAAGTCTGGATATCCTTGCCTCTTGATCGAGACAAAGCAGGTCGGGACAGCTGCACGATTGCCGATTGAGATGGCAGTCCGCTTGAGCGGAACGGGGTGTTACAATATATATATATATATATTGATGTTTTGATTTTTGTTTTAATGAGAGCAAGGCTATATCTAGTCTACTATAATCTTTTCCAGCTATAGTTTCTGCCATTGATCATATCCAACATTATACTAACTGCAAGTTAAGCTAGATCAAATATGTCTACAAATATTTTCCTTCCACAGCCGCCAAAAGGAGGTTCAGATGTCACAACCACCAAAGTCTATAATGAACAAAATAAAACAAACAACCATTGGAGAATCAAACCATTGGTCATAACTGACACATTTGCCAATTTAAACTAAAACACCCATCTACATATTTTCCACGCAAATACAAAATTAAATGGGGCTCATACGCAAAAATCCACGTCTAAGATATTATAAACGCAGTGAACCCATACTCTTTCACTTGAAAAAGAAGGAAAAAAAAATGAAAGAAGAAATGGCACTCCCTCCCTCCTCCAAGAGTTCCAGTCCTCCGCCGCTTCTCCGCCGGCGGAGAACCCGATCCACCTCCATCTCCACCGTCTCCTCCTCCTCCTCCTCGTCGTCGTCGTCGTCCTCCCTCCACTCCACCCCCTCTCCCTCCCAGACCCCATTCCACCCCTCCTCCTCCGCCGTCCCCTTCTCCTGGGAGCACCTCCCGGGAATTCCCAAAATACCCCCCGCCAACCAACACCACAAAACCCTAACCCTAATCCCTCCGCCCTCCAGATCCAGGACCTTCCCCTCCCGGACCCACCGCCGCTCCGACCCCAAACTCCTCTCCTCCGCCGACGTCGACCCCTTCGCCGCCGCTCTCGCCGAGTGCTCCAAGGACCCCCCACCCGAGCCGGACTTCTGGCGGATCCGCCCGGTCGGCTCCGTACCCGACCGACGCCGCTGGTCCATCGCCGACCGGCTCGGCTTCCTCGACCTCTACGGCTCCTGCAAGGCCTCCTGCTCCGTCTCCCAGCCGGCCTACCGGGTCCTCAACCGTCGGACCTGAAACCGGATCCGGCCCGAAGCCGATAAGTATATATAGTATATAAATAACGGGTGGTTGAGAGTACGTATGATGGTCAATAAATCATAAAAATTAATGTTTTTTTTCCTCTCTTCAATTTGTTTAGCTTCTGGTTTTAAAAGTGGCCGAATGTCTCTGTCACTTACTTGAAGAGTTTGTTGAGTTCATTTTAAATCATGTGCATCTCTATATTTGTACATATATTACTACTGACACTTATTTATGTTTGTCTATTAATTATTACATAGTTAGAAATTTTGTTTTAGTTTAGTTTATTTTCTAGCATTTAGTTCTTTGCATTGGCGCTTATTTTTGTTCGTAATTGGTCAAATGGTGATGAACGATGATCAATGTTAAGTGACGTGTATATATATATATATATATATATATATATATATTAATTTACCCAAAGAGACGGATATATTTTATAGTATGAGCTATTGCCACGTAGTATATATTCATAATTTTTTGAATACAAAATCAATAATGTTATTATTATTTTTGAAAATTTTTAACTTACTTTTACTTTATTTATTCATATTTAAAATAAATTTCGCATTATATTTATAATGTATAAGTTCTTTTACTTTTGACGGAATTCGTCAACTTCCTATTTTCTTCTTCCTCTTTCCTCCTCTCCGCCACTGTCGTCCGTCTGCCCCCTCTTTCCTCTCTTCGCCACCATCGCTTCCCTCTTTGTCCCCGCAGCAGCTTCATAGAAGTCGTCGCGACGAGGCGAGCTGTGGCAAGCACGTCGACGAGCGTGCGAGACGGCGTCGACGAGCACATGACAAGCACGCGGCAGTGACAGCGGCGGTTGCTGATGTTGTTGATGTTGCGAGGGTGGGCGGCGGTGGCGAGGAGGAGGGACGTGAAGAGGGGGGAGCAGGGGCAGGGAGGGCGTGGGGGGAGCACAGTCGGTGGCTGAGAGGGAGTGGGGGGTTGACGGCCGCAGCCAAGGTGGGGAGAGGGGATGAGAGGAAATGGAGAAGACAAGGATATTTTCGTTCAATTTTTTTGTTCAAATGGGTTGATCGTTACTTTTGGACGAATTCCGTCAAAAGTGAAAAAAATAAATACATTATGAAAATAATGTGAAATGTACACTTAAATATGATAAAAAAGGTGAAGGATAAGTAAAAAAAAAATTATTATTTTTTTCATACACGTTGAACCAGAAATTTTGAACTTGGGTAGACTTAGGAAGGGCTATTATGTGAACTGATATATATATATGTAAAGTTTAAAATTTAATAATATCAGCTCCTCCGTGGAACATAAGCATTAGGAAAAATATCAAAAGATAAATTGTTGTATATCCTTTTTCTTTTGGTGTATGCAAATACGTACATGTAAGGATGCACTATGTTGTAGTCAAAGGAGTTAGTTACCTACAGATACTTTGGATTCAATCTCCAGTGTACGTATTTCAAGATATCATTCATAGGATGCACTGCGCTGTAGTGTTTGGCAATTAATTTGTCGTTGGGTCCGGTTGGTGATTGCAATAATTTCATTTGTACTGCAATCCGAATAAAAAAAAAAAAATTGTACACTTCAAAAATCCGTGATAACAATGATGTTTATATACTTTTTAGAACACCTTGAGGCTGTTTGGAAGCACAAAAGTGATTGAAAGTACCAAAATAAAAAAGTAAATTTTGTTAGCATGATGTGTACGCATAAATATTAAGTTTTTAAAAGTAGTATGGTTGGTTGATTTGTAAACTATGAAAGTGAAGAAAAATGAGTTTCGTTGTTTAGATGTTGTTGAAAATGAAGATAAAATAAGTTTCATCGTTTGGATAATTGTTTGAAAGTAGAAAAAAAAAAGACAGTTTTATTGTTTGGATAATTGTTGAAAGTGGATGTTTGTTGGAGATATGGTGAACGTAGGTATGGTTACCCCAATTTTTTGTTTCCAACTAATTATTTTTGTATCTTTGACATAAATAATTGACAACATTATGAAATATTTATTTTACCCTTAAAAATATTTTAATACTAAATGTAAAAAATTAGTAGTGAAAATATATATATATTATCATATATATGGTAATATTTTTACAATATTTAATTTACTATATATAGTGAAAATTTACTAGTATACTCATATAGTGTACTCCTTATGCAATATATGAAATAATTATTGAATATTTAGCAAATAATTAATAATTACACTTGGTATTTTTATTTGACAAGTAATTTATGGGTTTAGTTTTCATAAAAGAGGGAATTAAAATATTATAAATAAAGAGATTATATTGAAGATAAATTTTACTGACAAAATTGTTGGCAAAAGAAAGTGCGGAAACCGTTTCCCAAACCAGATAGTACTTGCGAGAGAATCGAGCAAAACGCACAAACCAAAAATGCCAAACACAAATCGCAGACACAGAGATTTTTTACGTAAAAATTTTTTCGGAAAAAACCATGGGACGACCGGAGTCCAACCCTGGAAAGCCTCCACTAATGGAATAAGAAATACACCGACTCCTTACAAACTTCTCATCGATCCAAACGGATCACCACAACTCTTTTGGAACAGAAAATAGATTATAACCACGAAGAATAAAGTCAACGAGAAATATTTTAAACTGATCTCCTTCTTCGAAACGGCCTCTAATTCTTCTTTCTCCTCTCCAATGTTGCAATGACACTCTTGCCTCCTTTTCTCTCCTTGTTGCTATATTTTTTTTTCTTTTCGAGAGAGATATTTTAGGGCCAGGAGACCTATATATAGCCTCAAACTCACAACTAGCATTCCTATTATAGATAGAAATATCCAATTCAAATCCAAATCTATTAAACATATTTCTATTATATGTAGGAATATCCAGTCCAAATCCATTGAGATATTTTTATTATATTTAGGAATATCCAATCCAAATAAATTGAGCTATTCCTATTATATGTAGAAATACTCAATCCTACTCCGGGGTATTTTTCACATAGGTTGGGAACTCCACCCATTCCAACAAATTTTTTCCTTCACAACTATGTGGAAGGGGTCGTCATCCCGACGATCCGCCTGTAGTACTCAAATTTTTTCTTAGTAGAACATTTGTGAACATATTTGTTCCGTTGTCATCTGTATGAATCTTCTCACGCGCCGCTTCCTTCTTGTCAACCACATCCCGTATCCAATAATACCGGGTATCAATGTGCTTGGACCGGCTATGAAATGTCTGATTTTTTACAAGGTGAATAGCACTCTGACTATCGCAAAACAAATGATACTGCTCCTGCTTTGGCCCAATTTTCTGCAGCAGCTTCTTCATCCAAAATAACTTCTAGCAAGCCTCCGTCGCCACAATGTATTCTGCCTCTGTCGTCGACAAGGCAACACGCTTCTATAAACATGACTGCCACGATACTGCTCCACCAGCAAACATCATCACATAGTCCGAAGTCGATCGCCTCGTCTCTATATCTCCAGCCATATCAGCATCGGTATATTCAACCAGCTTCGGCTCGTCACCACCAAATGAAAGTCTCCAATCGGCAGTACCCCGAAGATATCGTAGAATCCATTTGATCCCACTCAAATGTACCCTTCCAAGATTTGAAGTGTACCTACTAACTGTGCCGACTGCGTGAGCAATGTCTGACCTCGTACATACCATAATATACATAAGACTCCCCACGGTTGAGGCATATGGAACTCGCTCCATATCTTTCTTCTCATCCTCGGTAGATGGACAATGCTCCTCAGTGAACTTAAAGTGAGCCGCAAGGGGGTTACTCACTTTCTTCAACCAGTCCATCCCGAAACGCTGAAGTACCCAGTGAATGTACTTCTTTTGGGACATGTGTAGCAGCTTGGACTCTCTCTCAGCTGATCTCCATCCCAAGAATAGTCTTCGCTGCACCCAAATCCTTCATAGAGAAGGTCGCGTCCAGTTGGCGCTTCAACTCTGTTATCCTGGTGGCATTCTAACGCACCAACAGCATATCATCAACATAAAACAACAAAATGATGAAATCATCCTTGGCGAAGTACCTCACAAAAATACAATGATCAGACGTCGTCCGTGCATAGCTCTCCCATAAACGACTCGAACTTCCTGTACCACTTGTAAACCCCCTGATTTTTTTCAAAATTTTAAAGACTGGATTTTTCTCAATTTTCTGGAATTTTTTGGGAATTTTCTGTAATTTAAAAACAGGGTTTTAATTATTCAATAATTTTTAATTGATAATAAATGATATTAAAATATTATGAAAATAATATTTTTGGATGTAAAATGAAAAACTGGACTTATGACAATTTTTCTGGAATTTATCGGACCCCGGACCTATTTTTAAAACACCTAAAACTATTTATTTATTTAATTAATTAATTATTTATTAATTATTTTATTATTATTATTATTATTATTAAAATAAAATAAAATTATTAAACCCAGCCCGTTGGGCCGGCCAAGCCCGGCCCAACAGACCCGGCCCAACCCAAACCCAGCCCGCGCTGCTAGCGGGTCGGGTCGGGTCGGCGAGACCCGCCCGCTAGCCCGTGCCCGCAACCCGGCCCCTCTCTCTCCCCCACTCGCCCGCGCCTGCCGCCGCTTCCCCCGCCTCCGGCAGCGCCGCCCCGCGCCCACGACCTCCGCCTCCCCCGCCACGACCCGCTCCCCTCCGCCCTCTATATAATTCTCCCCCCCGTCAGCCCTCTCCGGCCAGACACCACCTCGCCGCCACCGCTCCCCACCATGCTCCGCCGTCGCCCTAGCTACCGCCGCCGCCGCCCGCAGCACCACCCTGCCCAGCCGCCTCCCTCGTCTCCCCCCCCTCTCGACAGCAGCAGAAACAGCAGCAGCCGCGCCGCCTGCCGCGCGCCTCCGGCCGACCTCGATCGCCTCCGCCCGCGGCCAAGCACCCCCGGCCGGCCTCCCCCGCCGCAGTGCCGCCCCGGCCGCCGCGGCTCCGCCTGAACCCTAAGCCCTAACCCTAGCAGTATCCCCTGTGTCGGACACGGACACGGGACACAGTGTCCGTGTCGTGTCGGACACAACTCGACCCTATTTTTGGGTCCCCTTCAGGTGCGTGTAACTTTTTGCTCGTAGCTCCATTTTCGATTCCGCAAATTGCGTTGCAAAGCTTGTATGACCCTCTCGGTGCCCGGACAAACCGTTCGGGGCATCGCGTCCTGTGGTGATCGCACACCGCGATCCAAAAACAGGAAAAACCAGACCCTGTTTCACCCCGGAACTGGGTACGCCCCGCCAAACGGGATGACTTGGTCGCACGCGGTCTTCACAGATACGTGCGCCTCGTCGATACGGACGTGTGGGATTTCGCGGAAGCTGATTCGGGTGTGCGTGCACACCGGAATCAACGTGTATCCGCGGACATCGCCCCGTATCCGTACTTTCTGGAACGTGCCCTAACTTTGTGTACACACGTCGGATCGAGACGAAACTTGCGCCATCGGACTCGTAGCGATACGCTGGTCCTGTGGGTCAAGTTTGGTTCGATTCTGAGAACGTTGACGAAATCGCGTGTCGTGGGCCCCAAAGGCCCCGCTCGACGGGCGATTTTGTGTTCGGCTCATCGGAATCCAATTCTGGAAGTTTCGTTGGGTTCGTATCATCGTTCCTGACCTATTGACACTAAGTTTGGTGAATTTGGAGACCTTTGACCCTGGCACGTTTTTCGGTGCAAAGCGGGCCCACATAGGGACCCCGTTTTGATTCGAAACTGCCATTTTTGCCCTTGTCTCCAAATTGGACCCAAGGACAGGCGTTTCTAGCTGATTGATATTTTCTGGATCTGATGGTGATGTTTGTTTCAGCAACCGGAGTACCGCCTGTAAATTCAACTGAAGTCAGAGCTGCATTCAGAGCCGGAACCACAGGCAAGTGTACCTCGCCAAAACTTGCAGTCTTTGCTAAATATTCTTTGGCTTAGTTATATATCAGAGGGCAAGTATACCTTGCCAAATTTACAGTCTTGTTGTATATTCTCTTGTTTTAATTATAACTTGTTTTAACTGCTTAACCTAGGAAACGTGTGACGTACCGAGTGTCCGATCATAGTCGGGTGCCAACACCGTACGCGGTGTTGGGTACGTCATTTAGATATGGATATTCGATACCCTTACTCTTGGTACTTGTCCTATCAAGTATAAAAAAACCCAGGACACTTGACACTATTCATGAGACAGAATCCTCTTGAGATATTCACGATGATTCTGTATAGGGTACAGGTTATGACATGGACAGTTTATTCCTAGACATTATATGACTGCTGCATTAGTTATGATCTTGCGTGTCATGGACATGAGACGTGTGAATACATTGGGTGGGGAGAGACACACAGGCTACAGGCTGTTTTCATATATATATATTATTAGTGTGAGGTCGTAGACTCTCCAGCAGAGCTAGACCCTTTACGTGTTATTACTGCTACCGGCTCTCCGACACAGAGCTTGTAGCGGCCTCAGCCTGAGTTCTAGTGATGCTCTCAACTTGCATTTATCACTTAGCTGGTTATATAGTTCACCCTGCTGTCTCCTTTATTTCTGCACTGCTTATGTTTTGGCTTGTATTATCTGTACCTTGCTATGTCCCCTGATGACCTGGAATGGATGATGTCCCCAGGTATAGCTGAAGAGATCCATCCAGAGATACCCCGTACCGGAGCACTTCCAGGAGCTGTACCAGAACCTGAAGACGAGCTCGCACCAGAGGACTTCTCCTGAGCATTGGCCGTATGTAGTCATTTATTTCTATTTCCAGTTGATTATTTCCTGTCCATTTGTATCTGTTGTACCAGACATATTCTCGGATTGTTTCCCGAGATATTTATTGAGATTTGCTTTTTTATTCCATTGCATTATTTCTGGCAGTTACTCTGTGTTGATCTGTTGTGGATGAGATTAGATTAGTCTGTGACCTGTAACATTGGATCTATTTCCTGCTAGACTACAGCTTAAGCATATGCCCTGATGGATCCATTAAATTGGGTTGTCCATCGGTGCGTGCTGCTGGCCATTGCCACACTTCTCTAGTCCCACGTCATTTTGGGACTGGGGCGTGACACCACTGCCTCGGAGCCTATTTTAAACCATACAAGCTTTTCCTCAACCGGCATACCAAATATGACCTGCCCTTCTCACAGAATTCCTCTGGCTGCTCCATGTACAACTCCTACTCAAGATCATCGTAGAGAAATATCGTCTTCACGTCCATTTGATCGACCTCCAAGTCGAAACTGGCTGCCAATGCTAGCACCACCCATATAGATGACTGCTTGACGATTGGCAAAAAGATCTCATCACAATCTACGTCTTTTAGCTGACCGTAGCCTTTAACTACCAGCCTCGCTTTGTATCGAGGGCGAGTAGCATCATCTGTCCGCTTCACTCTGAACACCCATAGATTCTTCAAAGCCTTCTTGTCCTTTGGCAACTACACCAGATCATAAGTAGAGTTGGCCCCCAAGGAACTCATCTCCTCATGCATGGCCTCCATCCACTCCTTCCTGTGTTTGTTTTTTATAGCCTCTGCGAAACTTTCGGGTTCTTTCCCGTCAGTCAGTAGCACATACTCACCCGGTGAGTATCTCGTAGATGGTCGACGCTCTCTATCGCTCCTCCTCAATGGAACCACTGGTGCTGGTTGTATATCTACAGTCTCCTCCCCTTCAGGAACTGCCTCATCGGCATGCTCATCCTCCTGAGGGTCAACCTGACCACCATCAGCAGGCTGATGATCAAGGTTGAGAGCAACTCCATGTACTGGCCCATCCATAACTTGATCCTCTGCGATGTCCTCTGAAAACTGCTTGAAGCAAAATGACTCTAACTCAGGCAATTCCTCAGCTTCAGAAGGCATCTCAGAATTATGAGTGTTGGTCATGGTCTGATCCTCGACAAATACCACGTCCCTGCTTTTGTAGAGCTTTCTTCCCACTAGATCGTAGAGTCTATAGCCAAACTCATCCTGGCTGTAGCCGACAAAGACACACCGCCTCGTCTTTGGCTCAAGTTTGGATCTCTCGTCCTTCGGTACATGCACGAAGGCCTTACAAACAAACACTCGCAGGTGATTGTATGACAGCTCTTTGTTGTACCATACTTTGTCAGGCATATCACCCTTCAAAGGAGCACTATGAGATAAATAAATAATATAAGTAGCTGTGTAAAGTGCCTCACTGTCACGCCCTAGTCCCAAAATGCCGAGGGACTGGATGCGCGGCAATGGCCAGCAGCACGCACCGATGGACAACCCAATTTAATGGATCCATCAGGGCATACTTAAGCTGTAGTCTAACAATAATTGGAACCAATGATATAGGTCACAGTCTATACTAATCTCATCCATAACAGATAATCACAGATTAAATGCCAGAATACTGCAGATAAATGTAAACTAGCATATCTCAATAAAATGTCTCGGGGAACAATCCTAGAATATGTCTGATACATCAATGCAAAAAGACAGGAATAAAGGAACTGGAAATAGAAACAGGAATAACTGACTATAAACAGCCAATGCTCAGGAGAAGTCCTCTGGCACGATCTCGTTCTCAGGTTCTGGTGCAGCTCCTGGAAGTGCTTCTGTACGGTGTATCTCTGGATGGATCTCTTCGGCTATACCTGGGGACATAATCCGGATCCAGGTCCCCAGGGGACAGCAAGGTACAGAAAATACAAGCCATAATAATGCAGTGAAATAGTCAATGAATAAACAGGATAATTATGTAACCATCTATGTAAAATGCAGGTGAGAACATCATCAGTACTCAGGCTGAGACTTCTACAAGCTCTATGTATGGGAGCCGGTAGCAGTGATATCATGTAGTTGTCTAGCTCGGAGAGAGACTGAGACGCCAGCATAATATAGTCAACCTGTAGGATGTGTGTCTCTCCAGCAATAATTGGAACAATAGGGATACACTAAGTAACCAGCTAAGTGATATGCAAGATGAGAGCAACACTAGAACTCAGGCTGAAACCACTACAAGCTCTGTGTCGGGGAGCCGGTAGCAGTGATATCATGTGGTTGTCTAGCTCGGAGAGAGACTGAGACACCGTCAGCTGTCTAGCTCAGAGAGAGACTGAGACGCCGTCATAATATATATAATCAACCTGTAGCCTGTGTGACTCTTCCCACCCAATGTAATCATACGTCTCATGTCCATGTGGCCCCATGTCCATGTCACGCACAATCATATCTAATGCAACAAGTCATATAGTATCTAGGAATATATGTCAATGTCAAGTCCTGTATCCTATACAGAATCACCACGAATATCTCAGGAAGATCCTGTCCATGAATAGTGTCAAGTGTCCTGGGTTATGATGTACTTGATAAGACAAGTACGAGAAATATCGGGTCTCGGTATCCATGTCTATGTGACGTTACACAACTTCGCGTATGGGGTTGGCACCCGACTATGAATCAGACGCTAAGTAAAGTCACTCGGTCCTGGGTTGAACAGTAAAATAAGTTTATATATGAAATCTACAAGAACTCAAGTGAAATACTATAACAGGAATCACTGCGAGTTGACAAGCTCTACTTGCCCACTAATGCAAAATTAAGCCAAGAAAATAAATAACAAACTGCAGGGTTTGGCAAGGTACACTTGTCCACTGATGTATAACTAAGTCAAGGAATATAAGTAGCATAGCTGCAAATTTTGGCGAGGTACACTTGCCTGTGGTTCCGGCTCCAATTGTGGCTCTGACTTCAGCTGGAATTGCAGGCGGTACTCCGGTTGCTGAAATAAACATCACCATCAGATCTAGAAAATATCAATCAGCTAGAAACGCCTGTCCTTGAGTCCAATTTGGAGACAAGGACAAAAATGACAATTTCGGGTCAAAACGGGGTCCACATGTGGACCCGCTTTGCACCGAAAAACGTGTCAGGGTCAAAGGTCTCCAAATTCACCAAACTTAGTGTCAACAGGTCAGGAACGATGATACGAACCCAACGGAACTTCCAGAATTGGATTCCGATGAGCCGATCACAAAATCGCCCGTCGAGTGGGCCTGTGGGGCCCACGACACGCGATTTTGCCAACGTTCTCAGAATCGAACCAAACTTGGGTCACAGGACCAACGTATCTCTACGAGTCCGATGGCGCAAGTTTCGTTTCAATCCGACGAGTGTACACAAAGTTAGGGTAAAATACAGAAAAGTCGGATACCGGGCGATGTCCGCGGATACGCGTTGATCCCGGTGTACACGCACACCCGAATCGACTTCTGCAAAATCCCGCACGTCCGTATCGACGACGCGCACGTATCTGTGAAGACCGCGCGCGACCAAGTCGTCCCGTTTGGCGGGGCGTACCCAGTTCCGGGGTAAATCGGGTCGTTGTTTTTCCTGTTTTTGGATCGCGGTGTGCGATCACCACAGGACGCGATGCCCCGAACGATTTATCCGGGCACTGAGAGGGTCATACAGGCTTCGCAACACAATTTACGGAATCGAAATCAGAGCTACGAGCAAGAAGATATGAGTACCTGAACAGGGTCGAAAACCGGGGTTTTCGTCGTGTCCGACACGACACAGGACACTGTGTCCCGTGTCCGTGTCCGGCTGGCACGAGGCTAGGGTTAGGGTTTGGGGTTCTGCGGCGGGGACGGCGACTCTGCGGCGGCCGGGCTGAGGGGCCAGGGCAGCGGGGGCACGCGGCGGCGTGCTGGGAAGCGGCGGAGGCGGCGCGGGGCGGCCGGAGCTGTTGCCGCTGCGGCTGCTGACTGCTGCTGCTGCTCGTCGAGGAGAGGAGGGGAGGAAGAAGGAGGGACTGGGGGCTGGGCGAGGCGGCGTCGACAGCGGGCTGGGCTGGCGGTGGCGGAGGGGGTCTGGCGGTGGCGAGTGGTGGCACGGCGGGGGACCGGAGGGGAGAGGAGCGGGGATTTATAGGGAGGGGACGGCCGAGCGAGGCGGAGGGGAGAGGAGGTCGTGGGCAAGGTGGCCGGGCGGAGCGGGCGGAGTCGTGGCCGAGCGGAGCGGAGCGGGCGGGCGGCTGGGCGGGGCGGCGCAGGAAGCGGGGACGTGGGGGAGACGGTCAGGCGGGTTCGGGTCGTGCGGTCCGGGTCTGGCCGACCCGACCCGACCCGCTAGCAGTGCGGGCTGGGCCGGCCCATTGGGCTGCAGTAGGTTTGGGCCGGGCTGGGTTTTATTTACAAAAATAATTAATTAAATAACTAAATCATTAAATAAATAAATAATTATTTTTAGGTGTTTAAAAATAGGTCCGGGGCCCAATAAATTTTCAGAAAATTACCCTAAGTCTAGTTTTTTATTTTACACCCAAAAATATTACTTTCATAATATTTTAATATTATTTATTATCAATTAAAAATTATTTAATTATTAAAGCCCTGATTTTAATTACAGAAAAATCTCAGAAAATTCCAGAAAATTGTGAAAAAATACAAATTTAAAAATTTTGAAAAATTAGGGGGTTTACAATCTACCCCCCTTAAGAGGATTGCGTCCTCGCAATCAAAGAATAACCGGTCAACAGAGATGACGCGGTCGCAAGCACTTGTTCGAAACACGTCACAAGATACTTAGGAAAATACCGTTTTCCTAAGAATGAAAGTTATGCACTTTTCAGAGAAAAATCTAGTTAAAGCAAAAGATCTTCAACTTTAGAAAACTAGGTTATTATTAACAAGTTGCAAATTACTAGGTTGGGGCTGAGGTCACCAACCAATAGGCACGAACTACAACAAGACTAGAAACGGATAACTACGAATCACTTACGCGCATTAGCTACTCCACGAGTGTGCGCGTTCTCCACGGTCATCGTGAAAGCTTGTTCGCGTCCATGCAGTCGATTCTTCTGCTACTGAGCCTGCTGGAAGAGTAGTGCCTGGGGTATCAAGGGTGGCCTCGGCTGATACCCTCCTGGAGCTGGTGGTAGGACTTCTTGAACTCCCGTTTGAGGTGCTCCTAATGCTGGATGGGCTGGCCTCGGTTCTGGTAACGCTTGTTGTTTACCATTTGGTGCTCTTTCTCGACGCTCAGGGCATTCCCTCAATGGATGCTGACTGGATCCGCAAGCTAAACATACTTTCCTTTTTCGTCTGCACTCGTCCTCAATATGGCCTCGCTTGCGACAATATTGACAGATAGGTAGTGCCTGTGGAGATGCTTCTGGTGGCTGGTGCATGTGAGGTCTTTTTGCAACTTCTTCTTGTAGTTCTCCGGCTGGTGCTGATGTGGAGGGCCTCTTCAGACTGGTCTCTCTCCTGATGACGCGCTCCATGTGTCGTGCTGCAGCAAGGACGTCCGAGTACGAAGTAGGTGCAACGGATCCAATTAGTTTCTGTAGCTCAATGTTTAGTCCGTCGAAGAACTTCTCAGCCTTCTCTTCTTCTGTCGGGATCAATGTTGGGGCAAAGCGACTTAGACGAATGAACTCAACGTTGTACTCTTCTACTATCTTAGCATCCTGAGCGAGGTGATTGAACTTGTCCCAAAGTTCTGATCGAGCGACAGCTGGAATGTACATCTCCTGGAAGAGTCTGGAGAACTCCTCCCAAGTGACTCGGTCTGGTCCGAGACGTGTCTCCTCGGATAGCCACCAGTGATATGCATTGTCCGTCAACTGTATTCTGACGACAGTCATCCAACGTTCCTTTGGAAGCTCAGCTGCTTCTAATTGATATTGAGTGTTGGTGAGCCACTCATAAACTTCAGTAGGCTCTCCTTTGCCTGAGAATGTGCGGGGCTTCAGTTGGCGAAATTTAGAAATAGAGCCCGTCGTTGGTCGTCGTGCTGGTAGATCTGCCTGGTCTAGTGCGGTTACTAGGCTGCGACTGAAAGCCTCTTGTTGAGCTTGCGTTATTGCATAGATCATTTGAAATATCTGCTGTCCGTCCATGGCCTGCCCTGGTGGAATTACGGGCATTGGTGGAGTAAATGGCATCGTTGGTGGAATGTCATCTTGCTGGATTCTCGAGACATGTTGTTGAGCTGATTGTCCTCCATCCACTGGTGTTAATTCATCTTCGTTGGTTACCTCAGCATCTCGTGGTGACGTTATGGGAGTCTCGTCGTTTGCTCGTGAATCCATAACCCTGCAACCAAAATAAACAATAAGAGACGCACAGGAATCAAGGCAGGATGCAAGTCAAGAAATTAATTCGAAGTCGATATGGATATCAAGAACGTTCCCAAGCAAGTGGATGAGATCCTAAAAACTTATCCTATCTTGTTGCAGGCCTGTTCGGTCCCTGAGTTGAAACCGAACAATTTAGTCGAAGACCTGCATGGGCCACCACAAAAACCATGTCACGCCCCAGTCCCAAAATGCTGAGGGACTGGATGCGCGGCAATGGCCAGCAGCACGCACCGATGGACAACCCAATTTAATGGATCCATCAGGGCATGCTTAAGCTGTAGTCTAACAATAATTGGAACCAATGATATAGGTCACAGTCTATACTAATCTCATCCACAACAGATAATCACAGATTAAATGCCAGAATACTGCAGATAAATGTAAACTAGCATATCTCAATAAAATATCTCGGGGAACAATCCGAGAATATGTCTGATACATCAATGCAAAAAGACAGGAATAAAGGAACTGGAAATAGAAACAGGAATAACTGACTATAAACAGCCAATGCTCAGGAGAAGTCCTCTGGCACGATCTCGTTCTCAGGTTCTGGTGCAGCTCCTGGAAGTGCTCCTGTACGGTGTATCTCTGGATGGATCTCTTCGGCTATACCTGGGGACATAATCCGAATCCAGGTCCTCAGGGGACAGCAAGGTACAGAAAATACAAGCCATAATAATGCAGTAAAATAGTCAATGAATAAACATGGTAATTATGTAACCATCTATGTGAAATGCAGGTGAGAACATCATCAGTACTCAGGCTGAGACTTCTACAAGCTCTATGTATGGGAGCCGGTAGCAGTGATATCATGTAGTTGTCTAGCTCGGAGAGAGACTGAGACGCCAGCATAATATAGTCAACCTGTAGGATGTGTGTCTCTCCAGCAATAATTAGAACAATAGGGATACACTAAGTAACCAGCTAAGTGATATGCAAGATGAGAGCAGCACTAGAACTCAGGCTGAAACCACTACAAGCTCTGTGTCGGGGAGCCGGTAGCAGTGATATCATGTGGTTGTCTAGCTCGGAGAGAGACTGAGACACCGTCAGCTGTCTAGCTCAGAGAGAGACTGAGATGCCGTCATAATATATATAATCATCCTGTAGCCTGTGTGACTCTTCCCATCCAATGTAATCATACGTCTCATGTCCATGTGGCCCCATGTCCATGTCACGCACAATCATATCTAATACAACAAGTCATATAGTATATAGGAATATATGTCAATGTCAAGTCCTATATCCTATACAGAATCACCACGAATATCTCAGGAAGATCCTGTCCATGAATAGTATCAAGTGTCCTGGGTTATGATGTACTTGATAAGACAAGTACGAGAAATATCGGGTCTCGGTATCCATGTCTATGTGACGTTACACAACTCCGCGTACGGGGATGGCACCCGACTATGAATCGGACGCTAAGTAAAGTCACTCGGTCCTGGGTTGAACAGTAAAACAAGTTTATATATGAAATCTACAAGAACTCAAGTGAAATACTATAACAGGAATCACTGCGAGCTGACAAGCTCTACTTGCCCACTGATGCAAAATTAAGCCAAGAAAATAAATAGCAAGCTGCAGGGTTTGGCAAGGTACACTTGCCCACTGATGTATAACTAAGTCAAGGAATATAAGTAGCATAGCTGCAAGTTTTGGCGAGTTACACTTGCCTGTGGTTTCGGCTCCAATTGTGGCTCTGACTTCAGCTGGAATTGCAGGCGGTACTCCGGTTGCTGAAATAAATATCACCATCAGATCCATAAAATATCAATCAGCTAGAAACGCCTGTCCTTGAGTCCAATTTGGAGACAAGGGCAAAAATAACAATTTCGGGTCAAAACGGGGTCCACATGTGGGCCCGCTTTGCACCGAAAAACGTGTCAGGGTCAAAGGTCTCCAAATTCACCAAACTTAGTGGCAACAGGTCAGGAACGATGATACGAACCCAACGGAACTTCCAGAATTGAATTCCGATGAGCCGATCACAAAATCGTCCGTCTAGTGGGGCTTGTGGGGCCCACGACATGCGATTTTGCCAACGTTCTCAGAATCGAACCAAACTTGGGTCACAGGACCAACGTATCTCTACGAGTCCGATGGCGCAAGTTTCATTTCAATCCGACGAGTGTACACAAAGTTAGGGTAAAATGCAGAAAAGTCGGATACGGGACGATGTCCGCGGATACGCGTTGATCTCGGTGTGCACGCACACCCGAATCGACTTCTGCGAAATCCCGCACGTCCGTATCGACGATGCGCACGTATCTGTGAAGACCGCGCGCGACCAAGTCGTCCCGTTTGGCGGGACGTACCCAGTTCCGGGGTGAATCAGGTCGTTGTTTTTCCTGTTTTTGGATCGCGGTGTGCGATCACCACAGGACGCCGAACAAACATTCCCTATGACACCGCTAGGCTTATCCCTATGACGGTGTCAGGTATATTACTTTTTAATAATGTACCTGCTCGAGTATTGTTTGATTCTGGTGCAACACATAGCTTCATTGCGGCGGATTTTGCCGCCGAACACACATTCCCTATGACACCGCTAGGCTTAAACCTAAGTGTTAGTACTCCTTCGGGCGTAGATTTATCGGCTCGCTTAGTCTGTCATGAAGGTAACATTTGCATCGGGGGACGGAAATTGTCATTAGATGCGATAGTTCTAGACATAAGGGACTACGATCTTATTCTGGGGATGGATTGGCTCGGCGCTTGTTCAGCTACAATCGACTGTGCGAAAAAGGAAGTCGTGTTTCGTTTGCCCGGCGAGATCGAGTTTTGCTTCACGTGCAGTCCTGAGTCAAAAGCGTCGAATGCCTGCATGGTGATCTCAGCAATGTCTGCTCGACGGATGATTCACTCCGGCTGCGAAGGGTACTTAGCGTCCGTTCGAGACACTCGGCAAGATTGCGCAAACGTTGAGTCTATTCCCGTTGTGGCGGATTTTCCTGATGTATTTCCCGACGAGTTGCCAGGCATGCCGTCCGATCGAGAGATAGAGTTCACTATAGACACGTTCCCAGAAACTCGACCAATTTCCAAGACGCCGTATCGAATGGCCCCGGCAGAATTGAAGGAGCTTAAAGTACAGTTGCAAGACTTGCTAGATCGAGGATACATTCGACCTAGTGTATCTCCGTGGGGTGCGCCAGTACTATTCGTAAAGAAAAAGGATGGCTCGTTGCGGCTCTGCATCGACTATCGAGAATTAAATAAAGCAACCATTCGTAACCAGTATCCTCTTCCAAGAATAGACGATCTTTTCGATCAGTTGCAAGCTGCCACGGTATTCTCTAAAATTGACCTCCGTTCGGGCTATCACCAACTAAAGATCAAGCCAGACGATGTGCCAAAGTCAGCTTTTCGAACTCGCTATGGCCATTATGAGTTCCTGGTGATGCCGTTCGGACTAACCAATGCACCCGCTGCCTTTATGAGTTTAATGAACCTTGTGTTCCGGCCCTATCTCGATAAGTTTGTAGTAGTATTCATCGATGATATCTTGGTGTATTCAAAGAGTGAGGAAGAACATGCAGAGCACTTGCGGACCGTGCTACAAACTCTTCGGGACAACCAGCTATATGCTAAACTGAGTAAGTGTGAATTCTGGCTAAGTAGTGTATCTTTCCTCGGGCACATCATTTCTGCGGGAGGCATCTCAGTCGATCCGAAAAAGGTGGAGGCCATTGTCGAGTGGAAGCGACCTGCATCCGTTAGCGAGATTCGAAGCTTCCTCGGGCTAGCGGGCTACTACAGACGGTTCGTGAAGGATTTTTCCAAACTTGCACTACCTCTGACTCGCCTCACACAAAAGGGAGTCGCATTTGAGTGTTCCGCCGACTGCGAAGCTTCGTTTAAAGAGTTAAAGCATCGCCTCACCTCTGCCCCGTTACTTGCACTACCAGACGAGATCTCGGGATTCCAAATATTTAGCGACGCGTCCGGGCAAGGCTTGGGGTGTGTACTTATGCAGCGAGATCGAGTGATAGCCTATGCCTCCAGGAAACTTAAGAAGCACGAGAAAAATTATCCTACACACGACCTGGAATTAGCGGCAATTGTCTTTGGCCTGAAATTGTGGCGACACTACCTTTATGGAGTGCCTTGCCGAATTTATACTGATCACAAGAGCTTGAAGTACCTATTCACCCAGACGGACCTCAACCTTCGTCAGCGCCGTTGGCTAGAATTGATAAAAGATTACGACTTGACGATAGACTACACGCCTGCAAAAGGGAACGTTGTAGCGGATGCTTTGAGTCGGATCTTCGTTGGATCTCTGTCAGTCGATCGCAGGTTACGAAGGGACTTAGAAGAGATGGGCATCGAACTCCGAATTCGATATCGTGACGCCCGGGTCGCTCAAATGCGATTCGTACCCAATCTAATAGAGCGGGTCACATCTACTCAGAAAGATGACCCTTTCCTAAGGAAGATGCACGAGCAGATTCTAGCGGGGAAGGCGAAGGACTTTGCAGTAGATGAAAATGGAGCGTTGCGGGTGAAAGGAAGGCTATGCGTCTCCGATGATTCAGAACTTAGAAAGGAGATCCTTGCGGAAGCTCATTACGCAGCCTATATGATCCATCCCGGGAGCACGAAGATGTATAAGAACCTCCGAACGACCTTCTGGTGGCACGGCATAAAGAAAGATGTTGCACTCTTTGTGTCCCAATGCATAACCTGTCAAAGGGTGAAAGCAGAGCATCAGAGGCCGGGCGGGGAGATGCAAAATCTTGCTATCCCGGAATGGAAGTGGGAGCACATCTGCATGGATTTTATTGTTGGCCTGCCAAGGACGCAACGGGGGAACGACGCAATCTGGGTTATCGTCGACCGGTTAACCAAGTCTGCACACTTCATTGCCATCAAAAGTACTTGGAGCGCCGATCGCCTCGCCCAGACCTACCTTGACGAGATAGTCCGGCTGCACGGAGTGCCAGTTTCTATAGTGTCAGATCGAGACGGGCGATTCATCTAGCGTTTCTGGGAGAGCCTTCAGTTAGCGATGGGGACCAAGTTGAAGTTCAGCTCAGCCTATCATCCACAAACCGATGGTCAGACGGAACGAGTGAATCAGATACTAGAAGACATGTTGCGCCTCTGCGTGATCGATTCGAAGTCAAGTTGGGACGTCTACCTGCCGCTGGCCGAATTTGCATACAACAACAGTTATCAGTCCAGCATCGAGATGGCTCCGTACGAGGCTTTGTATGGGCGGAAGTGTAGGTCACCAATCTGCTGGGACGAAGTCGGAGAATGGCAAATCCTTGGGCCGGAGCTGGTTGAACAAACCGTCCAAAAGGTTCGGTTGATTCGTGAACGGTTGAAGACAGCACAAAGCCGACAAAAGAGTTATGCCGATGCTCGACGTCGCCCCCTTGAATTCTTTGAAGGGGGCCATGTGTTCTTGAAAGTCTCGCCTATGCGCGGAGTCATGCGGTTCAGAGTAAAAGGAAAGCTAAGTCCGAGATTTGTTGGACCGTTTGAAGTTCTCAAACGGGTTACTCCGGTCGCCTATCAAGTTGCTTTGCCGCCTGCCCTATCAGAAGTACACGATATTTTTCACGTTTCTCAGCTGAGAAAGTTTGTACACGACCCGAACCACATAGTCGACTTGGGGAAGTTGAATCTGCAAGCGGACTTGTCGTACGCGGCGGAGCCTGTCCAAGTTTTGGATCGTAAAGAGAAGCAATTGCGGAACCGAACCGTCTCGCTAGTGCGCGTCCTGTGGCGGAATCACTCGGTCGAGGAGTCGACCTGGGAACTTGAAGCTGATATGAGGGAAAGGTTCCCCTCATTATTCCTTAGTGGTAGGTTCTATTCCTAAGTTTCAGGACGAAACTTTCTTTTGGATGGTTATGATGTAATGCCCCGTTCCCCCTACTCGGGGAGCGCGGCCAAGAAATATTTACGACCGTCCGAACGGGACAGATTGAATTAAGATCCTTTCCTCGTTATGGATTAGTTTCTTCGGAATCAGGTCCCATATACAATGGATTGTGCCTCGAGGATGGACTCGGCGGCAGAGTCGAGAGGGGCCTTTCCGTTGCGTTGGTTTCTTGTCCGTTTTCGTGCCGCTTGGTTGCTTTCTTGTTGGTTTTATGACTTGCGTTTTCTTGAACGGTTTCAATGGATTTCATTGCTTTCGTTCTTAGGATTTCGCATTTCGTATTGAGCCTTGGAGACCGAAGCAGGAGGTATTGATCATCCGTTGGTGCGTGCAGGTGAACGTGTAGACGACGCGCGAGCGGAGTCTTAGAGATCTCTCATTCTTCTTCCTATTCAACCAAACTTGTGAGTGGCTCTATTTCGATAAGCACCTTCTTTCCAAGGGCTCCGTTCATAATAAAATTGACTCAGTTGTGCATTCAATCAAACGATACCAATTAAGTAACAAGTTGGATAACAAGATAAGATAAGAAGTAGGCTTGGAACACCCATTGCTTGTCATACAAAACCTTGCATAAATTCATTGATGCATGCATGTTCGTTGGGTGTTTAATGGGTTGGTATTTATTGATAGTTCAAAGTGTTCTTCTATAAACTGCTGCATGTTATTTCATATAACTTGTTGGTTGATTGTGATAGTACAGTAAAGCAGTTTCGTACATGATGTTCTTTAAATCGCTAGTAAGTAAATCTATGAAGTTCGGTTCATAGAAATGGTCATGGGAATTCTTGTGCACAAGGGATCCAGGTTCCTGCGAACGGTTACCGGGGCACCGGGCCGTTTCGACCCGGGCGGAATCTACTTTCTTAGTCGTGCTAAAATGAGTTAGCACAGGGATCGGGGAATTGTAGCGGGGCTAGCTACCCGCGCTGCAAGCGTCGCCGCCAGCTCAGACTAAACCCATGATGGCTCCTAAACAACAAAGAAAGATATTGTGTATATTTAAACTGTGCAGACTAACTATGTCTTCGTGACAGGGAAGGCTATGGTAAGTTGTACAGGTGGATCAGACGGTACAGGTAAAGTCACCGAACGGTGGCATGTGGAGTTATGTTATTTTGTTCTTGCATACCTGCTAAATGAAATCTGAACTAGGCAAAAATAGAAACCCACCTAAGAACATAATTGTAGCATACTCATTAGAACTCATCTCATGAGCTTGGTAAAGTTGAGCAGCTAGCCTTCACCAGTACTTTTCGAAGTACTGACCCTCGTTGTAGCAGGTTCCCCGGCGCAAGGCTACGCGGCGAGGAGCTGAAGTTCTCTCCGGACTTTTGGGATCCTTGGCGGTTCGTGGCCAAGACTTTTGGAGGCTCAAGCTAGAAGCCTTTCACTCTCTCCGTTGCTGAATATCGCTAAGGCGATGGTGCTTACTCGCACCCAAGGTGTTTTGTGTTTTTGAATCTATGTAAAGGGACATAATGTATGGATCGGCTATCTCATTTTGCGTCCAAGTTTGTAAGCCCGTGGGGCATTTTATACTTTTGAGTCAAGCGATGTAAAAAGATGTTCATTATGAATAAAAGAGAAACTTTTCTATGCCTCAACCTTGTGTTATCTTATATGTCTACTCTGTTGCATTGTTCTAAAGAATATCCTTATGCCTAAGGCCTTGTGCACGCGCGCCCTACGCGTGCACGGCATCACGCCCGGGGGACGATTATCGATTAGCCGAAATCGGGGCGTGACAATAATAGATTCTTTATCTTGCTCTTCCAGTAATGATAGTTGGTACCGTTCAGTTTTACCATGTGCATCGGCTTTGCATCCATCTCTCCTCCCCGGTTTGCCTGTCAACTTCTGACACTCTTCTGAAATTCTAGAACCTGACTCTGATACCACTTTGTTGGGAACGAAAGTGCAAAAACCGTTCCCCAAACCAGAGAGTACTTGCGAGAGAACCGAGCAAAACGCACAAAACAAAAATACCAAACACAAATCGCAGACACATCAATTTTTGACGTGAAAAATCCTTGCAAAAAAAACTATGGGACAATCGGAGTCCAACCCTGAAAAGCCTCCACTAATAGAATAAGAAATACACCGAATCCTTACAAATATTTTACCGATCCAAACGGATCACCACAACTCTTTTGGAACAGAAAATATATTATAACCACGAAGAAGAAAGACAACGAGAATTACCCGAAACTGTTCTCCTTCTAAACGGCCTCCAATTCTTCTTTTTTCTCTCCAATGTTGCATGACACTCTTGCCTTATTTTCTCTCCTTGTTGCTATTTTTTTTTGGAGAGAGAGATATATTTTAGGGCCAGGAGACACCTATATATAGCCTCAAATCCACAACTAGCATTCCTATTATAGATAGGATTATCCAATCCAAATCCTTTGAGATATTTCTATAATATTGAGGAATATCCAATCCAAATAAATTGAGGTATTCCTATTATATGTAGAAATACTCAATTCTACTCCGGAATTTTTTTTACATAGGTTGGGAACCCTACCCACTCCAACAAAAATTAAATAAAAAAAATATCTTTATAAAATTTACTTTACTCCAATACATTTCAACATTTTTTTCTCTCTCAAGCAACACATGTTTACAAACCGCACACATAAGATACACAGAGAGGAAAATGAGCTAACAAAAAATTCTGTCATGACAACCTTGATACATGTCCCTTCACAAGCACAACTCAATAGTTCAAGCTTATCTTTGCCTGTATCTGGAATAAAACATGGACAAACAAGTGATACTATTCCAAGCTCATATTGTCCCAATCGAAACAACTATATCATCATGTAATAATAATAAAATCTTGATATATATTAAATTGGGCTCAGATATTTGTGTACAACGTTCATGTCATCATCAGATAAATGTTGTAACATTCCATTGACTCATGTTGACTATAAAATTTAAACAAAAATTAGTATAGAAGTAATTCCAACACTGTTTTGGGACTGAAAATAATTCATATAAAAGAGGAGAAGAAATCAACAACAATGGCAACAATACTCATATATAAAATGATAATCTAAAATTTCAAAATACTCGGCTTAATCAACATATTCATACAACTGCATGTAGAGTCAGCAGCTTAATTAAAGTCATCATAGCTCAGTGCATATTCCTCTCCGAAGGGTGAAGGAACATCAAACACATGGTTCAAAGGAGTCATCCAACTCTGTCATCATTAACATATGTTTTATTTAGACTCAGAGTATTCATCTCACTCATCATTGTCCAAATCTTAGTCAAATGTTCGGGGCATAGGAAGAGTGCTTGTCTTCAAACTTATGCTACCATTGTCCACGAAACGGTTTCGGCATTCCCATAAACTTTGTTGCCTCAATTTCGTGCTCCGCTAGGAAGTCATATGCCTACATAAATAAGTTGGCATCGAATCCTTGCATGCCAAAAACAATGGAACCTAGCTAGATAGAATAAAATACGTAAATAGCATTAGGAACCTACGTAGATAGAAGAAAGTACAAAATAACTCACTAATAGTTACCTGAAATGACCTTAAGTCCATTGGGCCTCGAGAGAGCATCCTTTAAAACGATCATGTTATTTTCACAACCTTTCCAACCAGACAAAACATATGTGAACATCTTGTTGGGTGTAGCATCAATTAACTCATTTTGTGTCACTTGTTTCCTACCCCTAAACCACGGTACCAATGCAGACGGACCGTTAGGATTTGATAATCCATCTACAAGACAAATCATTCAGATAAATTAAAATATAATATATACTCATTCTAAAATTTATAGTAGGAAATCAAACATATTTTCATAAGAGCATCTTTATAAATGTGCTCAACTCCTGCAGAACGAATACCCGCCCCCAGGAAAACTCTATGCAAAGTTCCAATACACCTACATTCAGGTGTATGTGTTGCTATTTATAATCAATTTACTTCAGAAAAAAAATGTGCATGTGTTCAGATCGGCCAGTAGGAAAAATATGTGCAGATCCAATTTTTTTTTAAATATGTACATATGTGAAAATTTAGGAAAAATAAGATAGTGTAAAAATATACCTATCATGTAAATCTCCAGATCTGGCCAAATTGCAGAACGTCACAATATCTAATGTCGATTTTTTGGCATGTAAAAACAGTTGCAGAAGAATGAGGGGAGAGTCGAAACCCTTAGATTTGAGCTAAAATATGCTTAGATAAACATAGATCTAGGAACGAATTTGGTTATGCATTATTAAAGAATTTGAGGTTTTTGGTTACAATAATGCTAAGTTTACTACCAAATGCTTACAACCCTCTCACCCCTCCTGCTATGTGGGGCCATCCTCTGGTCTCACCTTTTTCCCCAATGAACGACCGTCACGTGGTGTTCCGGCCACGTGGCGACCACCCGAACAGTCACCGGATTCCACCTCTCTTTTCTCCTCCAATGGACGGCCGCTACGTGGACGTCACGTGACGGTTGTAAGAGAGTGGTAGGCATTTGATTGTAATCCTAGCGTAGTCCTTTCGATTAATGATTGCCACATATATACATCTCGATCCAAGTCCCCTCTAGATTTAGATCTTGGCATTGGAGATCCATGTATTAGTTTGCGTGATTGTGACGGTGGGCATAGATGGCTTGCGTAAAAGACACTCGTCACATGATGCACATAGCAATAGCATTGGGTTGGGTTGAGTTGAGTAGGTTGGAGGAAGTAAACAAATGGGGGCCGGGAGACCATGGGGGTGTGTTTGGTGACCTTCCTTCTAAGTTCTTACTTAATATCAATAATTATTAATTAAAAATTCAAATGAAGATCAAAACATCTGTAATGTGAGTTCTTTGAGACGTGGGTATTAATTGTAGTGCAGATGAATGAATAATCAGCTTCCATTGACTTATCCAAGTATCGGAAAGCGAATGCTACGTTGCACCTCCCTATGGACCTTTTTCCATAATATAGTGTCCACGAACTGCTGAAAATGATGTTCATAGTATTGTCAAACGTTATTTTTATGCAGTCTAAAACTAATTTGGAAGTAATTTTCTGAACATTTTTTATGCAATATAAAATTATTTTGAAAGTTGTTTTGTGAACATCCAAAGTGATTTTGACCTATATTTTTATACGTTATAATACTTGAATAGAAGGATTAACATATATCATAGTTTTAATGGGTAAACAAAAATGGACTCATTCATCGAGTATTACGAGTTATAATTATAATTTCTAATGTTTTGGTTTGCGCAGCAGTACGAATTGGAAATTATATATCGTCTCGGTTTGCTAGATGCATCAAGTCGTTAGGTAGTTGACAAGATCAGTATCAGAGTATCAGTATCCGACTCGGACACGAAAAGTTAGATTCTTTGGACGATTTTGGTGAGAAAGCGTCGGGAATGCAAAACAAACACTCACATCTGTCACATATCTTAGGACGATTGATTCTGAAGATATTTCTTACCTCCACTCCGAATTGTGGTCCAGTCTTTAACTGTGGAAAGTTCAAACTTGCTATTTGTAACCTACAGTTGATCATGAGTGCAAATGTACGTATATCATTCATCAATATTCCTACGTATATATATCATTCTTCGATATTCCTCCCCACGATCACGAAGCAAATGGTTCGGAACAAGATTCTAAATGACGGTAGACGGATGCGCGATGGAAAGAATTTACCTAGACGGTTGATACATTTTAATTTTTTTTTATTTTTATTTTACCACAAGTTTTTACATTATATACATATTTTAGAAATGTTTCATGCATAAAATTTATTAAATTTTAGTCTTATAAAAGTGAATCATAGGTTCATAATGCTTGCAAAATCGTTTGGCCAAAATATTTTGTTAGATATTATTTCGTCTAGAAGTCCATCTACGTCGTCTATTCCGTCAAAGTTTCGTTGACCGCCTACTCTACCGCATACCTAAAAACGATGTAAAGAAAGATCATCTATCGCTTAGACGTCGTCTAGACGATTGAGACGACCGTCATTTAGAACACTGATTCAAAACAGTTTGTATCTATGCAATTAACTTGGCACCTACCTACCTAATCTTGCATTATTTGTAACAATTTTTTTGGATCGACGCTAAACATGTTTATGTTGAGAGAGAGAGAGAGAGAGAGAGAGAGAGGATTGTGCATGAGGAGAGGACCGGGGAATATCGGGGCGTGCCAGAGCAAGATGATGACAGCCATGATGGGGTTGTCATCATTATTTGGGTCCGTACATATTGCTTGTTTTTCACCAATAATCTCAGGCAATATCTTTTTCACTATTATGAGGACCCAATACTGTTTATTTTCAATAATGCTAAGTTTACTAACAAATGTACAACCTTTTTTTTCCTGCTACGTGGGTCACATTCGACCTCACATCTCCCTCTAATGAACGGCTGCCACATGACGTTTCTGTCACATGACGATTATCCGGACAGCCACCGGGTCCCACGTCTCCTCCCTCCTCCAATAGATGTCCGCCACGTGGTCGCCCCGTGGCAGTTGTAAGAGGGTTGTAGGCATTTGGTTGTAGTCATAGCATAACCCATTTATTTTACAAAGACATGAGGGAGTATCTCGTATATAGTGACGGCGGCGGCTGCGGTGGCAACGTCCTCTCGTTCTATCAGCATGAGATTTAACCTGAACTCTTTTTCTATCTTGACTACTTGGATCCAGATTTCTTACAACATCTTCCACTATATAATACGGCTTAGAAACGGTTCAAAAGTGAGCCGTCCAAGTCGTTTGTAAATCCTCAACCATTTAAATTAATTAAAAAATTAATAACAAAATAACTAAACAACTACCGAAATACTCCATTAATTATTTAATTTTTTTAACTAAACATGTAACTACCTAATATGATATATTTATTATAATTAAACAACTATAAATCAAGTGGTTACGATGGAAGATATTTTTCTTGGTTGCATGAGTTCAATTCCTAGAAACGACATTTTTATTTGTAATAAAGTCAAATTAAAATTTTTTTTTCTACTAATTTTTTCTGAAAACATAAAGCACGTGCAACATTCAAAATATATCTATATTTTCGTTCGACCCTCCCATTCTGCTGAGGTGTACCCACACAAGAAGTCTGAAACAATATACCATTATGTGCAAAGTAGTCACGCATGCAATTAAACTCAGTATCATTATCACTTCGCACAATTCGAACTTTACAATTAAATTGCCGCTCAATCATAGAAAAAATGACGAGAACATCTTGTATACTTCAGTCTTATCAATCAACAAAAATACCCAAACAACACGAGAAAAATTATCCACAATCGTCAAAAATATCAAGTTCCACACTAATAAGGCGTAGGATACGACCCCCAAAGATCACAATGCATTAAATCCAAAATTGTAACAGCCCGAGAGTCATTGACAGAAAAAATACCTCAAGTTTGCTTTGCATGTAAACCCCCTGATTTTTTAATATTTTCAAAACTGGATTTTTTGAAATTTTCTGGGATTTTTCGGGAATTTTTGCTAATTAAAAACAAGGTGTTTTTGACATTTAATAAAATTAAATAATTTTAAAATATATTAAAATATTATGAAAATAATATTTTTTTGGTGTAAAATGAAAAACTGGACTTAGGATAATTTTCTGAAAATTTATTGGGCCCCGGACCTATTTTATATCACCTAAAAACTATATTCTATTATTAATTATTTTATTATTTAAAACCCAAACTAAACCCAAACCCAAGCCCAGCCCAACCGAGCCCAGCCCGTGGGCTATCGGGTCGGATCGGGTCTGCCAGACCCGAACCCGGCCGACCCGTGAACCCGCTTCTCCCCCCCCCCCCACGCCTCTGCGGCCCGATTCTTCCGCCGGATCCGCCGGCCGCGCCGCCCGCCGCTCCGCCCGGCCCGCTCCCCCCGACCCGCGGCCACGTCGCCCGCTCCGGCCCGCCTCGCCCGGAGCTCCTCTGCCTCTTTCCCCTATTTAACCCCCCCCCCCCCCCCGAGTCTCCCCTCCGGCCAGAACTCCCTCTCCGGCAACTCCTCACCGCACCCACATCTCCCCTCGCCGAGCCTCGCCAGCGCCGCCTCGCCGACGACGTCGCCCCCGCGCCGCAGCCCCCGCCCGCAGCTCCCTCCTCCGCCTCCTCCCTCGGCTTCCCCTCTCTCCTCCCAGCACCCCGACGCCGTCTCCGGCCCGCCGCGCCGTCGGCCTCCGCCTCACAGCTGCGCGCCGCCCCGACTCCGACCACCACCCGCCGTGCCCCGCCTCACCAGCGCCGCCTCCCCCGCCAAGCTCCGACAAGAACCCCAAAACCCTAACCCTAGGTTTCCGTGTCGTGTCGGACACGTGTCGGACACGGAATTTTTGGATTTTTTGGACCCTGTTCAGTTACGCGTATCTCCCTGCTCGTTTATCCGATTTTGATTTCGTCTGTTGCGTTGCGAACCCTGCGTGACCCTCTCGGTGCCCGTGCAACCCGCTCGGGGCATCGCGTCCTGTGGCGATCGCGAACCACGATCCAAAAACAGGAAAAACAATGCCCCATTTTACCCCGGAACTGGGTAGGCCCCGCCAAACGGGACGACTTAGTCGCGCGCGGTCTTCACCGATATGTGCGCGTCGTTGATACGGACGTGTGGAATTTCGCAGAAGTAGATTCGGGTGTGCGTGCACACCGGAATCAACACGTATCCGCGGACACCGTCCCGTATCCGTCCTTTCTGGAACGCGTCATAACTTCGTGTACACACGTCGGATCGAGACGAAACTTACGCCATCGGACTCGTAGCGATACGCTGGTCCTGTGACCCAAGTTTGGTTCGATTCTGAGAACGTTGACAAAATCGCGTGTCGTGGGCCCTACAAGCTCCACTTGACGGGTAATTTTGTGACCGGCTCATCGGAATCCAATTCTGGAAGTTCCGTTGGGTTCGTATCATCGTTCCTGACCTGTTGACACTAAGTTTGGCAAATTTGGAGACCTTTGTCCCTGACACATTTTTCGGTGCAAAGCGGGCCAACATATGGACTCCGTTTTGACCCGAAACTGTCATTTTTGCCCTTGTCTCCAAATTGGACTCAAGGACAGGCGTTTCTAGCTGATTGATATTTTCTGGATCTGATGGTAATATTTTTTTCAGCATCCGGAGACGTTCCTGGAGATTTCACAAATACCAGAGCTACAGTTGGAGCCAGAACCACAGGCAAGTATACCTTGCCAGACCCTGCAGCTTGCTACTTATTTCCTTGACTTATTTATACATCAGTGGGCAAGTGTACCTTGCCAACTCGCAGTGATTCCTGTTATAGTACTTTGCTTGAGTTCCTTGTACATACATATATAATCTTGATTTAACTGTTCAACCCAGGACCGTGTGACTGACTTAGCGTCCGATTATAGTCGGGTGCCAACCCCGTATGCGGAGTTGTGTAAAGTCACATAGACATGGATATCGTGACCCTTTGCATTCTCGTACTTGCATTATCAAGTACGTTTTACCCAGGACACCTGACACTATTCATGAGACAGAATCTTCCTGAGATATTCATGGTGATTCTGTATAGGATACAGTTTTCATGACTTATTCCTTTGCTTAGATATTATATGACTGGATGCATTAGTTATGATCCTGTATGGCATGGACATGAGACGTCGTGGACATGAGATGCATGATTACATTGGGTGGGGAGTCACACAAACTACAGGTTGATTATATATTATGCCGGCGTCGTAGTCTCCCTTTGAGCTAGACAACCACATGATATCACTGCTACCGGCTCCCCGACACAGAGCTTGTAGTGGTTTCAGCCTGAGTTCTAGTGCTGCTCTCATCTTGCATATCACTTAGCTGGTTATTTATTGTTTTCCCTATTGTTCCATTTATTGTTGGAGAGACACACAGACTACAGGTTGATTATATATTATGCCGGCGTCGTAGTCTCCCGTTGAGCTAGACAACCACATGATATCACTGCTACCGGCTCCCCAACACAGAGCTTGTAGTGGTTTAAGCCTGAGTACTGATGATGTTCTCACCTGCATTTCACATTGATGGTTACATAATTACCCTGTTTATTCATTGACTATTTCACTGCATTTAGATGGTTATATAGTCTACCTTATTGTTTCATTTATTTCCTGCACTGCATTATTATGGCTTGAGCTTTCTTGTACCTTGCTATGTCCCCTGAGGACCTGGATCCGGATTATGTCCCCAGGTATAGCCGCAGAGATCCATCCAGAGATACACCGTATAGGAGCACTTCCAGGAGCTGTACCAGAACCTGAGGACGAGATCGTACCAGAGGACTTCTCCTGAGCATTGGCTGTTTATAGTCGGTTATTTCTGTTTCTATTTCCAGTTCCCTTATTTCCTATCTATTTTGCTTTGATGTATCAAACTTGTTCTCGGATTGTTCACCGAGACACTTTTATTGAGATTTGATAGTTATTTCTATTTGCATTATTCTGGCATTTAATCTGTGATTATCTGTTGTGGATGAGATTAGTATAGACAGTGACTTGTAATAATTGTTCTATTTACTGTTAGACTACAACTTAAGCATGCCCTGATGGATCCATTAAATTGGGTTGTCCATCGGTGCGTGCTGCTGGCCATTGCCATGTGTCCAGTCCCTCGGTATTTTGGGACTGGGGCGTGACATTGCATGATGGCAAACTTCACATGCCATATTCACTGAACTACTAAAGATACTAGCAACAAGAAGAGACTTTACTACTTTATCAGAAGAATGCCCAAGTCGCTGATGCCAAATGTTCAGAGAAGCCGTCCTAGTCACTGCTAAGGCCCGAGTCTTCGGTATAATACGAAAGTAGTAGAGCCCATCCCGCCGTTCACCGACGCCAATCAGGGTCCTCAAACAGGGGTCCTGTATCACGCACAATTTTTTAGTGAATTGTACAACACAATTTGCATCATCAATAAGATGGACCAGAGGAATTAAATTACAATGTAATTGAGGTACGAATAGAATATTCGTGAGAACAACACCTGGTGCAAGAGCAACACGTCTGCAGCACGAGGCAACCGCAGTCCGTCCGTCCGGAACCCCAACTGGACATTCCTCCATTTTTGTCACCCCCGAAAATAAATCCAAATTCCCAATAACATGATTCGAAGCGTCTGTATCAATAATCCAATGTGCAATAGATTTACCAACCATACGGTCCTTTGGAGATTTGACCGAAGAGTTACCAAGTAGTGAAATAAGTTGTTGACATTAGTCCGGAGTTATTTTCGGAATACCGCATACACCATCACCTGTCATACGTGTCTGTGCCGAAGCCATCGCGCCACGTCCTGCCACCGCCGCACGCACCTCCGCATCCCGTCCACGTCCACTACCAGCCGCGTGTTCGCCACCACGTCGGAGGCCAGCCCCTCGTCTGCCGCCACGCGGCATATTCTCCTACCAATCCGGAAAGCCATGTTTCTCGAAGCAAGTGGCTTCTTCATGTCCGTTGCGTTTGTAAAAATTGCAAAGCTACTCCGATTTATCCCAAGCATCCAAACGAGATGGCCCACGACAGTGAAGGAGTTTTAACCACAAGCGCCATAACCCCGTCCCATTCAGAGGAGACTTGTGTGGACATGCGCAATCGTTCCTCCTGTAGCATGGATTGATAATCACGCGCCAAAGTAAAGAACGGATCTTGTGCCAATAAACTCGAGCGAACGTTGCCGTAGAGTTCCAGATTGATTGCATAAAGAAACTGATGAAAGGGCTCCTCATTAACCCGTTACTGCAGCTTCTTCATGATATCACACGTACATTTGCCGCAACTGCACCCCAACTTATCCCAAATAGTCTGCAATTGGCCGAAGTAGTCGACCACGGCATGGATTTCGTTTGGCGACACTCTGCCAACGAATGTTTAATCTGTTGAATTCTAGCACCATTTTTTACGCTAAATCGGTCCTTGAGCGAATCCCACAGCGGTCATGCCTCCTCAAAGTAGGGTATCGTCTTCTTCACTGAAGCGTCAATAGTGTGCAAGATCTACTGCACAAGCATCGATTGGACATAATACCAATTCTCCAATTTGTCATTCTCCATAGGTTTATCGATAGACCCGTCAATAAACCCAAATTTTCGTCGAGCCCATAGAAAAAGTCGAATAGATCTCGACCATTCCTCATAATTTTTTCCACAAAATACCACTTTTGTAATTGTATTACCCGAATTGTCATTAGAACCAAGGTAATACGGGAAGGTGGGATTGATCCTTGTTGCCGCCGCCACCGACGTAGAAAACTCGCCGCTGCTCGTCATACCGCCGGTCGAAGGGAGACTCGCCGCCTCCGTGGAGAAAAAAAAATCGCCGCCGCTGCCGCCACTAAGGAAAAAGAAATCGTGTCATAGCCGTCATGCTCTGATACCATGTGAAGAAATAGTAGAAAAGAATAATCTATAGGTCTTTTATTCATCATGATATTACATATATATACATCCACATATCAATTTGGATCTAATCCACATGGGCCAATTACCATATATACAATTTAATCATAAAATTTAATCTCAATACATATTTTTAATATATTCTTCTACGAGAAAACAAAAAGGAAAATATAAGGGATACTTTAGTTTTTTCAAAAAAATTCAAAATATTCAAAACACCATAGGTCTGGCATAGTTTAGTCAAATAATATGCTTGTTCGTCTGGCGTATTGTATCTTCATAGCTTATTATTTGCAAAATTCTCTCTCTAGAGTCAATTTTCTGCATCCATGGGAGCGACGACTGGTTGCTGGAACTAGCACATGAACAGCAATGTGTACTTCGAATGATCAGCTTCGATCAGCTCTTTTATATATATATATATATATATATATATATATAGTTTTACTGTATAATGATTTCATATGCCCAAATGCTACTAACATACAGAATATACATAGGGAATCTGTCACCTTAATATATCCAATGCCACAGTTGGATATATTTCAATATGCTCCCAAAATTGTACATTTCTCTACAGATCAAGAGAATGTAGTTTCCCAACCCAACTGATACTGTCGCTGTACAACTATACACAACTGTACATTCGTATGTCTGCTTCTCGCTCAAAGTCTTTAAATTAAGTGTAGTGCTAGAATTAAAATCAAAAGTCTTACAACCGCCTAGAGGTGAAGATTGACAACAGTCACCTAGACGGTTGTAAGCCGACTGTAATCCTAGAATTGTTGTTAAATTAATTGCTTATCGTTTTTCTTGCAGCTTCCACTTTTCTCCAAAAAGAATATTCTGATAATCAATTGGTACCCGTTTATCTCTATCGTTTTCGTACTTGTATCTAGGTTCGTGCTTGTGCAACATAGGTGATGCTAGTGTGCCTATTTAAAAATATATGTCTCGTGTTTTTTTGTATGTATTCATATTCATGCAACACAATTTTATGTGATTCATTTATAACACTGAAGCTAACCCAATAAGAGATGATACACATGGTAAATGTGTATTAGGTAAAAAAAATTTAAAAAAATCACCAATGTTAAGTATAAAAGCCTCAAGAGTGGCCTCATGAGTACTATGAACCTCAAATATGTTATCATGCTAGTTCTTTAACTTTATCTCTAATTAGTTTGAACTTTGATTGTAATAATACATCAATGAAATACTTGCACTACGTACTCTTTACATTTTATTCTATACTACATCAGCGAATTAATATATATATATATATATATATATATATACTAGTTTTTACTTTAACTTTTATGTTGTACGAATAGGAACATTAATACATCGATGAGGACACGATATTGATACGAATTAATATTTCTAAATTGGTACTATATAATAACCTATATTGAGTGAATTTGGATATCCAGACCAGATATTAACACGTCAGCTCATCATTGCACGGGTCGATACACACGTCTAGCTAGTATCCATCATTTACGACTATGACTACTGGAGGTATCTAATCTCATTTGCTCTCCTAGCTAGCTTTCGTCTCTGAGTGCCAAGGTCGACCCAACATAGTGCATTTGTCATTGGTGTTCATTTTTGTTCTCTAAGCATTTCACTGCTCCACAAGCATTCTCTAGTCCAACTTGATATTTTTCACCATTTGTCGAACTGGTCTGCGGAATTTGCCTGCAGTCAGGTGTCGATGTTCGATTTGAGGAGGAGGAAGATTTTTTCGGTGGTGGATCCGAGAATGCGGTTGGTATAACATACATGCTTGTTTGGGATCCAGGCCACTTGGTACTTTCACTCTACGGCTGACTCGTCGGTGGTAGTTATTGTGGCGCTGTTGACATGACCATTTTAACTGTTCATATATCCCATCTCCGGAAAATCTGGATATAATTTGTGTCGGGAGACTTAATTGCGCGACTTGTCGCAAACTATTATATGTGTTGTTATTGAATTATGTTGCTATTGAATGAATAAACAGTCATTCATAAAGACCACCTGTTTGAAATGAGTGCATATTGATATCAGGAACAGCAACAGCAGCAACAGCAATAGCAAATATATAAGTTTGTTTGGTCTTCGCCTTAAATATTGATAAAGCTACTTTTTGATGGTGCACAAGCTTTTGCTTTGCTTGAGAATGATTTGCATTGTAGTAATTAAACAAAAATAAATAAAATTTTAAATTAAAAAAAAACAAACCTCCCAGTTTTGTTGCTTTTGAGGTTCTTGGTGTGTAGGTGCATGCCATTTTTTCAAGTGAACTTGAAGAAATCTTTACTGCCTTCTCTCCACTTTCCTGACAATCCATTTTACTTGCCAATTAACATGCGATAACAAGGTTCAAATCACTATATCTGAGTTGAACAACAAGATCTTGTTGGGAGCGAAAGTACAAAAATCATTCTCCAAATCAGAGAATAACTGCGAGAGAACCGAACAAAATGTACAAACCAAAAAACGTCAAACACAAATCGCAGACACAAAAAAAATTGACGTGAAAATCCTTGCTAAAAAAACCACGAGACGATCGGAGTTCAATCCTGAAAAGCCTCCACTAATATAATAAGAAATACACCTACTCCTTACAAACTTCTCACCGATCCAAACGGATCACCACAACTCTTTTGGAACAGCAAATAGATTATAACCACAAAGAAGAAAGACAACGAGAAATATCCGAAACTGATCTCCTTATTAGAAACGGCCTCCAATCCTTCTTTCTCATCTCCAATGTTGCAATAGCACTCTTACTTCATTTTCTCTCCTTGTTGCTATTTTTTTTTTTTGAGAGAGAGATATTTTAGGGCCAGGAGATATATATATATAGTCTCAAACCCACAACTAGCATTCCTATTATAGATAGGAATATCCAATCCAAATCCAAATCCATTGACATATTTCTATTATATGAAGGAATATTCAATCCAAATCCATAGAGATATTCCTATTATATTTAGAAATATCTAATCCAAATAAATTGAGCTATTCCTATTATATATAGAAATACTCAATCCTACTCCGGGATATTTTCCACATAGGTTGGGAACCCCACCTACTCCAACAAATCTCCCCCTTCACAACTATCACTACCAGAAAAAGTCAAATTAGCAACGTCAAAAAACGTCGTTAAATGACAAAAAATGTCGCTAATCACTTTTAGCGACGTAATTAGCGACGTTTTACAGAAGTCGGAACTCAGCACGTCGCTGAAAGGAAAAATATCGCTAAACGTTGCTATACCGACGTTTTTAGCGACTTAAATGTGTCGCTAAATTAGCGACGTTTAGAGACGTAGCGTCACTAATTAGCGATGTAAACAAACGTTGCTAAACGTCGCTAATTAGCGACTTATATAGCGACGTTACAGCGACGTCTTTAATGACTTGGCAATACTGCCATGTCAGCAATTTGCGACGTACATCGACGTTTTTAGCGACATATTTAGCGACGTCATTAGCGACGTGTATTAACGTCGCTAATTAGCGACATATTTAGCGACGTGTATAAACGTCGCAATTCTACAGAAAAAAAATATACTGAATTATTTCTAAACTATTATTCCTGCAGTTTATTAAATCACAATCTGTACAAATAGACCCGGAGCAACCCTCCGTTGAATTTTTGGATTTGCCAACCCCCTTGGGTTGAACACTCAACACCGGTAAAATAACATATTTAATATGAATAATATAATAAAATTTGAAGAAAAGAAAGCATCCAGCAAATATCATCGTAAAAAATACAGCAAATATATATCCATATAATCTCATCCTAAATAATACAAACAATACAAGTATCCAGCAACTATACTACTGCGGATCTGCAGGAGGATGACCACCGGCTAGCATGAAGGATAAAAATATCTCATAATGCTCCCGTGAAATCGACACCGATGTCGATGGAGAAGGCAGTGATGTCGGTGGAGTTTGTGTCGTTGTAGGCGCACCAGGAGGCCGTATCCGCTCCAAGTTTGCGAGTCGCTGGTTGTAAGAATCCATGGTAGATAACAGCCTCGTACTGCTATGAACCATTGAATCCTGCATCATCATCAGCCTCTCGCCCATGGATAGCTGTGATGCCTGCAGCTCCGTGATGTTACGGTCTGTCGAGGCTCTAAGATCATTTGTCAAATCCTGGAGCTTCGTGATGCTGCGGTCGAGCATATAGAATCGTGCGATGAGCGTCGGATCGACCGCCTGCGGCTGGGACCGGGGCTGCTCCTTCATCCTTCGCAGTAACTCGTCACGGAGAGACGCAATCTGACGGTCAACGGCCTCCTGGACTCTGGCCGACGACTGCGAGGGCTGTGTGGAATGCGCAGTTGTCGGGGAGGCCCTAGATGACTGCGTCTCAACCAGGGCGTCATAGGATCCCGTACCGTAGTACGTACCCCTCTGGAGACCACCAACTGCAGTCACCCATGTAGCGCCCCGTTCTCCCGGTGCGGAGAGCGCAGCTAAGAAACACAAGACGGTATCGTGCGATCGGGATAGATTGAATTAAGAACTCGTCCCCGTTATGAATTTGTTTCTTCGGAATCGATTCCCATATTCAGTGGACCGTGCCCCCGGGATCGGCTTAGCGGCAGAGTCAGGAGTGACCTCTCCGCTGCTATCTTTTATTGCCTCGGTTTTCGATGTTGCATGTTGCTTTCGTGCTTTGAGTTGGTTTTGGGATTTGCTTATTTTTCTTGAACGGTTTAGATGGTTTTCATTGTTTTCGTTCATTGAACTGCACTTCGATTTCGAGATTGGAAAGAGAGGAAGAAGTATTAATCGAGCAGGTGAACGAGCAGTAGGCGGCTTGCGAGCGGAGTCGTGAAGCGCCTCTTTTCTTCTCCCTTCCAACAATCTAAGTGAGTGGCTACCAACCCGATTAGCTAGCCCTGCTTCCAAGCTTCACACCCTAAAATCTTGCAATCTTCTTTGCCCCGATCAAACGATACCAAGTAATAATAAAAGGGATCAAGATAAAAAAAAGGGAATAGACTTGGAAATATTGCTTGTCAACTAAACTTATGAACGGTTATCATCCTGTATGCTAGTTCGTTTATAACTGTTCTATGATTCGTGCTAAGTATGGAATTATGCTTGTTATGAAATAAACTGTCAGGAAGACTATGCAAAACCGTTATGCTATGGAACTGATTCTATGAGTGTTGTTTGATCATGGACAACTTGTGCACAAGGTATGTTACGAGTTCCGCGGACGGTTACCAGGGCGCTGGGACCGATCCGGACGGAACGTATGTATAGTCGTATGTTATGGGGCAAAGTGTTATGCAGCGGGGCTGGCCACCTGCGTTGTATATCATTTGTGTCTTGAGACTATAACCCGTCCCTTCGTGGCATCAAGCATGTGATCCTATGTATATTTAAACCTGTTGCATACTAACTTGTGTCTTCGTGGCAGGGAAGGCATGGTAAGTATTGTGCAGGTATTTCAGACGGGCAGGTAAAATCCACCGAACGGTGGCACATTCATTTCAGTAAATTTCTATATGCTGCTTACTTGTAAATGAACTAAGGCAAGATAGAAACCCACAAATATGCATGCTTCATTAAAACAACGTGTTAATTGGTATAGCTCGGTTAGCTCGCCTTCACCAGTATGTTTCGACATGCTGACCCTCGTTGAAACAGGTTCTCCGCACCAAGGCGAACCGAGCGAGGAGCCGAAGTCGTCTTCCCGATCCAGTCCAGCTGTTGGCGCATCTTCACCGCGCCCCCTGAAGCATTTTGAAGTCAGAAGCTTGCAACTCTTCATACACAAATGCAACTTCGTGGCAAAGCCGTCCTCCAGCCTGGAGGTCTATATCTTTTGAAGTTTAGTAAAGGGATATAATGTACAGGACTGCAATCTCATTTTGAGTCATCTTTTTTGTAAGCCCGTGCGGCATTTTAGCTGACTCGTTCAAGAGTTTGTAATCTGTGTTTCAATTTATCTGCGTACTCTGAATATGTGCTCGTTATGCAAAATACTTAAGCCTTGTGCGGGCACAACCCCAGGCCCGCACGGCATCACGATTCGGGGGACGCCCCAACGATTCTACGGAATCGGGTCGTGACAACCCACAGGTCGTCCGCCGACGGAGCTGGAGCGGACTGCGAGGAAGTACCAGCCTCTCCAGCTATAGGTGCACTAGCAGTCGTCCGCTCACGCAGCCTAAGATACTCGGCCTAGAAAGGTTTGGAAACTCGATAATTGCCTAAGTTATATTAAAATTAACACAAAGTAAAGTAATACTTACATAGGTCTGCGAGGCCCTCTCATCAATGAGATTTTCATCCTTGCGATGGGTGGCCAAGAAGACGGCACCATGTTTGCATCCTCACCCCTCTGTACCTGTTAAAAATATATTATTTAGTACTAAACTTAAACATTTTTTTCTACTACCATTTTATCGTACTTACATTAAAATAATATATCTTAAATAAAAAAATACCAAACAACGAAAATATTCCATCATCGGAATCGAGCCACCACACCACTTGGCAGCATTCGGCATAGCCGCCTTGGCCTTCTCAGACCTTTCCTTGTAGCTCGGATCGTCGAATCTAGCCCTCATCGCAGTCCACTGCTCAGGCGTGATCCAACCTTGGATCGATTTTCCAGCACGATTATGAGCCTTCTGGTCATCCAGAGCATCTCGGATAAGCTTGGCGGCAACTGTCGGAAACAGCCACTCGATCAACTTGGCCCAGTGCGGAGGATAGAAATACGTTTGCTACAATAAATAATTTAGTAAGTGAGCATCACGGATAAGTTATATAATATGCATAAATTAGAGGATTTATTTAATATACTTTTACCTGGAAGTGCGCAAACCAGAATGCCTTCCTCTCCTCCGGAGCTTCAGAGTAGTTGATCCAAGGGCCACCGTAGTTGTTCCTCAGAAATAGGCCCAGGCGTCTTTGTACCGACGATGGACGATATCTATACAGAGATAATTATTTTTATTGAAAAAGTCAATATATGATGAATAAAGAAATACACGATATATATGATGCTAAACCATCTAATTGACTTACTTTGTACCGTCAGCCCAAATCTCTGTCCTCGGCTCCTCCGGAGGTGCGCATGGAGGATCTTGCTGATACTGGGACAACGTGGGCACGACCTCCTCGACATGTTCATCTGTCTCCATGGTTCCGTCAGCAGGAGGAACGCTGGACGAGGGAGTACTATCACACCTGGAACTACTCGTCCCAACGGTCAGAGATGTGAGTGATCGATATACTGGAGTACTGGGCGACGACGATCCGGAACCAACAGTAGGAAGTACAGAAGGAGCACTCTGTCTACCTCGGGACCTGCCGAATCCTCCGTGTCGTCCTGTCATACCTGATAACAACATATGATGAATATAGAAAACACAAATATATAATATATTCTACAGTTAAAATGTGATGCATATCTCACAGCATTCTACAGTCAAAATATAATACATATATTCGTTAAAATAGTACATTCTACAGTCAAAATATAATTACATTCTATTGGTAAAATATTTTATTTTCAATCATCTTCAGAAAATTCATCTTGTTTGCCTTCCTCGTCCTCCCCTCCCTCTTCCTCCTCCTCGTCTTCACTTTCATCTACTTCGTCTTCGTCTTCGTCTTAATTCTACATCTTCTACATTATTACTCGTGTAATGAATAACTTCCGTTGAGTCCATATCTACAATATTTGTTACAAGAGGTAGCTCGTCCTCCTGATAAGCTATTTCGTAAATGTCAAAGGTATTTCTAGCTTTAGTCTTGCATACTGTCCACCAATCCGACCTCGCTGTCCCCGTCTAGGATAAGTAGTGAAGTACACGAGCTGAGCCTGACTTGATATGACAAATGGTTCGTAGCATTGATATCTACGCTTGTAGTTTATATCCACAAGACCATGCTTGTCAATTTTCCAACCTTAATCTTGAATCAGATCGAACCATTCACACTTGAATTGCACGATATTAGCAGGTTCTGTGCCATAATTATATGTCAACTCCACAATCTCTCGTAAGATGCCAAAAAAATCATTGCCTGGATCGACGTCTTTGTAGTTCGAAGATTTGATACACAAACAACTATTTTTCGTGGAATCAGGATCCAGAAAGTTGTCTCTGATAGGAGCATTTGTTGACTTGAACCTGAACCCATTCACACAGAAACTTGGCCATATTTTAACGGCAGTAATTGGTCCCTTGGCTAGAGTTCTAATAGATTCAGTCTCGGGTGTTATTAGACGATCGACCTAAATACCAAAGTAGCGATAATAAGTTATTTGTTTTGCAAGTGCAAAATTAAAAAGTAATTACCAAGCATCTTACATATGCGCTCAAATAAGAAAAAAAATGGCATCTCATTTCTTGTTCTACTTATTCGTCTGTTATGTAGGGTCTAACCGACCTCAACTCATCATTATATGTGCTACAAAATAATGAAGCAACTGCTAATTAGTAGCATAATAGTAGCTTATACTATTACATTGAGATGATGTAAACGTGGATGTATTAATTACTTACCCCTCTAGCTTCTCCATTTCATTCTCGTTGTAATTGAGTAATATATACAACTGAGCAGCCCTTATCCCTCTAGCTTCTCCGACTCTGATGCTAGAGACACAAGTTCTCCGTGCGCGGTCCACTGATAGTAATTCGGTATGAAGCCCTTCGAGTACAAATGATATGTGACTTCAACTTCTGGATGATATTTCCTGTTGCGACATCTCACACACGGACACTTAATTTTGGTATCGTCCATGTACTGATGGAACGCCTTGGCGAACTGCAGGAACTGCTGTATACCCTCAATGAATTTATTTCGTACACCGCACATGTCATCAGGATAACGGTTGTACATCCACGAACGATGACGCAGATAGTAATTCATATCCATTTCTAGATACTTCTGCAAAAATTTAGACAAGGTCACAAGCCATCTCATATTTAGTGTAAAACATATTAATTTTATGCACTTATTTAACTAAAGAACTTATCAATGCAATGGCCAAGTGACTGATTACTGCTCTGCTTTGGTAATCACAAGGTCTTATGCAAAGTAGCCATCAACCTTTTTAGACAGTGATATGGATGACACACACATCACTCATTATTTCTTCTTAAATATCACTTCGTTTGGGTGGTTGCTGCTTGTGCCATTTTGTCAACCCACAAACTTTTCAAGTTGGTTGTGTACTGTTATGCAGTTATGACACTAGGCCACTTACCTAGGATACTCAATTACCTAGGATACTCAATTACCTAGTGTCATAACTCATATCTTAGTACCTATACAAAGTTTATGGATGCAACAAGCAGTTGCTACTGCACAGGGTATTGGTATTTACTTTGTGGGTTTCACTTAAGAGTTCACCACCTCTGATACCTCTTGAATCACCCTTAAAAGTGTTTTATGTTGTCCAAACATTACACTAGACACATATCCATATACCCCATAATCCCAACTTCAGGCCCCAATGCCAACAGCTCAACTCCTTCCAACTGCATTCCACATGCAGTCCCCTAGCACTGCTGCTTGCTGTTCTCAGATGTGCAAGGGCACATCTCAGTGCAACACTGCAGGCCTAACTCGATACTCCCCCCTTCAATACTAAACCCGAGCCCCTAATAACCCTCTGCCTGTACTGACTTCCCTCCCCCACAACTAATACACAAATCAGTTACAATCCTGCACTCAAGGTATCTCAAATATCTACACTTTTACGCTTGGTATCTTGATACTAACACAAATTCATAATGATACAACTCCTAGACTGGACACTTAACTACACTGATATGTACTGTTGTGGTACACATAGTTATTACAGTTCACTTGTTGCAAATAGGTTATGTATTCCTCTTATTAATACACACCAGATACTGATACATTGATACACATTAACACTTACCAATTGATACATGTATTGACAATACTTGCTCTTAATTCCATATACCCTTGCTCAATGAACACACCAAATATACATTATGCACAGTTCTTCCAAAGACACACATGTGCACAACTTTGTACACTCCCCCTAGCTGCTACTCTCTAGAGCTCCATGCCCATATTGTAACCTAATGCAGCTGTTGTTGCCCACATGCTCTACAGCCTGCGTCCAAGTTGCTACTGCTGCTATCTGGCCTGCAGTTGCTGACTGCAACTTGCTGCTGTTACAACAACAGAATACTGCCACTACTGTAGTTGTCATGCCCCAGTCCCAAAATATTATGGAACCAGGCCACGTGGCATTGGCCAGCTGACACGTCTCCGAGGATACCCCAATTTAATGGATCCCGGCGAAGCATGCTACGCTGTCCTAAATCTAACAAGTCTAATAAAAAACAGTCAATGTCTAATCTCATCCACAAACAACAAGTATAATACTGAAAGAAAGACTGGAATATAAGGACATAGACGAATGACATAGTACAACTGAAATAAGTCTGGTGGGAACAAACCCACTACAATGTACTGAAAGACTAAAATAAAGTATTGAATGCCTGAAATAAAAGTACAGATAAGGAGAGACTGGAACAACATCTAACTAGGTAAGGAGCTCCAGTCATAGGCGGAAGGCCTGATCAGGGATACTCTGATGGAAGTACCTCTAGCTCCTCGTCGAGGACAAACCTCGTCTCCACACCTGGCCCGTAAACTGTGGGATAATAGGCCTCGTCTAGATCTGGAAGATAACCAGGTCCTCAGAGGGACGTAACAAGATACAATATGCATGCTAGATATAATACTGAAATAAAAGTAAAGAGGGGTGTGCTAACCATCTAAGTGAATGCAATGTAAGGACAACCTCGGAACGTATAAGTAGGTGTAGGCATAACATCCAACGTCCTCTAGAGTGTGGTATCTGCAACATCCATCATTCCGAAGAATGAGGTATCTGTAAGTAACGTCCAACACTCTAAGGGACGTGGTATCTGCAATGATATATACATCCGTACCACTCCGAAGAGTGGGGTATCTGAATAAAGGAAATCATCGGATCCGTGGCTCCTCTGGATACTACGGAGTCCGATGGGTGTATCCCATACCTCCATCAATTGTCCTCCCCGCCCAATGTAGATACGCAAGTCGAATACACGACTTGAGTGTACCGTATCTAGATGTCAAGTCTCAATTAACTATATTACTCTAGAATACATGCTAGTCCGTGATGCATGTCGTACGTACCGATAGCGAATCGGGTACGCGGACCCGTATCCCAATATGAATGTACCATCGCGATACGTGTATAGTGTCATGGTCAAGGAAGATATCAAAATATCCTCACAGTCGAAGGTGAGTCAGCTAGCATCTAGGTCTAGTACACTACTCATCGACGCAATGTCGACCGCACCCGAGTCATTCTCGGACGCGCACAATTCATGTATAGTTGAAATATTCAACATTTAAATTTAAAGCAGTAATCTAGCAAGGTATACTTGCCTATCCCGGGTAGCTGCGAAATCCAAAGCCCTGCTCCTGATGCCTCGGTAGTAGTGTCCAGCAATCCTATATAGGATATAGTAATGACCCAAATTAGTCGCTACAATAGCACGACTAAGACACACGGTTTGTATCTACAGCTGTCAAGGGTCGGAACTGTATATATATATAGCTAATACCAGTATTTATATATATACACTAAATCATACTTAAATATATTAAAATAATATATATATGTTTTAGTAGTACAACAACAAAAAATAGTATTTATGTATTATTTAACAATAATACATGTATTAAATATATGTACCTAGCTGGCAATACCATAAATTATATACTGATTCATATATCTATATTTAGATAATTAATTTGTACATAGGTGAAAATACACATATTTCTATATATTTGAACATAATTCTTCCATATATGTTAATTAATTACTTTAGCATTAGATATATTTATATAAGCAAAATAATACCCTATACGTAACAGGTCTATACATATTTATTTATTTGTACAAAACTGGAAAGTGAACTCACATATAACTAACGTACGTTAATACACAAGTATATGTATATACTTATCTATTTATATATATATATATATATATATATATATATATATATATATATATATATATATATATATATATTTATTTATTTATTTATTTATATAATACTCTAAATACCAAAATACACAATATATATATGGATATATATTTATAGTTATTATATGTGAATACATATACATAATAGCTATTTAATGCATACAAGGTATTGAAATACAAAATATTGTACATTTTCTACATATACATAATAGCTCTTATATATTAAAAGTACAAAATACAGTGTATTATATATAGTATACTATATTTATACGGAAAAATACATATATAAATACTATACAAAATACTATATATATATATATATATATATATATATATATATGTATACATATACACATTTAGTTATTAATACATTTAAAGTATTTTAAATACAAAACTATTGTATATAATGGGCATATACATATATTTTAGTATATAACACATAACAAAATACCACATATAATAAATTAAAATACTTTATTTATACTAAACTATAGGTATATATATACTAATTTGAAATCTGAAATATATATATATATAACGTATATACTTAATGCATACTAGAATACTCGTATAAATACTGAAAATTGTACATAAAATATTGTACCTAGGCGACGCTCGGGTCGAGGGGAGTCAGATGGTGGTTCGTCGCCGGCGGGGATGGCCGGGCGGCGCTCCGGCGTCGTGCGGGGAGGTCGCGGGCAGCAGCAGCGTTTCTCGACTCGTCGACGCTGCGGGCTCGATTCCTCTCCGGTGCGTCGACGCCTTCGGCCGAAAGTTTGTGGGGTGGTGGAGGACAGGCTGGGGGAGGCTCTGGTGAAGTACGGTGGCCGGAGGTGCGGGGGTGGAGGAGTACGAGGCTGCGGGGTCGTCGGCTACACAGAGCGGGCTGTGGGAGCCGAGATCAGTGCTGGCGGTCGTGCGGGCTGCTCCGGCGTCGTGGGGGCCGGAGTTTCTGGTGGCAGGTGGGGTGGGGACTGGCGACGGTGGTCGTGAAGTATGGCGGCGGTCGGTGGCCGCTGGTGGTGGTGGTCGGGCTCGGGGGGGGGGAGGAGTAATATCGGCTGGTGGTGGGGGGTTTTGGGTTTAGTTAGGTTTTAGGTATTTCCTTGGGTTGTGTGCCTTCCAAATGAGGTAGAATGGTGTATAAGTAGGAGAGAGAGTGAGGGGGGCTGCCTAGGGGTTAGGGCCGGCTGGATGTATTTTTTTTTTGGGAGTGGGGATCTCATCATGATGGGTGGAGGGCTAGGAATAGGCTAATTTAAATGTAGGGCCAAGATGGGTTTCCAAAAAGGTGGTGTAAGTACATGTAAAATGGGGGGGAAACCAATTGCCTACGGTTGGGCATTCCAATGCTTTTCTCCATGATGGTTTGGGCCAATGAGAGGGGGACACCACATTGTAATTTTGCAATTTAGCCCCTGAATAAATTGGTATTTGCACAATAACTAGGATTTGGGATTTAATGCAAGCAAACACCATGTTTGGTGTTCCTCATTGGTCGATGATGGTGTTGGATGTTTTGTATGAGGCTTGGGGGTGTGGATGTGGGTTTGGGTTGAATTTGGGTCCAATTTCATCTAGGTTAGGTCTCCACATTAATTAATTCATAATTAATGTAACGGCATTTCTAATTTAATTTAATTAAAAACCGGGAGTCTAAATTTGGTTGGACAAGGGTCCTTGGTGTAGTAGGCTCAGTGTACAATATCATCGTGGTCTGGGTTGGTCAAAACTGGTTGAGGTTGGGTCTCAATGTTAATTGGAACGGGCAGCGAACGTAATTACGCAATTTAATAATTCGCGCGCGGACGTTTGTAACGACTTTTGTGCGTCTAAAATCAGGCACGAAAATCGGTACCCGGGGTTTGTTCCTGGTTTAATATGATGGGTTTACGTGTCTAGGTCAGATACGTGGAATTGGTTTTAGGGCAACAGCTAAAGGGTTATCCTAAGAGAATCAATCATTGCACAAGTATTATAATACTAATATTTAAATCTTAATTAAATCTGGTAAACCCTAATTAGGCTAATTAAACTAGATAACCCTAATTTCTGGTCGAGGGGGTTTACAACATACCCTCCTTAGAGCATTTCGTCCTCGAAATTAAAAACAGACATATAGAATAACTGTTGAATGAAATAAGTACTAACACATACCTAGGCCTTCGAAAAGATGGGGAAACCGTTGCCGCATATCGTCCTCTCGTTCCCAGGTTGATTCACCTGGTGCGTGATGTCTCCATGCGACACGAACTAGAGGGATAGTCTGGCCTCGCAGTACCTTCTCGCTTCGGTCTAGGATCTCTACTGGCTCCTCCTGGTATGACAAGCTGGGACCAACGGTGATCTTCGAGTGGTCAAGCACATGACTCGGATCCGGTATGTATCTTCTCAGCTGAGATACATGGAAGACGTCGTGAACTCCTTCCAGTGTCTGCGGCAACGCCAATCTGTAAGCAACTTCTCCGACGCGCTCTAGCACATCGAAGGGTCCGATGTACCTCGGACTCAGCTTCCCTCTGCCTCCAAATCTGATGGTTCCTCTGGTAGGAGAAATCTTCAGGAACACATGTTCTCCAACCTGGAACTCTAGGGGTCGTCGATGCGCATTAGCCCAATGCTTCTGCCTGTCCTGCTGCTCGTAGGTGCCCCTGGATCTTCTTCACCTTCTCCACTGTATGGACGATCAACTCTGGTCCTAGAATCTGCCTCTCGCCTACGTCCCTCCAGCATACGGGGGAACGACATTTCCTACCATACAATGCCTCATAGGGAGCCATCTGAATGCTCGCCTGATAGCTATTGTTGTAGGAAAATTCGACCAAGTGCAAGTGGTCCTCCCATGAACCGTTGAAGTCAAGCATGCAAGCCCTCAACATATCCTCCAGCGTCCGAATGGTGCGCTTGGATTGTCCATCTGTCTGCGGGTGGTACGAAGTACTGAACTTAAAGCGGGTACCAAGACTCTCTTGCATACTCCTCCAAAAGTACGATGTAAACCTCGTATCCCGGTCAGACACGATACTGACTGGCACTCCATGCAATCGTACAATCTCCCCCATGTACATGTCTGCCAAGACTTCCGTAGATTGCCCTACTCTGAAGGGTAAAAAGTGGGCAGACTAGGTGAGTCTATCTACGATTTCCCATACGGTATTTCGACCACTAGGACTCCTCGGGAAACTCGTGACGAAGTCCATGGCGATGTGCTCCCATTTCCACTCTGGTATCGGAAGCGGTTGAAGTAATCCGGCAGACCTCTGATGTTCAGCCTTGACTTGCTGACACACCAGATACTTAGCCACGAAGCGGGCTATCTCTCTCTTCATCTCGTGCCACCAGTAGTACTGCCTCAGGTCTCGGTACATCTTCGTGCCTCCCGGATGAATAGAATAGGTCGAACTGTGGGCCTCCGTCATCAGCTCCTGGCGTAGCTCTCCATTCGGAACATAGAGACGATCTCCACATCTCAAAGTCCCGTCCTCGAACTTAAAATAAGGCATAATCTGTTCTCCCTTTACATACCTAGGGCAAGTAAATCGCGATATCTTTGCGATAGTTAAATTTTAATCCTTCCTTCGAAAATTTCTTAAAATTTAAAATGACTTGAACCTCTACATCCAATCTTTCTCGATCCCAACTAAGAGGAGTTTCTCTTGAGTTGACAATGCCACTACTACCCAACTTAGGGTCTACCCCTTATCACATAAGGCTCTTATATTTCAGGAATCTCATTCCCCCACTTTTACTTAATCCTGTTACTCAATCCTCAAAAAGTTTTAACCCAAATATTACATGGGATATGCCCTTGGTTACAAAATAATCGTCAAATAATGTATTCGATCCATAGGGTACATCTAATACTATCTATGTATTAACTTATGCTAAGCACGAGGTTTCGTCTTTCCGGAACAAGGGAAAACGAAAAACAATAATAAGGAGTTCAAGGGGGAGCTAATAGATTAGAAGTATGGGGATCAAGGCGTTCCAAAGAATTCAATGGGAATTGTCAAGGCAGTTGTGGATTGAAATCCTATTTTGGTAATTCCTTTTCACTTGCTCGTATAAGTACAGTTATGTAACGGATACGATATGCTCAAGCATATCTAGAGGGCAAGTACATTCGTACTATTCACTATATATCTCAATCCACGTAAAATAGTTATGCGAAGGGCGAACCAAGCGCACTATGGTTGATCAGACCGTAGTACTCTGATTCTGAAATGTATTAGTGTACGCGTCCAATAATACATATGTCGTGAACAAGCTTGATAAAAGACTGAGCTTGCAAAGCTAGGCTGTAACAGCAACATAAGGCGAGGTAGTATAAGTACGCTAGATTTTTGGTGAAATGAGGTACAAAAATAATTTAAGTTCATAAAACCAAACAAGGACAAAATTAAGATTTTTACAATCTCTACAGTTGTCATACTCACTCCTTATCTCATTCGCTAGTCGACCCAATAGGGGTTTGGGCCTATAATTTCTACCGTCTGAATAAACACTATCTTCTTATGCAAGTCTTAAAGTTGTGTCACCCTATTATACTTCATCAATAGACACATAATAATCTATAAATTTTCAAGCAATGCAACGAACATACCTAGGACTGGTGGAGCTGGCCTTGCACTATCTGTTTAGCCCTATTGACGTACTGGGGACACTCCTGAGCCTGATGCTGGTTTGATCCACACCTAAAACACTGTCCTGACCTTTTTCTGCAATTTTTCTGAATATGTCCCTTCTTCCTGCAATAGTGACATGTTGGCATCTTTCTATGCGGATACGGCACAACCCTCTGTTGCGACTGTACTCCTGGATGCCGGATCGATCCTCCTACTCCCGGTTGTGCCTGAGCTGGTGTAGCTACACTGGAATGCCTCGATCCTCTGCTAATAGCCTCTTGGATCCTAGTCTCTGACAGAACCTTCTCGTAAGAGATCCTCGCCTGGGTGGTAGTGTACCTCTGTAGCTCATACGTTAGACCATGATGGAACCTCCTGGCATTCTCTAGATCTGCCATCAAGCTCCGTCTCAAAGTCTCGGTCTGATGCCACTGCGCTTGTATCATAGTCTGGGAGAACTGGAACATCTGCGACTGTTCCTCTGGATGTGGCATCTGGGGTGGTAAGGGTGGAGGTGAATCCTCTGGTTGTGTTGCAGGTGTCTCCTGAGACGTCGGCCTCTCGGTCTGCGATATCGGCGTAGTCCTCGAAGTCTGGCCCTCAAAGTGCTGCATTGGGATAGTCTGAGAAGTTTGACCCTCATGCTGCTGTGTCGGATCGTCAGAAGAAGTCTGGTGCCAATATATCATCGGGGCCTGGGGGATCACCGGTGCCTGTGGCTGAGGCTGCTCTTCGGGTAGTCCCTGGGTCGTCTCCTCCCTCGGTGGGGTGGTGGATGGCACTACGGCACCGTATGCCTCGCGGTCGCTACGCAAGTTCATCTTGCTGTAAAAGATGGAACTTCATTAAAAGAGTACGGAATCAAACAGGATGCAGATATTCAAATAATTAGATACGAAAGAGGTTCAAAGGCGATGATCAAGGTGGATGAGACCTAATAATTTCTATCATATTGCAGGCTCGCTTGGCATGTTACCATACCACAAGCGATAGATGTTTGGTGTTTCAGACCTGCATGGGCCACCACTAAAACCATGTCACGCCCCAGTCCCAAAATATTATGGAACCAGGCCACGTGGCATTGGCCAGCTGACACGTCTCCGAGGATACCCCAATTTAATGGATCCCGGCGAAGCGTGCTACGCTGTCCTAAATCTAACAAGTCTAATAAAAAATAGTCAATGTCTAATCTCATCCACAAACAACAAGTATAATACTGAAAGAAAGACTGGAATATAAGGACATAGACGAATGACATAGTACAACTGAAATAAGTCTGGTGGGAATAAACCCACTACAATGTACTGAAAGACTAAAATAAAGTACTGAATGTCTGAAATAAAAGTACAGATAAGGAGAGACTGGAACAACATCTAACTAGGTAAGGAGCTCCAGTCATAGGCGGAAGGCCTGATCAGGGATACTCTGATGGAAGTACCTCTAGCTCCTCGTCGAGGAGAAACCTCGTCTCCACACCTGGCCCGTAAACTGTGGGATAATAGGCCTCGTCTAGATCTGGAAGATAACCAGGTCCTCAGAGGGACGTAACAAGATACAATATGCATGCTAGATATAATACTGAAATAAAAGTAAAGAGGGGTGTGCTAACCATCTAAGTGAATGCAATGTAAGGACAACCTCGGAACGTATAAGTAGGTGTAGGCATAACATCCAACGTCCTCTAGAGTGTGGTATCTGCAACATCCATCATTCCGAAGAATGAGGTATCTGTAAGTAACGTCCAACACTCTAAGGAACGTGGTATCTGCAATGATATATACATCCGTACCACTCCGAAGAGTGGGGTATCTGAATAAAGGAAATCATCGGATCCGTGGCTCCTCTGGATACTACGGAGTCCGATGGGTGTATCCCATACGTCCATCAATTGTCCTCCCCGCCCAATGTAGATACGCAAGTCGAATACACGACTTGAGTGTACCGTATCTAGATGTCAAGTCTCAATTAACTATATTACTCTAGAATACATGCTAGTCCGTGATGCATGTCGTACGTACCGATAGCGAATCGGGTACGCGGACCCGCATCCCAATATGAATGTACCATCGCGATACGTGTATAGTGTCATGGTCAAGGAAGATATCAAAATATCCTCACAGTCGAAGGTGAGTCAGCTAGCATCTAGGTCTAGTACACTACTCATCGACGCAATGTCGACCGCACCCGAGTCATTCTCGGACGCGCACAGTTCATGTATATTTGAAATATTCAACATTTAAATTTAAAGCAGTAATCTAGCAAGGTATACTTGCCTGTCCCGGGTAGCTGCGAAATCCAAAGCCCTGCTCCTGATGCCTCGGTAGTAGTGTCCAGCAATCCTATATAGGATATAGTAATGACCCAAATTAGTCGCTACAATAGCACGACTAAGACACACGGTTTGTATCTACAGCTGTCAAGGGTCGGAACTGTATATATATATATAGCTAATACCAGTATTTATATATATACACTAAATCATACTTAAATATATTAAAATAATATATATATGTTTTAGTAGTACAACAACAAAAAATAGTATTTATGTATTATTTAACAATAATACATGTATTAAATATATGTACCTAGCTGGCAATACCATAAATTATATACTGATTCATATATCTATATTTAGATAATTAATTTGTACATAGGTGAAAATACACATATTTCTATATATTTGAACATAATTCTTCCATATATGTTAATTAATTACTTTAGCATTAGATATATTTATATAAGCAAAATAATACCCTATACGTAACAGGTCTATACATATTTATTTATTTGTACAAAACTGGAAAGTGAACTCACATATAACTAACGTACGTTAATACACAAGTATATGTATATACTTATCTATTTATATATATATATATATATATATATATATATATATATATATATATATATTTATATAATACTCTAAATACCAAAATACACAATATATATATGGATATATATTTATAGTTATTATATGTGAATACATATACATAATAGCTATTTAATGCATACAAGGTATTGAAATACAAAATATTGTACATTTTCTACATATACATAATATCTCTTATATATTAAAAGTACAAAATACAGTGTATTATATATAGTATACTATATTTATACGGAAAAATACATATATAAATAGTATACAAAATACTATATATATATATATATATATATGTATACATATACACATTTAGTTATTAATACATTTAAAGTATTTTAAATACAAAACTATTGTATATAATGGGCATATACATATATTTTAGTATATAACACATATACAAAATACCACATATAATAAATTAAAATACTGTATTTATACTAAACTATAGGTATATATATACTAATTTGAATTCTGAAATATATATATATATATAACGTATATACTTAATGCATACTAGAATACTCGTATAAATACTGAAAATTGTACATAAAATATTGTACCTAGGCGACGCTCGGGTCGGGGGGAGTCAGGTGGTGGTTCGTCGCCGGCGGGGATGGCCGGGTGGCGCACCGGCGTCGTACGGGGAGGTCGCGGGCAGCAGCAGCGTTTCTCGACTCGTCGACGCTGCGGGCTCGATTCCTCTCCGGTGCGTCGACGCCTTCGGCCGAAAGTTTGTGGGGTGGGGGAGGACAGGCTGGGGGAGGCTCTGGTGAAGTACGGTGGCCGGAGGTGCGGGGGTGGAGGAGTACGAGGCTGCGGGGTCGTCGGCTACACAGAGCGGGCTGTGGGAGCCGAGATCAGTGCTGGCGGTCGTGCAGGCTGCTCCGGCGTCGTGGGGGCCGGAGTTTCTGGTGGCAGGTGGGTTGGGGACTGGCGACGGTGGTCGTGAAGTATGGCGGCGGTCGGTGGCCGCTGGTGGTGGTGGTCGAGCTCGGGGGGGGGAGGAGTAATATCGGCTGGTGATGGGGGGTTTTGGGTTTAGTTAGGTTTTAGGTATTTCCTTGGGTTGTGTGCCTTCTAAATGAGGTAGAATGGTGTATAAGTAGGAGAGAGAGTGAGGGGGGCTGCCTAGGGGTTAGGGCCGGCTGGATGTATTTTTTTTTTGGGAGTGGGGATCTCATCATGATGGGTGGAGGGCTAGGAATAGGCTAATTTAAATGTAGGGCCAAGATGGGTTTCCAAAAAGGTGGTGTAAGTACATGTAAAATGGGGGGAAAACCAATTGCCTACGGTTGGGCATTCCAATGCTTTTCTCCATGATGGTTTGGGCCAATGAGAGGGGGACACCACATTGCAATTTTGCAATTTAGCCCCTGAATAAATTGGTATTTGCACAATAACTAGGATTTGGGATTTAATGCAAGCAAACACCATGTTTGGTGTTCCTCATTGGTCGATGATGGTGTTGGGTGTTTTGTATGAGGCTTGGGGGTGTGGATGTGGGTTTGGGTTGAATTTGGGTCCAATTTCATCTAGGTTAGGTCTCCACATTAATTAATTCATAATTAATGTAACGGCGTTTCTAATTTAATTTAATTAAAAACCGGGAGTCTAAATTTGGTTGGACAAGGGTCCTTGGTGTAGTAGGCTCAGTGTACAATATCATCGTGGTCTGGGTTGGTCAAAACTGGTTGAGGTTGGGTCTCAATGTTAATTGGAACGGACAGCGAACGTAATTACGCAATTTAATAATTCGCGCGCGGACGTTTGTAACGACTTTTGTGCGTCTAAAATCAGGCACGAAAATCGGTACCCGGGGTTTGTTCCTGGTTTAATATGATGGGTTTACGTGTCTAGGTCAGATACGTGGAATTGGTTTTAGGGCAACAGCTAAAGGGGTATCCTAAGAGAATCAATCATTGCACAAGTATTATAATACTAATATTTAAATCTTAATTAAATCTGGTAAACCCTAATTAGGCTAATTAAACTAGATAACCCTAATTTCTGGTCGAGGGGGTTTACAGTAGTTCTACCTATTGCATCTGTTGTGCAGTCTGCTGCTAAGTGTTGCTGCGGTGCAAGCTACTGCATGCACAAGAATTAGTGCCTAATGCACAGAATCCCCCCTACGCTGAACAATGACTATTGCACACTAGGTTACATATACTATCACATAAGGACACACCTAAACCCTCAAAGAAGAAAGAAGACCAAGAAAAATAAAATAAAATAAAATAAAAGAGCCCCAGTTCTTAACCCTAAATCCAAACATGATCAACGAAAGAACATCAAAATCAACCCCCATTAGACACCAGAAAAGGGGAAAAAAGATTTTGTGTCCCTGACATGACACAAATATGTCGGACATGGCACTTATACTCTGAAATATCACTAGACATGCAAACCATACCCGTGTCCACGTGTCCGTGCAACTATTATATATAGATCGAGAGAATGAGAAAGACTTACAGTTGTTAATGAGGAGCCGGAGGGGGAGGACGCGACCGGAGGGGGGTCGCCGGAGGGAGGAAGGAGGAGCCGGAGGGGGGTCGCCGGAGGGAGAAAGGAGGAACGGGTTTCTAATTTAGGAGAGGGAGAGGGAGAGATCGAAAGAAATGGGAGAAAGCAGCCCTAAATAAAACAAATTTAGCGACGTTTTAGCGACGCCAATAATGACGTCGCTAGGTTAGCGACGTCGCTAATGACGTCGCTAAATGTCTAAAAGATATACGTCACTAAATACATCGCTAAACGTCGCTAAATGATACATATTAGCGATGTTTAGTGACCTTAATTGAACTTATAGCGACTAATCTTTTAAAAACTGAATAAAAGTCGCTAACCGTCGCTAAACGTCGCCAATTAGCGACGTCTAGCGACGTTTTTATATGGAGTCGCTAATTTATATTATATTAGCGACATTTTTCGTTTACGTCGCTAAAAAACGTCGCTAATCCCGCTTATTCTAGTAGTGTATGTGGAGGGGGTCGTCATCCCGATGATCCGCCTACAGTACTCAAACTTTCCCCTTGGTAGAACCTTTGTGAACATATCTGCTCCGTTGTCATCTGTAAGAACCTTCTCAAGCGTCGCTTTCTTCTTGTCAACCACATCCTGTATCCAATGATACCGGGTATCAATGTGTTTGGACCGGCTATAAAATATCTGGTTCTTCACAAGGTGAATAGCACTCTGACTATCGCAAAGCAAATGATACTGCTCCTGCTTTAGTCCAATTTTCTACAACAGCTTCTTCATCTACTGCAACTCCTTGCAAGCCTCCGTCGCCGCAATGTATTCTGCCTCTGTCGTCGATAAGGCAACACACTTCTGTAAACGCGACTGCCACGATACTGCTCCACCAGCAAACATCATCACATAGTCTGAAGTCGATCGCCTCGTCTCTACATCTCCAGCCATATCAGCATCGGTATATCCAACCAGCTTCGGTTTGTCACCACCAAATGAAAGTCTCCAATCGGCAGTACCCTGAAGATATCTTAGAATCCAATTGACCCCACTCCAATGTACCCTTCCAGGATTGGAAGTGTACATGCTAACTGTGCCGACTGCGTGAGCAATGTCTGGCCTAGTACATACCATAGCATACATAAGACTCCCCACGACTGAGGCATATGGAACTCGTTCCATATTTTCCTTCTCGTCCTCGGTAGATGGACACTGCTCCTCAGTGAACTTAAAGTGGACCGTAAGGGGGATACTCACTTTCTTCAACCCGTCCATCCTGAAACGTTGAAGTACCCGGTGAATGTACTTCTTTTGGGACAAGTGTAGCAGCTTGGACTATCTCTCTCTCGGCTGATCTCCATCCCAAGAATAGTCTTCGTTGCGCCCAAATACTTTATAGAGAAGGTCGTGCCCAGTTGGCGCTTTAACTCTGCTATCCTGGTAGCATTCCAACCCACCAACAGCATGTCATCAACATAAAGCAACAAAATAATGAAATCATCCTCGGCGAAGTACCTCACAAAAAGAAAATGATCCGACATCGTCTGTGCATAGGCATGCTCCCCCATAAATGATCAAACTTCCTGTACCACTGCCTCGGAGCCTGTTTCAGACCATACAAGCTCTTCCTCAACCGGCAGACCAAATGTGACTTGCCCTTCTCACAGAATCCCTCTAGTTGTTCCATGTACAACTCTTTCTCAAGTTCACCGTGGAGGAATATCGTCTTCATGTCCATTTGCTCGACCTCCAAGTCGAAACTGGCTGCCAATGCTAGTACCACCCTTATAGACGACTGCTTGACGACTGGCGAAAAGATATCATCATAATCTACGCCTTTCCGCTGACCGTAGCCTTTAACTACCAGCCTCGCTTTGTATCGAGGGCGAGTAGCATCATCTGTCTGCTTCACTCTGAACATCCATCGATTCTTCAAAGCATTCTTGCCCTTTGGCAACCGCACCAGATCATAAGTAGAGTTGGCCTCCAAGGAACTCATCTCCTTCTGCATGGCCTCAATCCACTCCTACCTGTGTTCATCTTCCATAGCCTCTACGAAACTTTCGGGTTCTCCCTCGTCAGTCAGTAGCACATACTCACCCGGTGAGTATTTCATAGATGGTCGACGCTCTCTATCGCTCCTCCTCAACGGAACCACTGGTGATGGCTGTATATCTACAGTCTCCTTCCCTCCAGGAACTGCCTCATCGGCATGCTCATCCTCCTGAGGGTTACCCTGACCACCATCAGCAGGCTGATGATCAAGGTTGGAAGAAACTCCATGTACTGGCTTCCCCATAACTGGATCCTCTGTGATGTACTCTGGAAACTGCTCGAAGCGAAATGACTCTAACTCAGGCAATTCCTCAGCCTCAAAAGGCATCTCAAAATCTTGAGTGTTGTTCATGGTCTAATCCTCGACGAATACCACGTCCCTTCTTCTGTAGAGATTTTTTTTCTTGGATCATAGAGTCTATAGCCAAACTCATCCCGACCGTAGCCGATAAAGATGCACCACGTCATCATTGGCTCAAGTTTGGATCTCTCATCCTTCGGTACATGCACGAAAGTCTTACAACCAAACACTCGCAAGTGATTGTATGACGGCTCTTTGTCGTACCATACTTTATCAGGCACATCACCCAGCAAAGGAGCACTAGAAGATAAATTAATAACATAAGCAACTGTGTAAAGTGTCTCACCCCAACAGCTGTCTGGTAAGTTTACTTCTGACAGCAAATATCGCACCATCTCCATTAGTGTCATGTTCATCCGCTTTGCTACACCGTTGAGCTGCGGTGTCTTTAGGGGAGTCTTCTGGTGTCGTATCCCTTGCTCTCTGCAATAAGCATCAAAGGGACCGATATACTAGCCTCCATTGTCCGACCGAACATAAAGCAGCTTCTTGGTCGTCTCCCTTTCAACATAGGCCTGAAACTCCATGAAAGTGGGCAGCACCTGATCCATGGTCTTTAAGGTATAGTCCCAACCCTTCCTAGAACATTCATCAATAAATGTTACAAAATAAGAAGCACCACCAATAAATTTTACCTTCATAGGACCGCAGACATCCGAGTGAATCAACTCGAGCATCACCGGCTTCCTTGAACTTGGGTGACTTTGGAAAGACACCATATTTTGCTTCTCCGCCAAACAGTGCGTGCACTTCTCCAACTTTGTAGAATTTAGCCCTAGAATCGCCTACCTGTTCATCAAGTAGCTCATCCCCTTCTCGCTGATATGACTGAGCTGCCTGTGCCATAACTCAGTATATGTATCAGTAGCTGCGTTAAACTCATGTGCCCCCTGTGCGCTTTCTTCCATATAGTAGAGTCCAGACCTCTTGCTTTCTCTGGCAATCACCATCGAACCTCTAAAAATCTTCCACTGATTGTTCCTGAAGTGACTGAAGAAACCCTCGTCATCGAACCTTCCAACCAATACCAGGTTGAAACGGATATGAGGGACATGACGAACATCTTTGAGAACAAGATCTACACCTGTCTTTGTCCTCAAATGCACATCTCCAATGGCAACCGCTTTCGACACATCTCCATTGCCCATCTTCAATACTCCACAGTCGCCTGTTGTGTATGTAGCAAATAGTGTCATGTTGTGTGATACGTGCGCTGAAGCACCTGAGTCCACCAGCCAAGAGTTGTCATCGCAAACAAGGTTCATAACTACCTCATCACCTACAATGATCACGTCGCCTCCATGTATCGAGGCCGTCGTTGTAGTGTTCTCACTTTTCTTTTCTTTCTCGCCCTTCTTCTCTCTCTTCCAAGCGAAACAGTTCCGCTTGATGTGGCCCTTCTTGCCACAATAGTAACACTCCAAGTCCTTGTACCGACCCTTGGACATTCTCCTGCTTTTGTCTCTACCACCGTCTGGACCCCTACTTTACCCCTTCTGCGGCTTTCTGAAACAAGCACCTATGAGTGGGATGTGGATGAAGTGCCCGGCGAACGTCTTCGCATCTCTTCATTCAGCACCCCGCTCTTGGCAAACTCCAGACTGACCACGCCTTCCGGAGTATAAGCGATCATAGACACTCGTACGGTCTCCTACGAGTCTGAAAATGTAAACATCAGTCATAGTCCCTAAACCTCGTCGTCGAACTTGACTCTCATCGAGGATGGCTGGTCAACCACGCCCTGGAACTCACTTAAGTGATCCGTAATAGATACCCCATCTTTGTACTGCAGACCCATCATCATCCGGATCAGAAGTTTTTTTTACTCCGGTCTTTTTCACATACAAAGATTCCAGCTTATCCCACAGTGTCCTTGCGTGCTCAATACTGACAACGTGGTTGAACATGTTCTCGTCAACGAACTGCCTGATGTATCCACACACCTGTATATGCTTGAAATTCCAGTCCTCTTCGGATTTGTCACTGTGCCTCTCGAAAGCAAATACCGTCAGATGCAGCTTCTTGACAAATAGTAGATCCTTCATCTTGCTCCTCCTGTAATGATAGTTGGTACCGTTCTGGTTTACCATGCACACCGGCTTCACGTCCATCTCTCCTCCCTGGTTTGCCTGTAAACTCCTGACACCCTTCTGAAATTCCAGAACCTGGATCTGATATCACTTTGTTGGAAACGAAAGTACGGAAATCGTTCCCCAAATCAGAGAGTATCTGCGAGAGAACCGAGCAAAATGCACAAACAAAAAAAATGCCAAACACAAATCGCAGATACATAAATTTTTGACGTGGAAAATCCTTGCGAAAAAAATTATGACACGATCGGAGTCCAACCCTGAAAAGACTCCACTAATGGAATAAGAAATACATCGACTCCTTACATACTTCTCACTGATCCAAACGGATCACCACAACTCTTTTTGAACAGAAAATAGATTATAACCACGAAGAAGAAAGACAACGAGAAATACCCGAAACTGATCTCCTTATTTGAAACGGCTTCCAATCATTCTTTCTCCTCTCCAATGTTGTAGTGGCACTATTGTCTCCTTTTCTCTCCTTGTTGCTATATTTTTTTTTAAGAGAGAGAGAGAGATATATATTTTAGGGCCAGGAGACACCTATATATAGCCTCAAACCCACAACCAGCATTCCTATTATAGATAGGAATATCCAATCCAAATCCATTGACATATTCCTATTATATGTAGGAATATCCAATCCAAATCCATTGATATATTCCTATTATATTTAGGAATATCGAATCCAAATAAATTGAGGTATTCCTATTATATGTAGAAATACTTAATCCTATTCCGGGATACATTTCACATAGGTTGGGAATCCCACCCACTCCAACAGATCTCTCCTTCATTTGCACATTGATTTTATTAATTAATCTCCATATTACATAATTATAAGTAATTAAAAGAATATGGAGAAGTGAAGGAAAATGACGGACAAAAACAAGTCCGTGACCATTTTTCACTTGGAGCTCAGGTATAATTGGATTGGAACAAACTCCTAATCCTACCTAGCCAATAAGTTATAAATAAATAAATAAATTATTCGGTTTCGGTTTCGATTTTGGGTTTCGGTATCGTTCCAAAACCGAAAACCAAATAAAAAAATATACTTTATATATATATATATATATATATATATATATATATATATATATATATATATATAAATATGTTAACAAAAATATCTATGAATATTTATTTACTATATATATATTAACAAAATATATCTATGAATATTTATGTATATATATATACACTAAATATATCTATGAATATTTATTTATATATATATATTAACAAAAAAATCACAAATAAACCAAAAAAATCAAAAACCAAACCGATTTAATTCGGTTCGGTTTGTTTTGATTATGGTCTAATTTGGTTTATTTTCGGTTTTGTTTATTTGGTTTACGGTCGAATTTGATTTTTCTTATTTGATTCAGTTTTGAACCGAACCTAACCGATGCTCACCCTAGTTGGATTGTTTCTCCGGTTGAGCGCTCAAAAGGTGGTGACATTGGATTTGATAATTTAGTCTCGCATTAGATAAAAGTGGGATCATGAGGTGTATATAGTTGAGCGAGATTGGTTCAGACATTACATGAAAATTTTCTTTTAAGACATACAGATCCAGTCAAATATCGCAGCTCATGTGACAACTTTGATTCAGATCACATTGTGTTCCCAACAAGAACAACTATATGTTCCTAAGTTCTTGTCACTTCAAGACGAAAAGCCAAGTAATCAATCATGCATGCGTGAGATTGTTGTGTTTTTACTGAAAGTGAAGAAATATAAATAACCGAACTCGAGTGGCTCTTGTAGTTACCGATGAGAGGTATAAGATTTCGGCTTTGTGGCAGAAGATTAGTAGATCGAGCCACGGAGGCGTATTATTCCTTCCATTTATAAATGGTGGAAGTTGGGAGGCAGTGGATCCAAAAGACATGCAATACATTGTGAAAAAAGTTTCGAACGTTATATGTCATAAATTCAAAAATCTGATTTAAAAATAGTGGTGATTAAGAGGAGTGCTTACTACGAAAACAAGTATATATATGATACGAGTCTATTTTTGTTCACCCACAAATACTATGGTGTTTGTTCACCCTCCAATAGAAAATGCACACGTGACATTTTCAAAGTCAAAACCACCTTGCTTGGTGAACAAAACCACTTGCAAGATGATTTTGTTTGAATAAAGATGCCACGTGTGCATTTTCTATTGGAAGGTGAACAAATATTTTAGTATTTATGGATGAACAAAAATGGACTCTATATGATACTGAGAACGAGTAAAAAAAAGAAAAAGAAAAATCAATTCGAACTCTTAAAACTTCATCTTTTTAAAATTCATGGCATCTTTAAAGACACTGTTTAAGTTGCTTTAGTATGCAGAAAACTCTTTAAAAGTCAATTTGTAGTTACATTAAAATATATTATAGTCACAACATCAACCTAATTTTTGGTTAAGTTGGCTCATCAGCTGTGGGTCTCAAATTATATATGGAATAGACGGTTACCAGATTAGTACACTATTTTAGCTTCAACTGTGTGAATCAAAACAATTTAAAGCATTTTGGATATGGAAAAAAATTTCGTTAAGGCCAAACAAAATTGGGATGTCCGTGTCAAATATTTGGTTAATTTGTTGCCAGTGAAGTTAATTGTTACTGTAATTATAAAAATGCTAAATTACAATTCGATACCCTCAACTATCCAAAATATTTCACTTAATACCCTTAACTTTCAGAGGTGCTAACTTAATATCCTCAATTACATAATAATTTTCATGTTGATATTCAAAAATTTTAAAAAGATAAAAAATACATCCCTTCTCAACACCTCTCTCCCTCTCCCCGCACTCCCCCTCCCCTCTCGTCCCTACGCCTCCTCGGCCGCCCCCCACACCCGCACCCGCACCCGTGACACCCATCACCCACACCTGCCCCGCGTCCTCCGGTGAATCCTGCGCCCCCCGCCTGCAACCCCGCCGCCCCGCGTAGCTCCGGGCCGGCCCACGCCGTGCCCCCGCCGTTTCGCGCGGCCTCCGGCTGCTGCTGCCCCCGCCCGAGACCCCGTCGTCCCGCGCTGCTCCTGGCCGGCCCACACTGCTTCCCCGTCCATGTCCCTACCTTGGCTACGCGCCCGGCCACCCCACACGAGGTCTCCTGCGGCTGTTGCTGCCACTGTTGCTTGCTGCTGCCGTTGCCTACTGCTATGTCTCCCCTCCGGTCGCCGACGTCGAAGAGGGAGGAGGAGAGGGGGAGGGGAGTCGCCGGAGTGAGAGAGAGAGAGAGAGAGAGAGAGAGAAGAGAGTGGAGAGGGTCAATTTAATCTTTTTTTTCTTCAGGGTATTAATTTAGCACCTATCAAGATTGAAAGTTAAGTTAAATATTTAGATAGTTGAGAGTATCAAATTATAATTTAGTCTTATAAAAATTATTGTTTATTGGAACTTTTGTTGCATGAAAAAAGAAACGAAAAAATAACAACATATATTGGAAGTTGATGATGAAGATGCAGATAAAGATACTGCAGTTATCCGTTGACTTTTGCGATGGATTTCATGTAGGTCATATTAACATGGAGTTTTACTAACCAGGAAGAATGCTACAACATTTTATTTAGTAATTGGATTTATTTACATCATTCAATCAATGTCTCAACTACCTCACAAATGAATTAAGACAAAATTTCAACTTGATACCCTCAACTATTTAAATTTTTATCATAAATTTTAATATTAGATAACTTAATACTTCAATTATAATTATACAATTTAATATTTAAATATTATTAACAAAAAATATAAAATGATATAATATTTCTTCCATTCGTGATCAGTTCAAATACTCTCAGGAAGAAGAATAACGTTAATTTGGCCAAAAAATATATTTACTTATTTTAAAACAAAAAAAATTAATTCTGATTGACAAATGATTGACTTAAAAATATTTAATATTTGAGAACAGTAATTAATTGATATTAAAATTTAGGATATCAAATTAGAAAGTTGATAGTAGAGGGTGTCAGATTGAATTTAAGCCATGAATTAATGTTGTGATAGCTGTACTTATATGGAACCAAAAGATTCATTCAAGAGAGTGATAGTCCCACCACTTGGTATGAAGTGACTGCATAGTTTGTGTATATGTCTGTCCTGAAGCCATTACAAGAGTACTCTTGGAAGAAAAAGTAGCTATTATTGTGCTATCTATTACTATCAGGCATGATGCAGCTGATTTGATGTACATGTGAAGGGATCTTAGTTAAATTATTTGAGTGTACACTAAATTTTCTTTTTCTTCCATGCAATTATAAATGAAGACATTTCATTTTTTAAAAAAAAATCTATGATGGGCCAATGAAGATCTTGGCTAAGCCCAACTAGAGCATAAGATCCATGTTTAAAAATCTCCTACCAAAATAAAATTCAGGGTGGACTTGTAGTAGCAAAATATTGATTAAATGGTTCGGTTGCATCCATAAGTAGCTACTTAATTGGTTCATCTTTCCATCTTTGTAGTGCGATGTTAATCGTGTCTACATAATTTGGTCCTCCCTCTATTTGTTATTTGTCAAGTTATATGCTTTGTGTCGTTGATACTTACTTAAGGTGACAAAAGTGAGCATCAAAGAAGTACAAATAGGACTGCAAATGAGCTAAGCCATTCGCGAGCTGCTTGAAGTTCGTCTCGATAAAAGCTCGTTTGAGCTCAGTTCGTTTAGTAAACAAGCTGAGCTCAAGCTTCATTAATTTTCGAGCTCGTTTAATAAACGAGTCAAGCTCAAACTCAGAAGTACTCGGCTCGTTTGAGCTCGCGAGCTGGCTCGTTTATGAGCTTGCGAGCTGAATCGTAAGCTGGTTCGTTTAGAAAGCTCATTTAGGAGCTCGTTGCTGGCAGTCTACCAATTTATTTTGTTATTTAAATTGAATTTGTTCTTTATTGAATTCTAATTTTATGCATGTTTTTTAACAATATGGTTGTGTGCATTATATATTTATATGTCCTTAATAATTGATATTAAGGAACTTTTTTAATTGAATTTTTATGAATAAATTGTTAATATTACATGTACTTGAATTCAAGTCTAACTAGCTTGAAATCGATCTCGTTAAGCT